>JAVJGJ010000057.1:17887146-17927957 GCA_035590215.1 Microhierax caerulescens
CCTGCTGGTTTTTACAGTTCCCAAAGACCTGGCTCCCAAAGAACCTTTAAGAGACATTGCGTGGTACTAGCAAAAACCACAAGTGAAAAATCATTAATGCCTCTGTTCTAACACTAGAAATGCTTTCCAGGGATGTACAGCAGGTAACGGGATTTTCAGAATTTGAAGCTATTTTGGCTCTTTCTGATCTGTTTTACATATCTGTTTCCTCCTTGCCAAAAGGTACCACATATGAAAATTAACAGTAGAGGCAAATTAGTAGAAAGAAAATACATTTAAGTGAGGGGCCTGAATTAGATTTCAGGAAGTTAGTACTAAAGAAAGAAAAAATCCAAACCCCAAACCAGAAGTGACGACAGAGTCTTAAATTTAGGTAGAGATTAAAAAATGGTTACAAACAAACATGCACACATATTCTGTGCTGCTTATTCAGATCAGCTTTTTAAAAAATAGCTCAAACGCACTGTGAACACATACTCCAGTTTTGTTTTGCTTTTAGTTTTTAAGAGGAAGTAGTACCATGAGATGCAGTAAGAATAATTCTTCTGGTTGTTGACTATAGCAAAAGGAAAAAAACAGAGCCATACCTAAAAGCCTCTATCCTCATCTCTCCTCTTGACCCATCTCAGCTGCTTGTGCGCTGAGCATCGGTTTTGAGAGGAAAGCGCTATTTGCTGTAGCTGTGTCAGTAAAAACTTTTTTTAAACCATGAAAACATTCTCTGCCCTCCCAAAATTGCCTGGGGTTTAGTACCCGCACACCTTGCCAGCTAAGCAAGCATCAAGATTTCACTAGGCTAGTTCACGTTTACTCCTTGCAATGCTGTAGGCTACTGGCCTTCAGCAAGTAGGTAAAGCCTTGTTCCTACTCGGAGTTTCAGGGAGGGCAGAGAGCACTTGCAAGCAAAAATATTTGCAAAAATAGAAATTCACGAGTTATTTTTCTTACTCTGCTTCCTCACTTCAAAGATATGCTGGAAGCAAGCCATTTCCTCACAGCGCGAGTGCCAGCGCGCTGCAGCGGTTGCTGTACCTGACACAGGACCAGCCGGATCCTTATCGCTGTTTTTCTCCATTGCTACAGAAGCTGGCACATCCTCTTTTTCACGTGAGCACTTGGGTGATTTTTCCTCCATAACAAGGCAGCCTATAACACCAGGCAACAGAAGACAGGGCTCTTACTGTTCAGCGAGCACACAGACTTGAGCGTATCTCAAGTTTCCAAGACTTTCAGTGCAAAATGTTCACACATTTGTGACCCACAGTAAGGGCTTACCTGTTACTGGTGCAGTGCTTTCCAAAGAAGATGTAAGAGCTTCTTGGGGTGTAGTTAAGTGATCACTGCCAAAACAAAATTCTTTCAGATACTCGTTCGTATTATACAGTCTTGATAAAGGTTTGTAAAAGCTTGCGCAAAACCTGACCTGGATGGGATCAGACTGGCTGGTAGTGTTGGCTCTGCACCGTTAATCTTAACGGAAAGAGAGAAGAGTCAGTATCAGGGAAAGGGTTGCTGTGCAAGTAAATATTATGCATGTCAAAGTTTTAATAATTCCCCCAGCTGCACCTAAATCATTTCAGCAGTGGAGAACTAGTTGGTAAGTGCATACAGATACAGCATATAGCTTCGCATGTTATCATCGCTAGGAGCGATAGCTGTTTCTGCAGAAACCTTGTCTCAGGACTATCATACTTAGAGATGTATTTTGGTTCCTGACTTCATGTTTTGCTTCTAACACAACTTTCCAAGTGACTGATGTATGTGTTACCACACCGTTGTTCTATCTTAATGCCGTGCATCAAGATATATCCATTTTCAAAGCGTTGACCTCAGACTCTACAAGTGGCATGCACAGAGCTTCAACTCTGCTATAGACATCACACTTGTTTCAGTAAATACAAGCGTTTTGTTAACAGCACGACCAAACAGGTGATTCGGAACACAGAAAGCTTGTGTGTTGTGTTCTACTTTTTCATGTCTGTCTTTCAATGATGCTAGTTTCCAGTATTATATACATTCGTTACCTAGCCATTTCAGAAGGCTTCAGGCCTCCTCCTTTGTATGCAAACAGCAGAAAGGAATTAAACAGAGGCTGGTACGCGGTTTTGCTCCTGTTCCTTTAGCCTCTGCAGTGTGGTTCTGGACCACAGTCTTATCACCTCACAAACAAAACCAACATCCTCTTAAGTCTTTTAACACAATGGAGATACTAAGTGGGAAATATCCCTCCTCATTTCATCTGGCAGAGCTCCAGCTTGCTTATTCAATGGATAGGATGGTCTCTCTTTATGGGTAAAAAATACAGGGTAAACCAGAGGTTTAAAGGGTTAAGTCGGTAACGACTTGCAACTAACTGCATCCACTGCTGAAGAGGACTGCTGAATAACCCCAAGCAACCAAAAAACCAAACCCAACTTATATCCAAGCAGAGAAGGTATGAGGCTAGCCAGCTTTGGGTAGCCCCCTACATACCGAGTGTCCAAGAGCACTATTAAATTTGAAGTGGGTGTAACAACAGAAAAACTGTATCAGTGAGCAATCACCTCCATTCTGGTATCCTCCCTTCCCTTCACACATCCTCAGAGGGTCCAGGAAACCCATAAAAGTAGAAGAGGAGTTTACAAAGGCCCCTGGTCACAACCGAGAGCAACTGACCGCTCCCAGCATCAGTAAGTGCCTTCTCTCCCCTGCAACCCCCTCCCCCATCAGAGCTTCACCGCGCTCACAGAGCCTTGCCCCAGCCAGACTGATGTTTCCTCTAATGCAAATCCAGGCTATTTTTATTCTTATTTGAATTCTCTATGAAGCTTAAGGAAGTACAGCATTGCATTTGCCTTGTTCAGGCCATTAGGTCTACAGGAGCATTGGTGAAGAAGGTGAAAATAAAGAGCACATTGGAATGAAAGCAAAAGAAATCTAAAGGGCTTTTAAAATGCACACACACACCCCATCACCCAAAAAACCCCAAAGGCCTTGCATCACCTGGAACTGACTACAGCAATACATTATTCTACATGCCTTTTCCCTTGCAGTCAGTGGTTTCTTTTTGTGATGAAGGAAAATCCTCAGTTCAGTTTCTAAACCCCAGTGCTATTAGGATTGTGAGCTCCCATGGATTGGGCAGGGAATACTTGAACAGGAAAACCCCACTTTCCAGATTTCCTAAGAAAATCTCTTTGCACAAGGCATGAGAGAACAGGCATTCTTCCCAATAAAAGGATTGTGTCAAAGATGATCCTGCAGTACATTCCGAATCATTTCCGCCCCCCTCCATCCCTTTGATAAGCATAATAATCCAAGGATGCTCTATCACAGCAGACAAATTCTGGCCACAGTCCTGTATAACTCTTCCCAAACAAGCATTAACAGTTGGAAGGCTTATCACCTGGTTCTGACTGTGATACGACTTTTATACTTGTTTTGATTTATAAGTGTAAAAAGCCCAAGCTTCACCTGGCTCTCACAAGAGCTCCTTTATTAAATAGCCCCTAAACTCCTATGGTGACAGCGCTTTGAAAAAATTATTTGCGTTACTTACATGCTGAAGGGCTCGATCTGCTCAAACACATCTGCAACCATAGTGTAATAAAAAACATGCTATGGAGACTTTTCCTATTAAACAAGGATATTCAAATTTTGCTGCACGTCACAGTTCTTGGAACAGATACTGGACACAGCCCGTTTGCCTTTTCTCTGGGGCAAGCTACAACTTTTTAGGTTTTGTCCCTCTTTTTAATATAAACTTTCCGTGTTAATATTCTAAAGGCAAAAATGGAAAATGGCATTTCTGAGTCTAGCTGGAATTACAGAGGGTGCCAGAGCAATGAAGCACAGACATTTCAAACAACTTAGCAGGGCTGTGACTATCCAGAAGGACTGGATAAAGCAAGAGCCCTTGAGATTATCCCCTTTAAGGCAGCTTAAGTAGCAGCAGCACGAACTAGGAGTTCCTCGCCTGCTCTGCTCTAACCAAACAGGGTGCTGAAATCGCAGGCAGCCCCCACCACCTAACTTTTACCCTTCTGTACTTTCTGCCTTGATTTGCTGCTACAACTGGATGACTGCTGCGCTTGCAGCTGCCACACACTAGCAAGGGTGGGGTTGACGTTGGCTGCTTGTCAATCTGGCAAAGATCATTTCCAGTTTGACAGAAACCACTGACCAATACCTCTTCCATCACCACCACCACCAATGCCAAAGTCTGTAAAGCTAACGAGAAGCCTTGCGCGACAGGGCTGTGGTCCAGGTGTCAGTAGCAAGCACTGCGGCACGGAGCACATCAGGTGTGCTGCACGGGCGCTCATCTTGCTGTTGCTATGATAAAGCCAACTGACAGCTCGGGCTGTAGATGAGGGATTCAATACAGCAAAGAAGGCATATCTGAGCACGGCAGCTGAAGGCAAGTTTTCACACGGCAAAGATGTCAGTTTTTAGCTGTTACATGGTAGGCATGGGAGAAAGTGCAGAGAGAGGCAGCATTCACAATAAAGCATCCTGTGGCTTCTTGCAGGTGGATGAAAAGACTGAAATCAGTCAGACTTCCCTGTCAGAACTAATGTTACTGCACAAACAGCACTGTCTCAAGCCTTGAAACCACATTTAAAATACTCCCCAGCTAAAAGCGTGACCCAGATGCATGCAAACATCAAGACGTTTGGGTCTAGAACTACAGTATTCCAGAAGTGTGCCCAAATAGAAGGGAGTACCCCACACAGAACAAGATGTCCCAGCACCCCACTGAACGATGGCAGCACCGCTCACCTTGGAGCAATGTCGATTTACAGCTGATCAGTCTGGGTCCGAGTAAGGCACTAAATGCTTGAACCCATTCAAAACCATATCTCAGGCATCAGAGACAGCACTCACCTCAGTAAGTGAAGCGTCCATCATTGTAATGGAAACAGGAAGGTCTGCATCAGTATAGTTACCAGCAGAGCATATTTTCCACCTGGCAATACACATTTTATTTGCATATTGCCCAAAGAACAGTCAGATATATTGCCAATTTTCCTTAAGTACATAACAACTGAATTCACTGCTATCTGTATAGTCAGACAGCTGGTCTCTCAGAGAAAGAGAAATTCATCACTAACATCAATCCCTCCTCCCCCGAACAGCAAGAACCACCACCAGCCCTTCTCCCAGCCTCCTCCACACTGCACAATTCTATAGAAAACCAGTGGCAAAAGCTTCGAGAGCTGCCGAGTCTTTTGCTGCAGACTGCCTGCCTCTGCATCCTCGGGAACATCCTGGCTTTTAAAATATTCACCGACTAGTCAACTAGATTTCATAATCTTAAACTGTTCAATCTCTATTTTAAAGATCCAAGAAGTCAGTTTGATAAGCAAGGACCTCAGAATTCCTGCTTTAAACTCTGCCAAAAAAGTGTGACTCCTCAGATCCAATAGGATTTTGGCTCCTCAACAGGAGCATCAGTTGCAAGTTAAACACTGAGAGAAGGCATAAGGGTGCCTACGTCATGCCTTGGTTTTCCAGCATGACATGGAAACACCTCGACTGTATCTGGCTGGTGGTCATACCAACGGTTTCAGTAAGAAGTTTTAATACTACATTTGTGAACAGAGGCAAAGTGTTACCCCATCACACCCTTAGCTGAGCACCAAGTGCCCGGAATTTCCTATGAGGGATGCCCTGCTGTTTAACTCTGCATGTGCTGGGGCTACAGTTCCCTTGGAACCTGCCAGATCCCATGGACTCTTCCACCCTTCACCCCAAAGCAGTTATTCTGACATCGTACTTGCTCCCCACTGATGTCACATCAGAGTTGGGTGTGTGTCCCAGACTACAGCTTTCAGACGTGTGGCTGCCAGAGCTCTGCCTACGAGGCTGATCCCAGCCGCACACAGGAAAGTTCCTTGGGCATGAGGTTTCCAAGGTCAGAGCATCTGTTAAAGAGACAAGAGTAGCAGACATCAGCAAAGTTGGATTTAGCCACATGTCAGTTTTTGACTAGGTCTAAAATAATCAAGCAGCCGACCAACCGAACGCAGATTTGCAATAAGGCAGCTTCCACCTTCGTGTGAAAGGGTTAGGTTGTATGGCCTTGACTTATTTTGCAGATGGAGCGCCCACAGCACCTGGGGATGAGTCTTCCGTCAGTCAGGTTATGGAAGCTTCCATGTAGGACAGCTTTGTTGCAGTGCATTGTTTTGTGTGGCAGAGGGGGCTAGGAAACAGATCTTCTTTCATGTGTCAATACTTGATTGGTGCAGGTTGAGGATACCTGCCTCATTTGCGGCTGGATCGCGATAGTACAACAAGTTGCAACAGCGTTCGAAGTTGGCCCGCTGAAACAGCCTGCTCAGGGCAGCGCAGTGCTCCTACCAGGAGCACGTGCAGTCGAGGAAAGTCTACACTGCACTGGGGGAAACGGAACAAGGGTTGTTTCACCACGTCATAGTTTGCATGAGAAGAGACCCTGTGTTGTATTGGTTAACTGCTGGAAGAAACACTTAGTCTGTAAAATTCCAAATGCGCTCTGCGGTTCCGCGGCCCTGCAACGCTTACCTGTCAGGGACACTTACCATAGCCGTAAGGCTTGAGCGTTGGGGGGAAGTACGAGCACCTTACAGGTGTAGCAGAAATCCAGATGAAATTATTTTAATCTCGGGAGCTATGTCACCCATTCAAGTTTTTAAGCTAGGACTAACCTCAGTAGCAAATAGCAGGACTCCACTTGCCATCTCAGTGCGTGCCAGTCAGAGTGAATGGGAAGAACATAACTCGAGCCCTCTTGAACCAGACTGACAAGCATCTTGTCAGGAATATGCTTGGATGTATGGGTTGTACCGGTAGTTCCTTAAGCTTTTGGGGACTCCTGTAGGCTGACAGACAGCCACCTTCTCAGGCCTTTCATTACAACCATTACAAACATGGTTCAGCCTCTTGGATTACAGGCAGAAATAGGCTGAAGCCAGCAATAGGTTTTCCACACTCTACCAGCACTTCTCGCGCCATTGATACTGTTCTATCCACTCTTCCTGTATTTCAGGAGAGAGAGAAACGGCCAACACCAGCAGGTCTTACCGAGCAGAGCCGTGCTGTGCTGGTATGAAACATCCAAGGGCAGCGTCCTGGGAAGTTCAGCGCGCAAGGTGGGCCCTGCACTCCACCACAGTTGTTTAGAGCAATAGAGCTGCTAATTGAAAAATAGAAAGTGCTGCTGTTGTTCGATCACACTGAATACATTAATGCCACCAACTACCCACACACCCACACAGTTGCATCTGCGTAATGTAATACTAACAGCTATACAAATACATTATCTGTTGCTTTTTTGTCTAGAAAAGCTCATATCCTTAACGTGCAGAACAGATACAGGAAAAGATAGAGTAAGCCAACTTCACATTTGCACAGCCACAACAGTTCAAGCTAGGTCTCTAACGAGATACTACAGAGCCAGGCAAGATGAGCAGGACAGAAGAATCAAAACAAACCCCCAACCAATCACTACAAAAGTTAAACACAAAAAGCCACATAAACCCCCCCACTGCCCCTTTCAGCCAAGCCAAGCAGATAGACAGGGAACGTTCATCCAGTGTTCAGCACCTGCTACACAGGTCAGGTTTCCCTCGGCAGGGGCAGGAGGGCAGCTCCAGCTCAGCAGCATGGAGACAGAGCACTGCCCCGGCTGTCCCCTGCCCCCGAATGCACACCACTGGCTTGCTGCTTAGTGCTGAGGAGGTTTCATCTGAAGATAGCTAGAAGAAATTCTGAAGCAACACTTAAGCAGCTGCATTTGACCCAATGTTGCTTAAACGATGAAAAATGGAAAAGAGATTGGAAGATGTAGCCCCATCTTCAGCCTCTGATCCCTCTCAAAACACAACTTATCAAACGTCTGTATCTTGTCACAGTGACTGTTCAGAAGCAATAGGAAACCAGTTTTGCAATAAGGTTTTGAGTATACTTCTGTATGTGTATACATGTGCACGCATGCGTACATAAATACGTATCTGAAATTATTTTCATTGAACGTTTAACTTGGCAAAGTTTCTCACAAGAAAGTTATTTACTTCTTTCAGGTCATAAAAACAAACCCAAACAAAACTAGTGTCACATTTTAACAGGCTCAGCAACGGTCATCACAAGCAAACTTACCTTCCCTTTTACCAGCTCAGCTGATGTGGGCAGCAGACTGTAGTCAGATTCTAACTCTGCACAGCACTGTTGAAATGGAGAAATAGTTTAAGGCAGGCAAACGTAGGGGGGGAGAAAAAAAAAAAAAAAAAAAAAAAAGAAGGAACAGTACTATCAATTATGAACAAAATGGAACATTACCCAATTGAACTGTTTTCAGCTATCAGGAAAACTATGCACCTGTTTCCCCTTGCTACTTCCAGCCTTTAATTCTGCAGACCTTTATGCACAAATACAAGTTTTATTCACATGCAGCTGGTCCACGGTTTTAATTCTCCTCCTGTGATGTTCCTGTTACAGCCTAGGATAAATTTTAGATTCTTCTGTTTGTCTTTATAAATACACTGTTATTCTGCATTAAATCCAGACCGTTCAGACCTTGAGCTATAGCATTCCTTACCAAAGCCAGTTGGGAAAAAAAAGTCTTCCCACAACGTCTCCCCCTCCACCTCCTTCCAAACTTGAAGAAAGTATTTTTATTCAAAGCAAAGCACTCCAGAGTTATATAATTTCCAACACATTTCCACACAGGGGCACAAAGGTAATAACTATTTCACCGCCTATTCCAATATCTGGATACTGAAAAATATTTTATTACAAGATTTAAAACATTTGTTTACAAGACTGTCTGTAGAAGAGAGGGCTTGTTGTGACAGACAAATCACGCCAATGCATTGGGGAAAGCTTCCCTCAGCCCCATTTGATACCATCACCAGCAACCATTCTCAGTGAAGACCAACACCACACCTGTAAGCCCATTTTTTCCAGAAGGCTGAAGGAAGATAATAACGTACAGATCAGTACATGCAGTTTACTGCCCCCACAGTCGTGTATATGTTAGAGAAGAAGGAATCAGATGCTGTCAGATTACTTGCAGCCTCTCTCAGCTGTAGATATTCTTCCACCAGAACACCTCCTGTGCAAGCCTACATTTTCTTCTCCCACCAAACAAGCATCATACCTGACACAGCAATTCACAGAGTCGCCTTTGAAGCAGTTCCCATCTCAGTGCATTAGCAGTTGCTAAGAAGAGACATTTACAAGTCTTACAGGGTTCCTTATAATTTGATAATGAGTAGCTGGAGATGTTATGGCATCTTTAAACCTGACCTCTGCCTATCACAAACCCATTGTACTTTGCTTTAGTCTGATTATACCTAAAACAATGTTTCACAGGAAAGAGAACTGTAGAAGTGCATTGTGTTTTGTGAGTTCCACCCTACATAAAACACCGGGCACTTTCTTCCCTGTGGTTACATTTCCCCTTGCAATCAAGGTGGGGGCAATGCTTCCTCACGGCAGCGTTCAGGTGCTGCACGCAGCTCCCTATGGAAACCAATGACTCCATTACGGCTTACCGGAAGAGACACAATTGTCCTTCCAACTTGACATCTCATTCAGAATTCTTAAAGTCAATGGGCATCATGTTATACTTGGAAATAGTCTTTGTTCAAGTTTGGCAATGCCAGGGCCTGCCTCTGGTGACTTCTACCAGAGCTTTTATGCTACAGCTAACGACGCGTGTGTGTGAGAAAGGGGATTTCGTTAGCACTGTCACTGTAGCGGCCAAGCAAAAATTCCAGGTGGCTCCCAGTGCTTGTTCAGTCTTTTCACTGGGTCAGGGCCACGGCAGTTAGCAGTGAGGCACGATTAAACATCTGAAACAGAAGGAGCTGTGCCAGGCTGGCTGAGGTTGTGTAGTAGCTTCCTTGGCCAACAGGTTCCCTAATTTCTCATTTCTTACCATGCAGGTGGGAGGAAGTAGGGAATGGAGCAGGTAGGTAAGTGGGGAAGGGGCACTAGACCCATCTGGCTTTCTGTGGGAACCAAGATAAATCGTTGTCCTCCCCCACTCATCCTTGTTTGGCAGCCCTGCCCTTCATAAGACTTTGCAACATCTCTACACATCTATTGCTTTATTTCCATTTATCTACATGAGATTTCTGCAAACTACCTGGAGTCATTTAAAGCCAAAGTCTCAGCCATTTCCAGAGTGGTGGTGATGTTGTTTGTTTGGGGTTTTTTTTTGGGGGGTGGGGTGTCTTTTTGGGTTTTTTTTGTTGTTGTTGTTTTTTTTTTTTTTTTTTTATAATTAACTTTTCTTCTTTGGGTTACAGAGGCACCAGTCTCCCCCACATCTCTGGGGTTCTTTCTCTTTTTATTTACTCTAGCTCACTTTGCAGAAGAGCTTTGTCTACTCGGAGCTATAAAATGACACACTATTTCCATTGTTATGCCTCAAACTCCATGCTTTGAAGGAAGCAGTAGGCATGAAAGCAACGTGAGCACATACACGTGAAAAATGCCAAACTGTTGTTCAGAAGTCAGCAAGCAGTCTAGAGCTATTTCTGCCACATCAGTGCATAACAATTGTGCCTTAAAGCTACAGCATAGGGTTCCCATGTTTTTTTGCTACAAGACAACCTGTTATTTGGACTTTTTTTTTTTTTTTTTTTTTTTTTTTTACAATGCACATAGTCACATTGCCCTGGGAAGTGTGTGCCTGAGGCCAAATCCTCAGTAGCCTGCCAGTCATTTATTTTTTTTTCCCTATAAGCAAGTGATTCACACTCCAGAATTTGGAAAGAAAAGTGCTGGAATCAAACTACTGTATTCTCCAACTGCCTGAGCTTTTGGAGTATTGATGTTAGCAAGCAAACAAGAGGTAGTATGAAGTTTCCATGGTTCCATAGCAAGAGTTGCATGTGTAAAACGCAACGACACGCTTGCTTTCTACTAAACAGAGCAGCATTACTCAACAATACAAAGCAAATACAAGCAGAATGCAGAACATGAAGAAGAGTCTGTTTGGCACAGGAAGCTGAAGAAAGAGGGATGACTTTGCTAAGAATAAGGTGGGCCATTCAGGTATGGCAACAGGACCGTCGGTAAAGGAGTGCCAGTGCCACCCATAGAGTTACTAATGCTTCCTCCTAGAACTGCAGATTTTGTTAGGAGGGTCTGCAGCTTTGGTCCAGCCCAACAGCCACTCACTGAGATCCCACCTGATTCTCAGCCCAGATGCTGTGGTTGCAGACCTCTTAGAGGAGAAGAGAAAATACAAGGAGGGGGGACGACGGGACGGACACTGATGACACACGAACAGAAGGGACAGGGAGAGAGAGAAGGTGGAGGGGGGGACTCCACAGAGCATTCTACCGGCTGACCTGCAGATCAGTCCTATATCCCCTTGCCAGAACTAGACCATAAAGGATTTGCCCATGCAAGAGTGAATGCTGGCATGCTGCCAATAGTTACTCACTTTTCTGGTCCTCCACCTTTTCTTGAAGCAACTGGCAAGTGCTTGTTAAAGCTGCATTCACATCCTTGAGTTTTTGCAGCTCAGAAATGGCTTCCTCTAACTTGCATTTTGAGGATGCAGCTTCCTCACAAGCAGCATGAAATGCTTCAATTTGATCCTCCACCTAAGCACAAAACAATATTTAAAAAGAAAGGGAATGAAAAAAAATAAAGCAGCCTGGCTAACACGAGGAACCTCTACAGTTCATGTAAATGAAACCAAACTGCATCTGTTCTTTCTCAGGAAGTGATAAAGCTCCCTCTGAACTTCTGCATTTTTACGTTGGGGTGGACTGTGTATGGAAGCTATTTTTGGTTGGGTTTTTTCTCTTTTCTTTTTTTTTTTTTTTAAACCACCACAAATATGCAATGCTGCCTCTTTCATCAGCAAACTGTTGTCACCACCCCCTCAAATTTTACTTCCTCTGCTGGTTCCACTTTTGCAACGAAGCACTCCGTTCCGAACACATGATCTCCTTTCCCCAAGAGCAGCGATGCATTGTACGTAGCCTTTCACATCTGCTCGCTTATCTCCTGCGTAGAAGGAACTAGACTGTCCCTCACCTGTTTACTGGCATCCTCAAGCTGCTTTGTAGCTTTTTGCAGCTCTAAACCAAGGGCTTCTGCCTGGCCAGCAGTTTCTTCTTGTAACTGTTTGACAGCTTCTATCTCACGCTGCCTGTGGGGAGAGAGCACAAACCACAATCCATTACTGACATTTAGAGTGGGCATGCCCGGGAGATGACACACTTTACTTGCCGAGACATGCATCAAGAACCACACTCAGCTGTTACATATTGCAGCTCCCCAGGATCCAGCACCAGGGACTTCGCTCTTGCTAAGCACAATTCAACCCAGTAGGCAGACAAGGCTTTTCTACGGCAGCTCCAGAATTAGGAAGGGGCAGAGGTTTTCCCTGGTTTCTCCCAGCTTAACAGTGCAAGGGCTGGGCCAGCCTCAACCAGCTGGGTACCGTAGGGGTAGCTCATGGAATATCCAGAGAACTCTTACAGAGGAATAGCTTAGCGGCACAAACTTTTACAGTTTTGTCAAAAGAATGCATTGTCTCATGGTCTTGGAGAAACAGTATTGGGATATAGAGTCAACAATTCTAGAAAAGAAACCCCAGAGGCATTAGTGCAGCTACACAGCTCTACCAGATTGATCTCCCAGTGTTTCAGAGGGTATTCCACTTGACAGCAAGCAGATGCCATCAGAACCGGCGCTAAAGATGATAACTTTCAAGGAACCCTTTTTTTCCACTGCAGAAATCCTTTTCCCGTTTCTTCTCTAACTTACCTTCACACATTTTTCTTGTTGCTACCACCATAAACAATTTTAACAGAGGCGCAGCTTTAAGAAACCAAGCCATCAGTATTTTTGTCAGCTCTTTTCTGAGTGAAGGGAAAACATGTAAGAAGTCTGTATTAACAATGTTACGTGGAAGGTAAGTCAGGCTAAAGTGCACCATGACCGCTCCGTGTTGGCTTTCCAAGATGCAGAGCCCTAGGGAGCTCCGTACACCCCAAAGCCAGGTAGAGGCATGCATGAAAAAAATTTACATTTAGCATAGGATAGCAGAAGGGTGATACTATAGGTAAGCCTGGGTTCCACAAAGACAACGAATTCAGGTTAATTGTTCTGGAAAAAAGACCATTTGACTGGCTACTTTCCTGAATGCCCGAGGAGAAGAGGAAGGGGGGGCAGGCAGAGGTTTACACCTGGTGGTGTCCTCTGCTGTCATATTTGTAACATCAAAACTCATAGCAGGAACCATGTGCCAATTAACTAAAATTTAAGTTACAATTCTGTATTTAATGAGATAACTCATTGAAGCGATACCCTTGAGAAACCAACACAGATCATCTGAAGCTAGCAATTGCCTCCCAAAGCAATAATACCTGCAGGTGTATATTTTACAGGTCTTCTGCTTCACACAAACCCAGCAGTTTGTTTAATGGTTGCAACTGCTAGATAGGCCATGCCTTCTTGCTGTAACTGCTCAGTCTGTGGTCTCCCTGGTGTTTCCAAAGGCACCTCCAAGATTGTACTTCATACACAAACCTTAAGTCCCACACAGCGTACGTGTTATGCTAAAACCAGATCCACTCCCCAAAACAGCAGACTATCTCCTCCATGAAAAAAAGCCTTCAGAATTCAGTAAACTTTTTGTTCCACAAGACAAAACCCCCAACCCAACAACAACAAAAACACCAAACAGAGATGCAACCAACAATAACAACAACAGCAGCAACAACAAAAACCAAAAAAAAAACCCACCCCAAGAAAGAGAGACCCACATGCTTTGAAGGGGTACCTGGCAGAGAGTTCCTTCCTTAGGTGAAGTTGCTCTGTTTTGGTTCTCCTCAAATTGCCTGCCATTTGAATAAAATCCTTATCTAGGGATTCTTTGTATTTTTCCAAGAGATTAAGTTTCTGGATCCAAAGGTGCCTTTTTTCTCCTAGTTCTTGCTTGAGAACCTGTGGAATTTTGAAACAGAGGTGTCATGTGGTTAGAGAAGAAGCAGAGCCAGAGAGTAAACCAGAGCCCCAATTTACATGATGAGAATCAATTTCCCTGTTCCACCATTTAATATCATCACCTACATCTGATGCTATCAGTAATAAAGAAGGTGGATGATTGACAATGTTTTGTCATCTACTCACACAGCATCTGGTGGGGGAAGGGGGGGAGAGAGAGGAAGAGACAAACGAGGAGAAAAACATTTTAATAAGGAAGAGCTGAGGGAGAAATGGCTGGGGTTTGTGCAAAAGTTTTGTGCAGTCTAATGGGCTAACAAAGCTACCTAAACTTCAGACCTGTGCCTTCCAATTCCTGAATCTGATGGGATATGGGGACAGAGAGGCAAGATTCCTGCCAACTGTTAGTACTTTAAATTTTGTTATTTATTTATTTAAGATGGAGCAAGGTGTAACAGTTTGTACAAGAGAATAGTAAGCTCGTTCAATTTTTGTCAAATGGCACCCACTTTTTTTCAAAAAGTTACTTCTAAGCAAAAAGCCACTCTTGGTCTTTCTTTCTGGGCAGATCTAGAGTACGCATACAGTCCTCTTCCTCTTTATCCATTGTAAAATAAATACATGGTTAGCAAGTATATATGGTAAGCGTGGCAGGTGATTACATGGTGCACGAGGGAATCTTTACAACTTACTCCAGAAAAACTCCATCACAAGATGCCCAGATACAGCAGCAAAAAACATTTCACAAGGGAAAGTTTTAATAAAAACCATCTTGCAAGAAGCCCTAAAACTGATAATTTAGACTTCTGTAACCCTTTCCTCAAAGTATAACTGAGTCCATTGGCACCAATTTGAGTTTGTATTACAGCAAAATGCAAAACCCCACCAAAACTATTAAGACAATATTTCAGTTTGTCATACACGCCTAGCAGATGGCATCTGTCCAAGTGATGACCTCTCTGACCAAGGCTTTTGCTTTTACCTCTGATTTGTGAGAAAAGGAAAAAAAAAAAAAAGGGTATAAATGAGGTCTTAAGTGACATTGCACCCTTTGTATTTCTCTGAATGGTGACTTGCAGCATAAAGTCCTGAGAAAGAACAATCCAGCCCTATTTCTCTGACCTTGTTCAACTGAATACACAAAATAGAGTTCTCAGCTTTTAAAGAATGTTTAATGAGAGTCAAACAAAGGTCAGGTAAGTAAAATCCCAGAAATATGAACATTAGTTCAAAGGGGAAAACATCAATCCCACAAATATGGGCCACATTATCTACTCGCAAGTTAGAGTCTAATGTTTTTCATGAGCTTCACTCAAGAAAAGCGTAACACATCAAGCATCATGCTAAAAATAAATTTTAAAATCCACAGAGACTGAGCAGTTCTGCTAGATATGTTTCCTGGAATGACATGGGATGTGACCATGTGCAAATGCCCACATCCTGAGGATCAGTTTGTCAGCCAAGGCAGGCAGCACTTGCTCTCGGAAACAGCACAGTTTTGACACAAGTGGTACAAGTTTATCAGGGCACATGTGCCACAGTCTTGCCTTCCTGCAGGAGAAGGGTGTAAAAGTTTTTATTGTCACCATTGACATATGCACATACACACAAAACCACAGGCATACTTCGAATTTACTTCATGTATAATATATATTTAACTCCGAAACCCAGTAAAACGTGTCCGTAATATATTTCACAGGAAATGGTGTGGAAGCGTTTAGTCTTCAAGTGATAGTACATGGTCCAAGATATACCGTAGACCATACTTCCCACAGGCCTGGCTTGTTCTAGCTAGGTGAAGACAATACATTTGACATGAAGTCACTTTCCATCCCCACGGGTCCCAGAAGGATAGGACACTTTTATTTTTTAATAATCTCATTCTTCCTTGATCATCTCTTAGCTTAGTTTCCAAATGCATCACTCTAGGAGCCAGAGTAGGGTTCATTTGCCATGATCAACTACAACACCTGCACCAAAAGTTTAGCATCCCATGTTTAACAGGAATACAATCCCAACACAAATGGTAAGTTAACAAGCACTTTGCAGCTGTGACAGCTTCAAAGGAGGAAGTTTTCAGTCAAGATCAAAAAACTACATCAATGCACAAGCCAGCAGTTTCCTAGGGTCTATTCAGAGTCACACCAGGGTGAAGAGACCAAGATGCTTGCACCTTCTCCAAGGGGAAGCTTTCAGGATTTACATGAAAACAAAAAAAAAAAAGAAAAAAGCTGGATGCCTCCAATGATTTCTCCCATCTTCCCAGAAAAGAAAAAGAATTAAGGGGGCCAGCTACAACATTTTGCAGTACTAGAGGTAAAGAAGAGTAGCGTTCTTCTTAAAAGCTAACAGCTTAAAGCAGCACATGCCCTGGTGCCACCTGCTATTACCCAAGTGGGATGAATTAAGGGTTTTGCATATATTAAGGAGCTGAAAGACACCATTAATAAACAGTTCAGTAGAGTTTTCTATAACAGTATTCCTAAGAACAGATTAGCAAGAAGGAGCAGATTAGAGAAAAAGCTGCCTCCAGTAAAAATCAGGATTTCAGAAACCACGCTCTTACATGGGAGGGCAGGAGGGAGCAAGAGCTTGTGTCCACAGATCACAGATCACTACTACCACATGGGGAAGTTATTTTTGCCAGTTACCTTGAGCTCAAGTCTTTACTTTCAAGCCTTACTAGAGATATGAGAAGTAGTAAAAATAAACTATGCATGAATAAGTTATAAAATATGTACCGTGGAATGTGTCCAGCAAAAGTAGAATTCTCTGCCTTTGAAAAGAAAGCAAACCCCGTGAAGGTTTTAGTTTGGAAATCTGATTATAAACCTACCTCCTTCCTCCTGTTAATGGCAAAACCGTCTGCTACCATAGCCAGATTCAGAACACAGGGGAAAGCAGGTGCTCAAAGCACACAAGCATGCAGCAGTAAAAAAAACTTCATAGCTTACACAATATAGTGTTGTCATCTGACCTCATTTTCCTCTTCAAATTGATTTTACCTACCCTTCAAGCATAGTTTTAATAAAGTGAGCTCTTGCACAAGTCAGGTAAAGTGCAGCATTTAAGTGAAAAATCAATCATCCCTTTTCCCTTCGGAAAAAAAAAAAATGGTACAAAAGATATTTCTCTCCATACAGACATCTCCAGCTCCCAAATGGATTGCTATGATCTCAAGTAATTAATATACATAGCATGAAGCAGTAAGATCCCACCTCAAGTTTTTGCGCAGCCCCACTGTTTGATAAAATAGCTTCAGAGAAACAGTCGCTTACCACAAGTTTTCTTTCCCAAGCCTGTTGCATATTCACATCAGGGTCTTTTACCCACTGTAAAGCAGTCATGACAAGCTCCTCTGCTCCAGAGGCTTCCTCTTGCTGAAAAAACAAAACAAAACACCCTCAAAAAACCCCAAAATAACAAAAAACAAACAACAACAACACCCTCCTCCTCCTCACAAAAAAACCCAAACCCTGGCTGGCATTTTTAGTACTAGTCTGACACAATGCTGCCCAGAGTTACCCAAGTTTTAAGTTACAATGTTGGAGTAGGTGCCAAGTGTTGTTAGATTAAGTATAACCCCCTCCACCCCCAAGAGCAGCTACTCTTATTTTTTTTTTCAAAGTGAGAAAACATAATCTGACCATCAGTGCTTAGAGAAAACCTAATTAAAAGGCTGATAGAAGACCACATCCTTATTCACACAAGCTCTGCCACTGACCAGGTTTTGCATGACAGTCTTAAATTTTTCTCCTGCATATTCAGGTCCCTGAAGCAAAAACAGCACTTCACGATCCAGTGTTTCATCCAGGGATGCCCATTCAGTCTTGGTAATCTTTGAAGAGACAGAAGAGCCAGCGAGCTTATTTTGACATCTCCTTATTACAAACCAACATCAGTGACATTTAGACTTTTCGGAAGTATCCCTGCATCCTATTTATCAGAAGGTCAGAGCTACTGAAACTTGAAGCTTGTAAAAGTTTTCAAAACCATCATGTCACGGGGATTTTAAAAAAGCAAGACAGCCAAGCTGCTGAGCAATCCATGGTAAGTTTTCACGTCAGGAGTAGGCAAGAGGAAGTCAATAATTAGTTATCTTCATTCAGAAGAGGCTTTATGAAGCCTCTTGATGAATAAGCAGAGGCCTTATTTGCTTTACAGGTGATTTGGTGGGATTGTCTCATTACAGCCTCTGGGGGGGTAAACACAGTGATTCACTGTGGCCATGGGGAGCTGCAATAGGGGACAATACATTATTTTTAAAACAGAGCTGCCTAGCCAAGTATCTCTCTCATTTCTGGGCCTGTAGTTCTAGTCCATTAGCAAATTCTTTTTCTTTTGCAAATGCTAACTCTGCAAATGCCCCACATACAAAAACAAGTAGCAGCACAGTGAAGTCTCACAAGAAAAATCACTGCAATAGCACGTATGTGTTATCAGCTCTGCTGCACAGCTTGCATCTGAAGGGAAGAGAGCATTGTAAGAAAGGATGGGACTCCACAGAATGTCTTTAGGGAAACAAGCACAGAATAGCTCAGATAAAAACTCTGAAACAAAACCATGATGTACATGTAAATCCTTGTTTCCAGTAGTGCTCCACTGGAGTGCTGGAAAGCTATGAGAGCAGTAAACTAGAGAGCAAGCTTCCAGTGTTACGTGAAGCATGTCTGATCAAAAGCATCATTCCCAAAAGTCATCAAACCATCTGCCAAGTGTTCTGCAGAGGACATGGGGGACACTGCAACTCCAAACCAACGGGCTCAACTGCGGTAATAAGACTATGTCAGCTTGTGGCAGACTCAGAAGGATGCCTCTCCTGTCCTCCTCCAAGCCACTACCCAAAGACCTCAGGAAAAAAAAAAGAAAAAGAACAGAACAGGACTTCTAAAGATCAGTCTCCGTCGCACCTGCTGAAGGGCAAGGGAGTAGCACCTACGGAAAGAGGCTTATCAGAGTATCTAAAGAATAAATTAGATGAAGACTCCTCAGCATTGTCAAGATGCTTATTCTAATGCTTAATTTTCTTTTTCACTGCATTAGACTTCAAGGAAAAAGAAGCCTCCTCTCCTGCAATTGGAAATTATTGTGTCTGGTGTAGGCAGTACAACAGGAAGACTACTTAACTTCTTCAGAATAATACCCCTCATATATTTGAAAACTTTTATCTTCTCCTATCAGTCTGCTCTTCTTCCAGCTAAGTGTATGACCCTAGCTCTTACAGATGTATTTGGTAGGTCACATTTTTCAGATCTCAGTGTTTTGTTTGCTTTTTGGACTCTCTCCAATGTACTTGGGACAATATTGTAACCCTCACATTTTTATCCTTGTATGCTAGGATTAACGGCTTTGAATTCCAGGATTATCTAACAATTCACAGGGAACAAGCTTTGTTCTTCCTTTATTGGTACAAGACAATGGGGATGAGATTCAATAAAGATTTGATTCATACCTCAGAAGACTGAGCAAGTTCCAGCTCACAGCGCAGTGAATTCATCCCTTCAGGAATATTACTGTTACATTTACACAACAATGGGAAACTCAACCCGTTTCTAAAAGAGATGGGGGGGGGGAGGGGGAGAAAAATAAAAAGCATCAGCCCTTTTTGACATTTGATGAACTGTGTTTCCTGGGACGTGTTCACAATACTCACGAGATCAGCTCTTGCTGCATATGTTGCATGTTCTCCAGCAGCTTATTTTTTTCTGCCCGTAAAGTCTAAAACATGGATCAGACTCTGTTAGAGTGTTCGTTTGTTACACAGAATAAGCATAGGATATGCATGCTTTCTCCTTGCGTAGTTATAAACTAAACTCAGTCCCATACCTCTATTACTGAGGAACACTCCACAATGGTTAACTTCAGTTCCTTGATGTCCTGCTCCTTCTGCAGAGATTGAGGAGAAAAAACACATTAAAGCTCACTTCAATGTGCGAGTTGTCAGGTTGTGTATTTGTAATGTTTACAGCTATGACGCTTTGTAACCAAACCAGCACTATACTCCATCCTACACCACAGCAGCAAGCTGCATGATTTAGGTTTGAGCAGCAACATAGTTACATAAGAAGAGCTTTAAATTTAAAAGAATACAGTCAATTACTCTGCATATTGGCTAACAAAGCCAAGATGACCTTTTCTATGTAACTCCTGAAGGAGGCTGAAAAACATTTCCAGGTGCTGTGTTTTAATTTATTACTTACCTGGTTTCGATACCAGCAGTAGCAGATTAATGGACAGAAGCACTCTAGTTTTAGCTGAAAACCTAGACTATATTATGCCTGGCATGAGTTTTAAGCCCAACCGACCCTTAAAACAAGTTGCAGCGTTCTGAGTTCACTCTCTTGGTTTTCGCGATTAAAGACACAGAGCATAGCACTCTGCATATTAAATGCCACCTAATTGAAGGGCTGATAGAAAACATATAAACCTCACACTTATAAACCTAAGGCTGAGGTGTTACTAGAAATAACATCTTTCTCACCATCACAAACTAGCAACGGGCTTAAATCACGTTATGCCATTACAGTGGAAGATGCTGCACAGACAAGCCGAGCATATCTTTGCTAAAACAGGAGCTTCAAGTAGGAGCTTTGGTCCTCTCATCCCTTTTATGAGTTCTTCCTACTCTCCCTCTTAAAAAACAGTTGAGGTTTTTGAAAGAGATGAAATACACAGAAATCCAGGCAGGAAAAGTGAGGTTATAGAACCAGGCTTCCAGCCTCGGCAGAGACAACAGATACAAAGTGCTGAAGGTTGGGAGGCAGAATAAAGTGGTTTCTATCTTTGCATATCTTCTGCAGGCCTGGAAAAGAAAGGTTATGCCAAAATTTTCAGCGACCAATCCTATTCAATCTACCTTTGGATAAAGAGCTGTGAGGGGGGATTTTCTTTTTAGCTTTTGTGTAAACTTATCCCACAGATCCTAATGCCAACAAGCAGTCTGTTTTCCACACCAGTTTCTTCAAGATTATACAAACCAGTCACCTTTATCTACAAAAACACGCAATTTATCAGTCTGCTTTCAAAATTCCCATTTAGTCAGACTAAAAAAAAAGTCTTTTTAAACTAAAAGGATACTAGAGTGGCCAGAAAAGCTTTGAATTATTCAAAGAGAAGAAAATAAAAGCTATTTTGGCAAAAAAATAAAAAAAAAAGTTAATTCATTTGTGCCCTCAAGCTGCTTCTGGCAAATAAAAACACTATTAAAAAACACCCAGCTACAAAATTATCAGCTAGATCACATTGAAATCAGGTTCTCTTGCCATTATCTTAATTCAGCTGCACTCATTTTTGCAGACAGCCTAATAGTCAAATATTTTATCAGCTGATTTTGAATGTGTTCCGATAAATAAAAAGACGATTAGCCTAGAAGGCTATTTACATAATTCACAAATCCAGAGAATGTCAATGCCCTTAGGTAGCCTTAAGTCTTTGTTTTCAAATAAAATAAAAAAATACATGTTTAAAAACAACATCAAAAATGTTCACTTTTCAGCAAAGCCTAGATAATTACACATCAGAAATGAGAAAGGACAAATTTGCTCCTCCACTGGGCTCTGAATCACCAATTCCAGTTTGACACAAATCCAGCAATTTAAGTAAAACACATTAAGGGAAGGATCTTCTGCAGATGTATTCTCTTAACAGCTGTTGGAGGAAGTAGCCTTTGGAAGTCTCCATACATTTTTCTGAAGTTTTCAAATTTGTTTTGTTTTAATATCTTGTGATTTTTTCTCTCTCTTTTTTTTTTTTTAATAAAAGCAAACTCCTGAAACCTTTAATTATGCTGACTCATAATCAGGTCCTAAAGCAGTTCTCGCCTACTTTGGAGCCATTTATAGGATCAGGTTCTGCAGTGTGAGAACAGTAGAAATAGAAGTGCCAAAGCGAAGACTACTGCCTTGCCTTTTTACAAATCATCCCATAGTCAGTATTCTCAGTCAAGACAACAAAGGAGCAAAAGCAACTAACCTGGATCAAGCTCGCCTCTTTATTCACCACAGTGCTCTCATAGATATGTGCTTGTATCTGAAGAATGAAAAGATTAAAAACAAATCTAGTCATCAGCATGCACTATAATGCAAGTCTGTTCTACTATCCTATTTGAAGGGGGAAAGGGTAAACATTCCTTGTTTAGAAAAAAAAAAATAATCAAGTTCTTCTTTGAATGCCTTGCATGGCGTGTTTCAAAGTTCAAACCTTGTACCGTTAAAAGTGGAAGCGTTCTCCGCTTTCAGTCACCTTTGTTTCCTCTTGTCCGTCCAGACTGATAGTTTCAGCAACATCAGCCAAAGCATGGCTGGCATATATTTTTCTCAAATACTGGGGGAAAATTTTCCTCAAAGTTTAACTTTGAGGAAAGAATGAAACCGTGGATTGTTTATAATATTAGCCCGGTTTTTAGCCTCCAGACAGCAACCTTCTTAGCCAAAGCTGTTGCACTGTTGGAGCTATGAAGCTACGATTGCACTGCAGTTCTTTAACATTGACAGGCTCAGGGCTGTCTGCCTCCCAGAAGCAGAAATTCCCTTCGCTAGGCCCGAATAAGCTATAGGCTGTCTTCCTGTTCCTCCTGAAGTTGAAATACTTACTTGAAGATCTGCTGCATTTTTTGACAGCTCCAAAATCTTCTTTTGAAGTCCATCGGTGTCCATGCTATTCCTAATATTCTAAACAAGATAGAGAGTATTTAGGCATAGCCTGAACGGATTGACAGCTTCTCCTTGAAGGAGCTAAGCAAACTGACATCTCCACCCCTGAGATACTGCCTACTCTAAAGCACTACCAGCATTTATGCACGTGCGCTTGCCCCACTGAAACAGTTTGTGCTCCTTTCCTCCCCATTTCTCCAGAACACTGTTAAAAAAAGAAAACCTCAAAAAGTGATTTATAAGCACCACCAGACCTAAAAAGCTAAAGAAAATCTATGAGGCCTGCAGCACGAGAATTATTTTTGGAAAGCTGCAGTTTAATAGCTATTTGGACTTAAAAGTTTTTCACAAAGACTAAATTTTGAGCATGGTAAACATGCAAAAAACAAGATTACCACATTGTTATAGATGATAGATTCCAGAATCCACTATGTATGATGTAACCTGTTTCTCTATTCCATCCTAAACAGTCTAAAATACAGATTGTAAGCAAGTATTAAAAAAAAATTATCCCCTGATAAAAACTGATTAATGAAATATTTACTTTAATGAAATAAAGAATTAGTTCTCTGGAAAAAAAGAGGGGGGAGTGTGGGGAGGGAAAAAGGTGCACCTAGAGATATAGCTCTATTAGCAGTATATTCTCTACAAGACCCTTGTAGATTCCTGGCCAGTATTGATGGATCCATCTGAGCGGAGCCCTCAGCCACTGCAATTTCTTTGGTTTTTTGGTTTTTTTTTTTTGTTTGTTTGTTTTTGTTTTCTTTGTTTGTTTAGGTGGGGGGGGTGGGGGTTTTTTTGTTTGGGTTTTTTTTTGGGGTGTGGGTGTTGGAGTTACAGCTCCATACAGGGCTCCTCCTTTGGATCTTATAGGAGGGAAAAAAGTGAATATGAAAAGAAAAAGTGTTAGATTGAGAATGTTTCAATATATATATTCAATATATACCAATATATTTGGTAGCTGTGTCAACTAGAAATATTTGGAATTTGTCTATAACGCTTCGAAAAAAGGAGAAGGGGAGAACTGTTTTGTCCCTGTCCCCCATGCTTCTTCAACCTTGTATCCTTACTTACCCAGCAAACGCAAAACTTGAAGCACAGTGCAACTTCAAGATACAAAGTTTTATAAGTCATCCTTGTAAAATGTAAGGTATTTTGATAACCTAACGGGCGTGCCAGGCTTCAAAGTCTGACAAACATTTCATTTCTTAATGATGAGCTTTTAACTAGAGAAGAACACGCACTTGCAAAGTCACAATTTATTTTACCTCTTCCTGGAGAGACGTAACTTTGTTGATGAGAGACTGATTTTCCTTTTCCTAACCAGAGAGAGAGACAGACAGACAAAAAAAAAAAGTTGTTTTTACCATGTCAAGTTCAACATTCAAAGCCACCCTAAGTAAAAAAGCAACAGACCACATACACATCCAGAGCCCAACGAAGCTGTGGTGCTGCACTCTGTTGCTTCAGAAAGCACACCGGGAGGGGAGTGCTGGGGCTGGTCCAGCTCATGAACCCTCACGAAAGGGTTTGACACAGGCATTTCAAATCAGAGTAAAACTCAAACCACTAGATGATAGGAAGTAGGCATTCCAGGCCAGAGTGAGCAAGTCTAGTTGTGCTCATCCTGGAGTTAAGGTAAGTCTGGAAAGCCTATGAACCACGCTACACTTTTTTTTTTTTAAAAAAAAAATCAGACATGAAAAAAGGTCGTATCCCACTCCGTGCCTCCGCTGCACAGGGGACAGTAACTAAGGGACTTCTAAGCACAACTACAAAACTTCTAACAATATTTTTCTCTCCTACCCCACCTCCTTCTCACAAGGTGAATTATGCATGTAATGTCCAACTAAAGCAAAAAAAAGAAGTATACAAAAGTTGCAGCAGGATAGCACCAAAAAGTTTCCTGTTCTTGCTTGGCCTGGAAGGCTTTTTCTCTGCTTTCTAAATGCCCAGCATCAGCAGCACACAGAGCTGCGGAACACCAGCTTGCAGCTACCTCTGCACAGCAAGATGCGGGGTGGCCACTGTGGTGGGAATCACAGGCACGGCAGCAACCAAACCTGTGCTCACAGAGACCCTACACTCTGGTGTCTGGCAACACCTGCCAAAGCTGCGGCCACATCAGCCTTATTGCCAGGCTGCTTTACACTTCTTACAGCCACACAGCCTGACACCTGGGGTGCAATTCAGATACTCTCACGTAGGCAGCTTGTGCCCTTTCAGACACGCCGAGGCATGCTGCCTGCCTTCCAGCTGTCAGCTCAGCACCAACAGGCCTCTGCCAGCCCACGTGGGCCTTGGCAACATCCTAGGGGTGTTCTGAAAAGTGACTCTTGTGTGAACAGAGTCTCCTGTCCCTGCTGGTTCTAGAGAAGTCACATGGATTTCTGGCATAAGATCACCAGCTTCAGAACAGACAGGGCTCAGCGATGGCAGCATGAGAGCTGTGGTCCTTAAGCACAGTTATACATGAGACTGGCCCTTTTAATTGTTTCCTTCATTGTAACTGACAATAGTTTAGAGAAACTTCCATGCAAATACTTCATTGTTTCTATAAACACATCACATTTCAAAACATCCTCAAGAAGCCTCTGTACCCACTGGTACAGAGGAAGTCATGCTACTGACTTTTACAGTATGAGTGGCCATGCCATTGTCACAGCAAGGTACGAGATACTGTACAAAAGCTAAGAAACAAAAACACCTACTAGCTGCTTATTCTGGCAGAGAATCTGCTGCCTTGTCTCTTCTGACAGGTTCAGGTTGTTTTTTGCTTCTTCTAGTTCTTCTTCCAGTGATTTTGCTCTCAGCACAGAATGCTGGATGCTGCGTGGGGGGAAGTAAATCCAGAGAAACTTCAGTGAGTTACTGTTGGTCATTAGATAGGCTTGAAATACCAAGAACAGTATTTTTAGAAGCCACCAGGGACTTATTCCTTGGCACAAGTACGTAACAGAAGTGCAGCAACTAAGTTTAAGCCCATTAATTTTGTTAAGTAAAGGCTGATAGACTTACCCTCTATTTATCACCCTCCTTTGCTCTCACAGTAAGGTATGAAATCCCAAGCAAACACAGCATCCAAGATAACACACTCACGTTTGCATCCACTGAACAACCTAGCTTGTTACAGTCAAATATATCAGGCTACCTGAGCACACAAACTCATCCTTACAATACTTCATTGTTAGCAGTTATGGAAACCATTTCAGTTTGGTTTTCAGGAATAAGCTCTGCATCATTTTCTTATCCCAACCTGATACCCCAAACAGTGTCTAGTTAACCAATGGGGCAAGGCCCTTCTCCTGGCTAGCTCCAGGCTGCAGAGTACCCCAGAGCACATGGTCCAGCATGAGGGCACACATCCCATGCCAGCTATGCTGCAGGACTCCTGCCTTAATTTCCCAGATGATACCGGCAACAGTTTGGCAGGTGACATAACTTATCACATCTGAATTAATTAGATCAGACAAGCATTATAAACTCACTGTATGAATAGGGTCGTATTTGCAGTATTGATGGGTCCCCAGGCTGCAGCATTACTAAACTGGCAAGACAACTCACTTCAGTTTCTCAAGGAATTAGCAAAACAGCTCTTATGTGCTCATTTCCCCTCTGCTTGGCAAGTGTGTGGTCTAGGATGGGAAACCTCCCAGAACTTGGCTGTTCTCTTCATACTATTAAGGGTGTTTGGGGTTTTTTTTGGTTTTGTTTGTTTTTTTAAAAAAAAAGAGTTTCATTTCATGTAGCTTTACCCTAAGATTCTGCCTGTGTGCTTCTGCAGCACCTCATGCTGCAAGAGGTGGGCTATAAGATGAATGACTGATTTTGTAAGAACGAGCAGGTACAGAGCAGAACAGTCAGGCAGGAGGGTTAAACCTTACAGATACTACATTAAGTCAAGAAAGTTGCTGTCATGAAGCACCAGTGAGGCTAAAAGCATAAAGTAAGGCTGGACCACTTGGAAAACTACTGTAACGGCCATTACACTGCAGACCTGGTGCCATCAGGGTCTTAGTCTCTCACCTTTTTATTTGTTGACGTAGATCCTCATTATCTGCCAGTAGCTTAACGTTGCTCTCATCCACAGCTTCCAGCGTGAGCTTCAGCTTGTTGTTCTCTTCCAGAAGCTTCTGGTTGTTGTACTGCAGGTCCGCAACACAGGTTATCAAGTCAGAAGTCTCCCTGTTCCAGTAACAAAATGAGGAAAGATTAGCTGTAATCACCTTTCTCAATTTAGACTTTTTTTTTTTTTTTTATGTAGAAGCCCTGCTGCTGTGCTGCACTGATCATTGGCGAGAGGAGAGCCCACAGAGGACTTGTGACACTGCAGCGTACAGTCACTTTCTCTGCACAGAGATATCTGATCGTCTCCAGATCAGTTCTCTAGTTCAGTGGACACCAGGAACTGTTTTGTTTTTAAGCACTTTTTAAATGCTCCCCATAATTGAAGTATGCTACTAGACAAGTGCCACATCTGGATGTCTGCATGATAGTATCTTAAGCCTTTTCTAATCACCTCTTAGGCCACCACTAATATTTTTGTATTAACACCACAATTTCTGGATCCTTTTCTTTTCCCCTAAATCACCTCCCACTTATGCTTTCAACTGAAACTTGAACAAGGACCACTCTGGAGATCCCGAGAGATGGTAGGGAAGCAACAGCAGATCTTAAGATTTTTGACTATGCATAACTTTTACATTTTATCTTTGAAATTTCTGGTGTTTAAGTGATTTGCTATTTTACAGAACCCAAATCATAGTCATGACTTAAAAACCAAAACAAACAAAAAAAACCCCACAACCAACCAAGCAAAACCCAGGACCAGATTTTCAGGAGATAGTGTCTTTATTGTTATAGTCCTAAGAACTCAGAGGAGGGAAGAAACCAGTTTAAAAAGGAGAAGAAATGCAGCAAAACCCTGGCCACAGGGAATTAAGGTGGCAAATGGACACAGAAGGACCAAGATATCAGTAGGAAAAGTTACTAGTGTGTTTTTAAGTCGGAGCAAAAGCTGAGGAAGAACATGATAGCATCAAGAGCTACTGCAGACAGAGTTCAGCATTAGAACTCTGCCAAGACAGTTTTTTGAAACAGCGGTTCTAGAAACTGCTCAAGTAATTCAAAGCTAAGAGTACTAAATTCTGAGCAAGAATTGCTTAAGTGAACTTACATGTCTCCTTTAGACACATCACCCCCAAAGGCCTCCAAGCTTCCTGATGTAACATTCATCTGGACAGGCATCTTTTTTGCTGGAAGAGGTGGGATTTTTGGTTATAGAATAAGAAAGTGGAGCTTTCCCAAATCAAACAAGAATAAAGTGGTCTGCACCTTCAGAGGTGTTCTTATGCACTTTAAATTCCAGGTCTTCCATGTTTGCTGTTGGGTCCTCGGCGGCATCATCTTCCCTGAAATAAACAAGCATCAAAAGTCACAAAATCAACGTCACTGGATTGCTTACCAACTTCGCAACATTTAAAAGCTTTCAGCCAAAACTCACACTGTAGTCACGGTGTCCCAACACCACCTTTGTTCCAGATTACAGAAGGCACAAGCTACAGGACAGCTTTCTACTCTCCTGTTTCCACAGAAGCTTTTATGAGATAGATAGATAGATAAAAACACTATTACCATTTTCTCTTACAGTCCTCAATCCACTCTTTCATGATGGCATGGTATGTTTCTAGGTCCACAGAGACATCTTTCTGATCTGGGTCAAGCATGTTGCACAGTTCTTCAAGACCACTGTCTTCCGATCCCCGACTAGTTGTGTGTCTCAAATAATCAACTATCTTGGAAACTGATACTTTTCCTAAAATAGATACAGATGTCCATGCACCAGACTCTGAAACCTAGTAGGCCATTACACAAAGTTGTAAAAAAACCCAAAAAACAAACCCCAAAACACACTACTGATCTGCACTAGGTCATATTGAACCGCCCTCAAGAGCTGTAGACAAGCAACCGACACCTGCCGTTCTAGTTTGATCTGGAAAGGAGCAGTTGAGGCTTTTTGTTTGGTTTTAGTAATACAGGAGTGTGAAAACACAGTTTACTAGTTTTGTGGACTTCAGTTTAAAAAAAAGCAAAAGACACATTTGCTGTGCTACTGCTTTCAGGTATGTCAAACTGGGCAAACACTCGTGACATCATCTTAACTCTGCTAGACAACTACTTTCTTTACCACTTTTAGTCATGTTTGAGGTGGAACTCAGAGGAGCTACCTCTTGCTCTGAAGTTTCCCAAAGTTCTCTTTTCTAACAGGAATAAGCCTAAGAGAAATAGGTTGATTTCAATAAGGTTCATTGCTAGAATCATGTTGCTCCTCTACTTCCTTTGCTGTCTTTCAGTGCAGAGATCAGCTGGAGGGGGAAGGAAGAGGAAAGAGAAGGGCATCATGCAGAAGCAGCACAGGTTTATTCTGCACCTGCCACACATACCTAGCTAAGGGAGCTAGTCAGGCTAATCATATCACAGATTAGCATGTTTCAGGAATCATAACTCAAACCCAGCGTCGAAAATTTATAGAGAGGAGAATAAAACAGAATAATGAAAAGCCACTGGCAAACCTGTATGCTCTAAGTCACATGCACAAAAGATAGTGGTCAGCAGGTCTTCTTCACAGATCAAGCTCACGTCATACATGTCAGCTTTGCACCCCGGTGGCTGCTTCCATCCTACAGAGAATAAGTTTGTTATTGTCCATCTTTATTTGCTCATAGTAACTTTCACACCTCACAGTTTAACTACAATATTACGTTTGTAATAGCATAAGCACACATAGCATACCACAACTTGGATGATATTTTTTATAAATTTTTGTTTGTATGGGCTTTTTAAGATGATTAAAAAACCCAAAACCAGCCAGCTTCCCCACCCCCCGCCCCAAACACAGAGCTCTTACTGCCAAGTAATACCAGCAACTGTGCAGAGCTGGAGTCTCCGAGCTGGGAGCTGCTTTAGGCATCTACTTCTACACAGGCATTTTTGGCAACCCTGGCTATTCTTTTGCATGAACTAAACATATAGACAAGAATATTCTAAGAGGCCAGCTTTTTCTTCTTTTCCCCCTCCAGATATATTGTAGAAAAATAATCATGGTCATATTAAGTTATTAAGAAAACAATCCTTAAAAATAAGAAGCCACAGCAACCACCCCCCAAAACACACATATCTTTTTATATTAAAGGCAGACTAATAGCTAAAGGTCTTATCCACAAAAAGGAATTAGCAAATTTGAACAAGTGTTTGGCTTGAGTCATTACTTGCTTGCTTTTTACATTCACATTAATATTTTGTAGAGAAAATACAAGGTTTTACTTCATTCTTTTTGAAGTCTTATTGGAGTGATCCTAATTGTTACTAGTTTAAGTAGTAAATAAACTATGTAAAAAATCTATGCAAGCTGAACATTCAAGTGTCCAGTATTTTGGATTGGGAGGGTTTTTTTCCAGGACAGTTACCTCTTTCGCTCAAAGATAATCTCTTTGGCACAGGAGATGGGATCACAGTGCTTTCTGGCTTTTTATCAGATGTGAAGAAATATAAATTTGGACTAGACGTAAGATACTTCTGTTCACACCACATATCTTTAGCTTCAATAGCTGATAGAGCACAGAGTTTGTTCTGGGTATTAGCCTCTCTGGCTCTGAAGTAGGATGGAGAACAGCTCTCCACGGGGCACCCTGACATCCACGAGCTGCTGGATCTCTCTTCACTTTTAATGATTGAATAGGTAGCATTTGCAGAGCAGGAGTCAGAGGAGATACGCCCGAGACAAGGTGACAGCAAATCTGCAGAGAAAAAACTAGGACTGGTTACGTGCGGACCAGCACTATCACGTCGTCTTAGAGTTCTTTTCTTCAGTATTTCTTCTAGATTTTTTTTAGTACTGCACTGTGGACTGTCGAAGTTACGGGACTGAAACTTTGGGATCTGCAGAGCAGGGTTAGAGACTTGATCCATCATTTGGATAGATTTGATCTTTCTGCATATACTGTCCACTGGGTTGTGATGCCGTTTGCTAGCTCCATGTTCTGAAGACATTATCAATGTCCCTTTCTTGCAAAGTATCTGGAAAGAACAGGGACAGGACGTCAGAGTCGGGATGATGAGCACACACATACTCTTTGTATGTATTTTTCCATTCAGCAGACAAGCTGGAGCTTTGGTATCAAGCTGTTTGAAAATCCTTGGTCTACATACCAGCTGGGACAGAAAGCTTCAGTCAGGATGTTTATTTCTCCAGGCAACTAGAGTGACGTGGATTTGGAAAGGTAGGGAAGGAAGAAATACTTTCTGAAATGTCACTACTTATTCCTATGTACAATAGCCATGTCAGGGGGGGGCAGGGAGAACAAAAAATAACAAAATAAGAACACTCTGAGACCCAGGAGCTGAATATCTTTTTCCATTAAAGGAAGCACTAAGCAATATTATTTAGATTAATTTATCAGAAATTGGGCGTCTTTTTTTTTTAAATCTAGAAAGTGTTCATTAAAAAGAAACAAAAGCCTCACACAGCTTTTGTAACTGTTATTTCTGATCACATCTGTAGCACATACTTCCTCCTCTGCTTCCATGGCTTTTTGCTCAACAGCAACAACTGTCCAGCTTTTTACTGAAGGCATCTCCTACAGCTGTAGACACTATCAGTTTCTGATCTCCTTCTGCGGCCTCCCAGTCAAACCCTGCAGCCACAGCTACACAAGTCAGTTGAAGTATTCTGAGCCTCTTCTTTCTTGAAACCATCTCATGACAGGTTTCAGAAGCAAAGATTTAAATAAGTTTACTTTCAGGAAAATATGAGGCTGTCCTTTGGGTTTGCTCTTTGTGGATACTGGGTTAGGGGGTGTGGGGAGGCAGGAAAAGTGAGTCCAAGAAGAGTTTCACCATTTCAAGTGACTCTTCAAGAACAGAAGAAACAAAATTTATCTTCCACCATTCTACCACTTTCAGCTCCTCAGCTCTGAAAATACACTGTATTGCTTATTCCCACGAGATTCTATACAGTGTTAAAAAAACCCTCAAAACCAAAGCACATACAAATCATAACACTTGTTTTAAAGTAAGAAGCAGGGAAGCAGCGAGAAGTCCAGCATATATTAACTGTATAAACTACATGACCAACAACCATCCTCACATACTCCAAGACTGCATTTCACTTGTAGCCAGTCTATTAGAACAGCACCATCACAGACCAAACTTCCGTTAGGGGTAGAGGGAGAGGAAAATTAAACAGCAGCTTTACAACTAGAGCCCACGAGGCAGCCCACGCGAGTGAGAGGGACTGACGTGGTTGCTTGCGGGGACAGACCACCAGACTCCTTGACCCTGATGGATTTCCCCCTGCGTAGTGCAAATACTAACTCACCCCCGGAAGGACAGAGACTTCACTGAACTGTGTCTTTTCACTCAAACTGTGCATCAAGAAACAAAATAAAGCAACCTCCCCCTCCCTGGGAAGTTAGCTCCCTGCTTTCCTTCCAGGTAGAAAAAATAGTTACTTTTTTGAAAAACAGCAACATGTTTCACTAGCATTTAACATGAGAGGTGCCACTTGTATAATCTTGCAAAGCAAAGCAGAAAAGTCACATGTAAGTATTAATTTAGATTGCAATAGCCATAAATACTCAATTTTTTACTTAAATTGGTTTATAGCAAGCTTCCTGCATGCCAGCAACTTGGTTTTATATATGCAGAATCAAGATCTCAAGGTTTATTTTTCTACCTTTGTTTCTGTAAGCAGTAACATCTACCTTAGCAAACACGTCCTTAGCTACAGAATACGTCAAAAAAGTAACAACAGTAAGAATCTTGGAACAATTTTAAAGAGACTTCTTTCCATTATTATGGTTGTAATAAAATATGTTCACCTTAAAAACAACTACCAGGAAGTTGAAGCAGTCTCCTATAGTAGATATACAGAACATCTCTTAAAAAGACAAAAAAATTGCAGCTAAATTATAAGTATGTTCTCTAAACACACAAAAGCCTTCAAACAGATATAAATAACACTCCATTAAAAATATTTATCTTTTTATTTACAATGTGTTTTTAAATATTGCTTGTAATTCCCCATTAAAAAACAAAAACCCAAAGCAAGCAACCAAGCAAAACAAAACCCAGTCCCACACCTTATACTTACACTAGCATATGGAAAATACTTTCTATTCCTCTCTGGTAGAGACAATACAGGATAACAAAAGCTATTTGAGCTGCTTCCCTGAGAAGGACTAGCTCAATGAACTTTGGTACTCAATTTAGCAGAGGGCTCATTTGCTGGAAAATCAGCTTTACAAGGGACACCTGTTGCTGCCTGCCACAGCTCTCCAGCTCAGGGGGGAATGAGCTGCAACAAGGTGCAAATCAAGCATCAGCCTCCACTCTACTTTTTTTCTTGCATCTCTCCTGCAGCTGTTTAATGGATTGCCTGGAATTTCAGTGCATCCTGAAGTCTCTCTGCTAGTCTACCTTTATTTTTAAAACAATAAAAAAGCGAGGGAAACAATGTTACAGCTTACTGCTGAGTCTCAACTTAGGTACTTGGGATGTTTCTCGCTTCTATTAGCAGCTATTTCTTGCTTTTCCCACCTACTGCAAAATTTCAGGCAGGAGCAGATCTCTCCTAGTTTCTCCTGTGACAGAGCAGAGAATCCAGAAACTGTATGAATTTCATAGCTCTTACCACTTTTTACAGGAAAACAAGTGTTGAAGACTCTTGGGCTGATGGCATACTGAAGAATCTGTTACTGTCTGCTCTGCACCTGGTTTTGTAAGCAAAATAGTTTTGTCTTTAGGATTGTTAACCAAGTCCTCTTTTTAGTACTAAATTCTCAAACAAGATTTACATTTTAACGGTGTGGATCTTTAGGTATATGCTGTACAAATAACAGGAAACAGAATAATGTTGAGGGAATACTACTGCCTGCCCAGTAGCTACTAACAGCAGCCCATCAGACTTCTCCAGACACTTGGAGAAATGACACCTCCCCATCTATTGCAGCACTCATAGAAAAAAACTAGCAGTGCTCTCACGGGTACTTTGTGATTAAAATTCAAAATGTGGAAGTGAGTTGACATTGCTCTTCCCTTTTTCATGGGGGAACTGTTAAGTAAAAGTGAAAACTTGGCACTGTGATCCAGATGGTTACCAAAGACCATGGAGCTGATGGAATTTGTTCTGGTTTGATTAGCAGATGGGTGTTTTTGACTAGGCACTCTTTCTTCCAGGACTAAAGCTGATAGTAATACAGAGGTAACAATTCTGACATCAAACCAATCCAGGAGAGGTTCTCTTATCTCTTGAGACATTTATGTGTATAGGGAAGATTTTTAACTTACTGATTTAAAGGTAAAACCTCCCACATTAAAACAGCACCCCTGTTTTTTCCTATCTTGAGAGGAACAAGTGACCTCTCTTCAGGGAGGTTCCCCAGGTGGTGATGCTATTTGTGCTGCCATACAGCACTGTGCAGGTGCGGGAGCAAACGACTCTTGCCTAATTGTCTAAGGACTTTGCAGCCTACACCGAGAAAGATGGGGAGAAAAGCAGGGGCACAGGATGCAATACTTCATTCACAGGATCTGAGATACAAACTAGGTACATGATACACTCCTAAAAGCCTCATATACTTTGTCTGCCTGCACTTTGTGTTGCTTCAGGTGATGAACCACAGGACTTTGTAAAGAGTTAAGTCTCACTGCATAATAGTTAAGCTGTTAAGCTGCATAAAGTCTTGTAATGTAACATTCACAATTAAGTTTCTAATTCAAAAAATAACTTGCAACCAGTCCTTTCCTTTGTATTCCTGTATGTATGTATCCTGTATGTATGATAAAGGGGGAATCAAAGAGTCGTGCAACAACTGAATCAGTTTGTGGGGTTTGTGCTGTTTTATTCAGCTCTGCAAAAAGAAGTACACGTAACCTCAGTGATGGGGGGGGATCCAGCAGCAGGAAGTTCCCACTCTTCCCGTTCGCACAGTGTGCAGCTCGAGGACACGTGGCTCATGGCCCATCTTTGCTGAGCTACGCTCTTTGGCTGAGAGCTTCACTGTGGGCTGAGACCGGTAGGCACTGACAGAGCTGGCTGAAGTGGTTTCCCACCCACTTTGGGAACATCTGAAATGCCTGCCACTTCTGATGACCTAGTGCATCAGGTAGAGCTACGTTTTCGCCCCTAAACTGGACTTCTGCCTCTAGAACCAACCTTTGTTTCAAACAACAGTGATGCTTGTTGTTTGAACAGTATAACACAAAAAACCTACTCTTATTTTAGTAAGATTACTGTTCTCTGCGTGGTGCGACTTAAATACATGCTACTTAAGGGCAAAGTGTACCTCATGTTAAGTATACAGAGGCAAATATTGGTGACAAATTTTTCAAAGTTTACCAAATGTTAATGCAGCAGAGGTCCTAAGTTATTTGTTTGTCTTCAAAATACTCCCCAGAGTTTCCTGTTCAGCCTGTAACAATATTTTCCTTTACACAAGTTACGTATTTTACATATAAATATGTGTATTTCTATATAAATGTATCAACCCCTCCCCATCCCTAAAGGTAATGGGTAAGGAAAACCAGCCCGAGAGACTGCACATTTTACGGACCATGCTCACAGAGGTCGGGCACTTTGTCAAGAACATGGAGCAGGTTGTCTCAGTCTCTGACACCTGTCTAGTTATCGTGCAGTCTCTCAGTGTAACTTGCCTTTTTTTGTATCTCCCAATTCCATCCACTGTTTACAACAGAATGTTGGCATCCAGCTGCTCAGCAGCAGCACGCATTTCTTGCCCAAGGTTGGTGAGCTCCAAGGGTGAGGCTGTGTGATGGATGTTCTGCTCAGCCAAGAGGAGACAGCTGTGTGCGTAATGCTCAGTGTATTTTGTAGCCCACTAGGTAGCTTCTTGACAAAGATAAAAATCCTCTTTGCCAAGCTCATGTGGGTGGAAGAAAAGGTCAGATGACTTCTTGGCCTTTGGTGCTTCTGTCATTACAGAAAGGTATGTTCTACAAGATGCATTCAGTAGTATCTGCCTCTCTGAAGAACTGTACAGCTTCTGCAAATGTACTTTGTAAATGCCTGTACTTGGTTGGATCTCTTTCCCAGCTTGCAAACCGGAGAAAACAGTTTTTCAGCTAGTCTTTTTTTCCTGATGTTTTCCCCAGACTTGTTCATTACTGGAAAAATATATTGTACCATCCCATGGTTCACTGAACTTTAGAAGTAATACCCCTTTCTGTCATATTTACACCTTTCAACTGTTTGTGGGTATCTACTCTTTCCTGATACTTTTAAACATCCCTCACCCCATATAACATATTTAACTTTTTCTTACAATTATCCCTTGAATTTCTTAGCTTTCAAAACACTGCTGAGAACAGTAGTGCCAGGACCTGAATGTGTCATGGACCATGCTGTAGTCTTCAACAAAGGCTCCGTTACTTCTGTTGTGCGAGGCATTTACATAATCCCTAGCAGACTGGCTTTTCTACAGCTTGGTCTGTACCTCGGGTAGTTTTTAGTACAGTTCTTCTCATACAGCCTAGAGAACAGAAGAAAAGCAACTCTCGCAACTACGCAGTAGCACCGGAATCAGGCCCATAGATGTTATGACGCTGAATGTGTGACAGAGTAGTCCGATGAATTTTGGGCCAGCAACTAATGGCCTCTGTAACCATGCACCTGGTTTACATCAGGGAGTATCTTTTCCCTGCATAGCTGCACCATGAAAATACAACTTCCCAGAGAAGCTGAAGATGTCCCTGCTCGTTGTAGGGGGGATTGGACTAGATGACCTTTAAAGGTCCCTTCCACCCCAAACTATTGCATGATTCTATGATTCTAGAAGCTAGGGACTATTCTGAAAAATAATGCTGAAAAAATATGTTTGTGTGAAATAAAATGGCTGACATAACATGTACTGATGGATTGCAGATAAGGTTTGCTCAGTCAACAGGTTTTACAAGGTGAACATGGAACTTGGATGCAAATTTCCCCTGGTCTGAGAGGGATGTATGGGGCTAAAGTCCAGGGTCAGCCTTGAAAGATCACAGAAAGACAAAAACCAGGCCCAACCAAAGATGTTAAGAGGTTGTATGGTTCATCACCACGTTCCTGGGCAGGACCAGCTTACCACTGAGACCCGAGAAGGGGCTGGCTAATCTACTCTCTCAGTTCCTTGAGCGATAAGAGACTCACAGCCTTCCAAGGCAATCTATTTATATTGCACTGTGCTACTGTTAGAAAGTTTGCCTTACTAGCTAACTTAAAACCCCTTACTGCAAATTAAACACAAAATTCTTTATTTGCAGTGTCCTGCTTTGCAGACTCTGCCATGACAGTTCACAGCTTTTTAAGGTGCTATGGTTGGCGTGTATGAGCCAAAACTCCACTGTGCTAGGTGCTGTCCAGGTGCCAGACAGAAGTGAGATGTATCTCCCAAAGAGTTAACAAATGAGTAGGAAAGCATGAAGGAAATACCTACTGGCCACCTTCACACAACAGCTATATTTTTTACTCAAGACCAAGTGACGGATCACCAGAACCTGCGGTTCAAAAATCGACCACCACAATGTCTGTCTAGGGAAGGATCTGAGGAAGTACGGGGTTGTGACACAAGGCAGTGGTGGATGTTTGACCCCACTAGTTAAAACTCCACCACATAAAAACTTTTTCACCCACCTCAGCACTGAACTTCAATCCCCCAAATTGGCTTTTTATCATTTACAGTGTCAGGATAAGCAGTCTCTGCCCTTTAGATCGTCTTTAAGAATAAGAATAGGTTATGCTCTTTCTAATAAGGGGTCCTGCTGCTATAGCAAGCTTCACTCTATTTCCCTCACTTAAGGTATTGATTACATGCCAAAGCCACTTCCTCATCTATATGAATCAGCTGAGAAATGCCAGCATTGACAATGAGTGTTTCATGTACAGCTCATCATCCTGAAGTGCTGTAGTTTTTTAGTGTGTTCTGATCCATAACCCAATTATAGGCTACTTCATTTTTTTCAAGAGTACAAGCCTACATATGCCCATACAAATGCACATGGGTTTTTGTGAATGCAAGCACCCTCAATACATGCATTTCCTTCCCAAACTATTGCCTCCTGGTTCTGTTTGCCAAGAAATCATGTCCCATACGCCATCTCAGAAGTGGTTAGATTCCTGGGAAGTGTAAGACGACCACCTTCTCACAGGATCATGACAAGAGCTGTGAATAGAGAAGAGTTATCTTTTAAATTTTCAGCACTAAAGTAGAATTGGCAAACCTGGAGTTCTTTGATCTGCATGCAGGCTTCTTACAGATTTCCAGGGAAATGGGTTTGAAATTTTTTTTTTTAACACCAAAGCAACTTAAAATTGCTGGTCATAGTAAAAATAAATGGATTTAGGGCCCTAAGTCACAAAAGCACACAGAATTTAAGGGAAAAATAAAAACTTTTTGGAAAAAAAGTCATTATGGAAATTCAGTTTGGGATGAGGTTCATTTCACCTGATGTTGTCTTTGTAAAAAAATGTTGTCTGAAGCCAATGACGAGATGCAGACATCTCCAGAAGGGAATTCATCCTTCCCTTTTAATGCTCTGCACTCTGTGGCCTCTTTTTGAAGTCCTGTTTCCTTCCACTCTGTAGGAGCAATTCAGTTCCTAATCAAAAGCAATTAGTGACATTTTAGGTGCTCTAGGGATCCTGCCTACCCTTCAGCTGCTTCTTCACAAGTCTTGGGTCTCTCGCAGGTCCTGTGTCACAGCTGGCAGCCCCATGGGCTTGTCTCGGGTGCCCTGGTTGGTGTTTGGGCAAGGTACCCTGCCTCTTGCCACAGGCTGAAATGAAACACTTCACTTTAAGACACCTTAGTGCCATTAGAGACATCTGATAGTAGAGCATTAAAACTGTCTTATTTAAGAGGATGCTGTCAAGGCTCTGCATTTGCTTCTGAGCTGACGATCCCCTGACCCCACAGCAAGCCAGTTCAGGTTTTGACCAGTTTATATTCCTGCTGCCCTCCAGGCAGCCTCAAACAAGCCCCCATCTCTCCAAGGAGGCGAGTGGGACTCTGGCAATACAACCAGGTTTGGAAGAGAGTGTGAGACTCCAGCAACACCAACTCAGAGCAGCTCAGGCTTTGCAAAGTGGTCAAAAGGTAAGAAAAGCTGAACTTGTCTTTCTACAGTGTGGTAACCAAATAAATCTATCCCCATGACTCCCATTCACCTCCCCTTTTCCCCTGTTCCAACAGAAGGGGCTGAGCTGATTGTCTTCACAGTTTATTTTCCGTTAACTTGTCTCATTTCAGTGGCAGCAGAACCAGGGCTTATTTTCAGTGCCAAAACCATCGTGTTTTTTCTATCACAGGGAAAAACCTTGTGAAGAGGGAATACTTTACATTGACCAATACCAAAGGAGCGGGGTTAATTTTCACAGACTCTGTTGTATGTTTTGATTCTGGCCCTGTGGTCTGCACATAAAGAAAAGGCTCTGAAGTCACTCCAGAAAGCAATAGGCAAGTAGCTTTATCTTTTCTGAGTCTTGCTTGTTAAATGTCTCCTAGATGCAATGCACAGTCCCCTTCTAAGGCTAAGGTTAAACATCATCAAGAAATGTCTCTGATCTGTCAGAGCAAGAGGAAAAGGGCAAAGAAAATGTAATCTTCACATTGAAATAGATTCAAGTAGAATCCCTTCTGCTGGCTAGGGTGCACCATGGCATGGCCTTTTTAAAAAGATAGATGTGTAACAGCAGCTCCCAGCCATCTCCTGAGCTGCACGAGGCCAAAACCTGAACTTCCCTCTTACTTCCTGCATCTATTACCAGATGAGCTGCAGCTAACGCCAGTTTTGTATTTGATGAACAATTCTGTCCAGCATGAACAGAAAACAGAGCAATATTCCCCCAGAATCAGGAGAGCAATTGCACCTTCACTAACGGCGTGCTTCAGAGCAGTCTCCAGACACTTCATGTCAGGGAAAAAAGGTTCATAGCAAGCCTTAGCAGTGTCTGTCTGCACACTCTTCACTCAGACTCCATGTAGGTGAGCATGTGTTTGTCACATGTATGGGCTGATCTGTATTTTTGTTACACCACAGGCTGGTCCTGTTAGTGATGCTGCCTCAGTAAACTTTCTATTGGCCAACCTTCTAATCAGCAAATTTCTAGCTCCTTGTTTGCTTTGCTTCCCCTTCCCATTTGGCAAAGGAATAACAGAAGGAGGAGAGGTAAGAACCCTAGCTACAGAACCAGCAAGGCTAGGCACTGAACATGAGTAGATCTTCGCCTGAGGGCCAAACCCACTATCCGTGACTGCAAAGAGTCCAACACTCATGTGGAAGCAGCTTATGGAAACGGCTTCTCTGATTCCCTCTTCCTGCCTTTTTTCTCTTTACTGCTCCACTGCCTGACCCATTCAAGCCCATGAGCTAGGTTTTTACTCCAACCAATCCATCAGACAGAAAAGTGTTTCTGACTGTTAAGGATTGGGGTGGTTCTTCTTGTGTTTTTTGGTTTTTTTTTAATTCATCTTTGTATTTTTACTTGTGTATAAGAAATCTAGACACAAGAGATTGTCAGAGAATCAAACAAGACACAGCAACCTCTAAACATATGCCAGCAATAACCTCAAGCTAACAACGCTGGAAAAGTCACCTTTTTCTTCATGTTGGTATGTTACGACTGGAGAGTAATTTACTAACTTTTCCAGCTCCACAATGGCTAGGAATCCGATATACGTTAGGTTATCCTGGGTAAACACTCATTGTCCATACTAATACCTGCTTCTGGCTGTGTTTATCGATCATCTAGCAAGAAGGTGACGTATTGCAAACGCACAGGACTGATGCTGATGTATTCAGAAGGTATTCACCTGGCTAATGGGGTGCATCTCCACGTGTATTTATCTTTCAATCATTTCTCTGACTTCCTGCAAGACTGCGGGTTTCCCTCAGGAGCCATCAGACCTTCTGCTTCTCCATCTACAGGGCTGACAGGAGATCCCTTTAGACTCCTCCGCCCTGCCACAGAAGGGGAGGGCACCTTCATTCTGAAGATTTAAAAAGGGATCCCCAAACCTGTAGGAGTTCTCCTGACCCATTATCCCAAGAGAAGAAGACCTAAGATCTGCCACTGAACTGAGTATGAAGGTGAGTGAGACTCTTTGGTGTGTGGAAAATATTTAGTTTGTAGTTAATGTTTTTTCATGTAAGTATAATATTTAGGAA
>JAVJGJ010000057.1:17928057-17945007 GCA_035590215.1 Microhierax caerulescens
CCCCCCCCCCCCCCCCCCCCCGTTGATATTTTTAACTTCAAAATAACCTGAGAGAAATATACACATAGTTATAATCAGTGTGCTTGAAACAACTGCATTGAAAAAATAAACTAGTAGCACAGTGCACTCTCAAACCCAGGATGAAATAAACCTCCGTGAATCACAATGTTAGATGCTCTCTGTTGCCCAGCACTGTTGCCCACAAGTGGGTAATAACGTGGTCTGTCCGAACAAGCAGAGGTGCAACTTACTCACAGAGGATTCATGCTCAATGCTTTCATTTGCATGTGCTGCATCAGTGAACAAACTCCTAGAAGCAAAAAAGCCTGTCTTGTGACACGTGTGTAATCATGGTTGATACAAATAGGATGCTAAATTTTAATTTTTCCTTTTCCTGAGGAAGTAGTGCTCCACTCTCCTGGCTGGTTGGTTGGTTGGTTTGGAAATGCAAGTCTCCTACATTTGCTTCTTGTCTCAACTCTGTTATTCAAGCTTTGGTAAAATCCAGATATACTTTATATTGCCTTTCCCCCTTAGTTCATGCATTATTCTAGTTTCTGGAGAATGCAATGTCCTTGTAAATAGGACCACAGAAGGTGCTTGCTTCGATGGCAGTTCTCACCAGTATGGAACCTTTATAATGAATATAACTAAAAAGAATAAAGAATGTTTGATTTAACATTCATCCTCCCATCAGATCACTGTGTATTGAAGATGAAATAGCCACTGAGCAAGAGGATGTTTGACAGCAAGACAGGGAGAAAGAGTGACTGGAAATACCCTCACGTTTAGATGTGAAGTTGAGAGCATCTACAGATCTGAAAGGCTTTTCCTGCACCTTGTGGTTCTTTGTTGTGCGCAGGGACTGCACAAACTGACAGCGGCTGCAATGGCGCTGTTCCTGGCAGCATCCTTCCTATCTTTCTCCTGGAGTGCACCTCAGGTAAACTGCTCGCTCAGGCTGATTGTGCAGCATCCATGAATCTCACAGGTTGGTGCAGTTTAAGTACCTCTACTAGTTAGTAATGGCATGCAACATTGACATGTCTCTTTTCTCTATTTTGGCATAAAGGCTCATTTCCAAAGGAGAAACTGGACTCCTCAGGCTATGCTCTATTTAAAGGGTGCACGTAAGTCCCAAGCCCTTTTAATTTTGAGAAGGTAACTTTTCTTATCACTGGATTATTCCTGATCTGCTTGGCTCTACGCAAGCAGTAAACCTCCAAGGATGCTGTGGAGGTAGTTGTTCTGAGGCCTGCAGGACTATGCTGATTAGTTGTTTTATCTTGTCATAGTTATTTCTTCTTGTCTCTGAAACAGTGGCATCACCAGTAATCGTAGTATTTTGCAAAGAAATCAAACTGAAGAAAGCAAGTGTTGGAAGAAGAAAAGCAAAACAAAGCACAGAAAATGTACATAGTTCAAAGCTTGATTGTAAAACCTGTTGGAAAAACAGTTTCCCTATCTGAAATAATCTTAAAGGAGTTTTAAGACATACTGTATGTAGTTATCATTCCTAATTCTCACTCAGGAGTTATTGAAACATCTTCTCAAGCAATAGAACACAAACTCCTATTACAAGCATCTTGTATTAGGGTTGGTATTAACACCACAACCAACCTCTTCTAAGGAGAACTTGGATGTCAGTGTTATCAATATGGTGATGTTAAGGTTGTGCAAATGACCTTTAGAGTTTCTATTGTTAGTTGAAAGTTAAAGAAGAATTAAATAGAAAGATAAAATTTAGAGCCAAAGAGAGATTTTGTTCTTTGATGCAACCCCCCAAAATTTAACAGAAATATGTATTTTTAAAAATTCTATTCTGAATTGTTTCAAAATTAAGAGCTATCAGGTGGGGTAGATATTAAGAGATCAAGAAAAATAGCTTCCTTGGAAAAAAAAAATTGAGCTCACAATCCAAAATGCAAAAGAGAGACAATATAAACAATAACAACACAAAATAAATATAGGCTTCAAACAACTGTAAGTGTAACTGAAAGAAGTTCTAGTGTCATTAATTATTTCTATTCATCAAAGCAAAGAATCTGGCCCTCTTTTGTTTTAATTCTTCCAACTGACTAACACACTGTTACTTCTATACTGAACTGTGCATCATTCTTATTGATTCATAGGCAGTAATGTGATTTTATTTTTTGAGGTTTTCATTTTTTAAACAAAAATATTCCTTTTAAAGGCAATACTTTATAATCCAGCAAAGAGATTGAAGGCTCTTGACTGTACAGCAGGCATGGAAAGAGTGAGGAAAAGACAGTAAATTCCTCCATAGGTACAGTTCCTACAGCAGGTTAACACAAGCATGAAATTGCTGAAACACCAGTTCTATGGAATAACGCGCATTTCGGAGTGTTCCAGATCAAGATGGGCTATTGCTGATCTGGAAGGACCCTGGGATGGACTTATGCCTCCCATTTTATGTTTGTAGAAGTAATGCTGTAACTTTGTATATTGAAAAAAAAAACCCAAACACTGTAGGGATTGTGAGGTAGGAAGTACAACAGATTTGGGAGGTTGTTTTCACCCTTTTCCCATTGCTTTTGTAGAGGGACGTCGATTCATCTCAGACGAAAGCCAGCAAAAGGATCTGTATGACAGAATGCAGCTTGGTAAGTACATGTGCACAGTTGTATGTAACACATCAATCTTTCCTCAGATTATGGGAGAAATCTATGGAAACTGGAGGGGATTTGTCTTCCTGGAATCATGTTCAAGGAAGCAATTAAACTCCCTTTTGTTAGTTCTTTCATTCTAAAAAGCACGTGATAAAGATGTCTGACTATCCTCTCTCGTGTACCTGTGTGACTTCATTTATGCAAGTTTCAGACTGACCTGGCTGTTAAGTGGGATTACCATCAGTACTTCTGACTTCCTATTTCCACTAGAAAAAAATCAAATCAAGTTATTAATTGTGCTGAATTGACAAATGACAAAAGTAGACGACATTAATCCATGCTAGATAATGTTTCAGGAGGAAACAGAATTTTGTAGCAAAGTAAGGAACATATGAAAAAAGAAAATGTTCTTTTTAGCTTCTAAGTGACTTTGAACTAGCCTCCTTTTAAAAAAAATTGCTAGTCTCTTCCATGTTATATATTTATCAGGCTGGTTTTGAGCAGAGAATGTTATGCAGTGAAGGAGACAACAGCATGGTTTTGTCTTTTGGTCTCTAGTTATAGAGATGAAAAAGCGAAGAGCAAAATAAAGAAATGTCGTCAAACACTAACAAACCATGCATCTTTGATTTTATAATTCCAGAAGCACGCAGCCAAAATGCAAATCCTTTATCTCTTTCTGAAGCTGCAGCACTGTTCCTCAGCTCCTTATGGAAAGCACAAGAAGGTAACCACATGTTTTGTCTTACCCTGACTTTTTAAAATGGGGTTAATCAGTATTTCATTTACTAACAATTTAGTAAATTGATCTAAAAGGTCTTGTTTGAAATGAGATATTATTCCACAGAGTGCATTGTGTTAGAATGTACAGTTACACAGATTAGAACATGAATCAGATAAATGATAGGAGGTAAACTTTTGTATATTCTGCTTTTAATTTGCTTTTCAGATTTGTATTGGTTTAGATTCAAGGGAATGGATATTTTGAATTGAATTTTCTAAAACAGAACTCTACTGGGGCTCCTTTTTCTGTAGCATATTTTTTGCTTGTGAAATTTCCATTCCTCCGTTGGATCTTACATCCTCATGTAAAGGCTTAAAAGAATCCTTAAGAGCCCCAGCACAGAAGCTGTGGGATTCACATCTGGGTCCCGAGAGGTCTGTTGCTGGCACAGCTGGTGAGGGGTCCCAGTGACATTTAGAGGCAGAACACTGAAATGATCTGAAAATTCCCCGAATTCATTCATGTGTTCCTAGCCTCCCAGAGATACTGCCTAACCCTCCTGTCTCTGCATCCTCACCCCCTGCTCCCTCACCCCCTGCTTACATGCTTCCTCACTTCAGGGCCTCAGAGCCCACGTCTCCCTTCCACAATAACCCCCAGCAAAATCCAGCTACCGACTCAGGCTGAAATAACTTGCATTCCCTCCTGTCCTTCATGCACATTGCACTCCCTCGGATGAGGATCCCCTTGCCAGTGATCCCCAGGTCCCTCACCCTGCTATATATTTCACCTTTCCTCCCTAGACCAGCTTTCCTGCTAAGCCATTATCCTGAACCCCTCATCGTCTGACACATACATACAGCTCACCGGGCTGAGACTCTAAATCTATGCTGTCCGTGCCCTCTGTCTTTCTACATTTTACCTCTTCAGGTACATAGACTGCTTTTTGGAAGTGGGTCTGGGGATAGGGAGGTTGCAAAAGGAGGACACAGCCTGCAGGCTGCGGAGAGTCCCCTGGCTGCTGTGGAGGCTGTTGCAGCCTACACAATCCCAGGAGTTAGAAGTTCTGAGTTACACTCCTCCCCTCTTTGATTCAGAAGATGTCTAAAAGCTGCCTTTGTTCTGGTTGTCCTGGTTGTCCGTTCCTTGTTCAGTGTGTTCATTGCTGTCATCATGACAAAAAACAGCTCTACTTGCATTAGGAAATGTGAAGTAAAACCTTAGTAAAATATGAGGTAGTTTTGTACCTTTCACAGAAATGAGTGGTAAGAGAGGCTTGTTACTGCCTCACTGCCCTTGACATCATCAACAGTGTGTAATAAATAACTGCTTGGCTGTCACTGCGGTATCATCTCTCCTGAGGTATCGCCTCAGCACACAGCTCTCCTGAAATGGAAAGAGGGTATAAGGGTCACCTCACAGTATTTACCTGGGGTGTGTGCAGATATGCTGGAGCCGCTCCTGCGCTCACCACCTCCTAAAATCTCCCGCTGTACCTCATGTAGTGCTGGGGCTCGGGGCTCAGCTCCCTCTTCCCTGCTGTGGCAGAACTCCCCTAACCACAAAAATCCAGTGACGTTTCGACTGGGAGAGAAAGGCAAAATTAACAATGAACATGATGCTTTCGACAAAGTATTTCAGCAGTTCTAGAGATAAATCAGTGAAAGAGTCATTTGTGTGCTAACAAAAAGAGAAAATCCTTTCAAGTTCACGATTCGTAAATTTTAGTGGTACTCTCCTGCCTGCTGTTACTGTTCCAGGGGAGACTTTCAGTTTCCCCCTGAAATGGAAGGGGCCATATCTGAGAAAGTCGGGAGGAACTGGCAGCTTGTTTGAAAAACACTTTGTGGGATAACATTGTCATCATTGTGGTAGGGAATACCAGGACAGTCAAACCTGGGTAAACCACGCACTTTCAGAAGATCTCTTGCAGGTGATTTTAGAATCCTCTTGACTGAGAAAAACATGCAAATATAGAACAAATATGTTATTTTCTTCTGCATTAAAAATTTGTGCCTTGTACTAAGATACCTCTCCAGACATGGTTTGTATCTTTGATCTTCAGCAGACAGAAAAATTCCTACATTTTAAATGGGAGAATACGTGATTATTTCTACAGATGCCCGCATCTCAGCTAAGCAGCCACATTACACTAGGCCTGTGCCTGAGGCACATCTATCTCCTGCAAACTCTGGCTGACTGAACTTTCCTTTATCTACAGCTTATTTTTCCCCATTGTGTCTTGTCTTACAGTTGAAGAAGAAAACAGTGATCACCCTGGCTACTTGACAGATAATCTGGCAAGTTGGTGAAATATTTCAAATGTCTTTAGCATTTGTATTGCGTAGACCCTGAAATCACGACTTGTGTAAACAAAGTATTTAATCCATCCTCACTTAAGTTCCCAAAGGGTGATGTATACATGCATTGCAAAATTTTGAATGCAAATGGATTAACAGTTACTAGTTCAGGTAAGGGAAGTATTTGTAAAGTTCGTGCTTTGGTTAGACCATTTTGTATGTCCACATGTATTTAAAATACACTGTGCCACCTTACCTGAGAAGATGATTAAAGTCATCTTTTTGGACAACTACCGTATTAAAAACAAATTTTCAATAGTCATTGGAAACATTTTACCACCTTCTACCCAGCTGTATATGGAAGCCTTTTTATTTCTGATAAGGGTAGATTCTTTCACCAGTTCCCTGCTGGCCCTGTAAGACCTGCTGATGGTCGATATCATCAGTGAGATACTAAACCGATCCAGCTATCCTTGGCTGCAAAGCTGGTGATTTATTTGTTTGCAGCTATCTGCCACCACAGAGAACAGGTGACAGCACTTACTCAGACCTCAGTGCTGCCCCAGCTACACGCGCGCAGGAACACACGCTCTGAACAGTGCTACTGTGCCAGTCCCACCGGACAGAATCAGCAGGGCGATGGGTCTTACCGGGTCAGGGCCTCCTGGCATACAGGTGCCGCTGCTGCCGGGAGGTGCGGTACTGCTGGGGTTCGTGGGGTGTGCTGGGTACAAACCCAGCATCATGCCTGACAGGAGGCTCACGTAATAGTAATTGCATGGCTATTGTACTTGTGTTGGCCTGGATTTTGAGTAGCAAAACTGGAATTATACATAAAGCCATTAATTATCATTCCACGCTGATAAGGATATATTTAACATTATTTATGTAGTTTTGTGGTCTGACTGGAAAGCCCTCTGTAGTCCTCATGTAATTAAAAAGTAGCCACGTGATTCTTGTGTCCAAGCAACTATGTTTTATTTTTTCAACCTTTAACCCTAGTCATGTTCTTCGTCTTTTAACGCTACTTTCCTCTGATCTTTCTCATGACACTGTTAATTAATTTTGTTAACTCACACTAACTATAACGGAGCTCTTCCTAGACACAACGAAACGCAGCTGAAGGAACAGGGGAATTAATTTCTATCATGGGGCTATAGGCACGTTCATTAATTGTTTATAATCTATATAATTTCATGCATGAACATAACTGAAGAAATCAAAATGTCCTTGTTTGTTCATAACACGTCTTTCAATAGCAGTGTATGTTGTATGACAGAACACATTCACGATAAACTTAATCTAGAGACCAATGGTATCTAACAGAATCTTTTCATTAGTTTAATTGCTTTGTTTAAAGCATACCCTGAATATCTCAGGTGCATCTAAGTTATTTTTAAGCATATTTTATAGTATAATCAGTCAGTGCTCAGACAAAAAGTAGAAGGCTTATACATCCTTAAGTTCATTAGTATAATGAAATTCATTACGCCTCTATATGTCCCAGAGATACAAAACCTGCATTAATCACACTCCCAGTTGACTGATTTTGTATGCATTCCTGATCTAAGCTCACTAGCTTAAACAATTCTCTACAAATACCACAAAACAGAATAAACATCCTGCCTTATTGGTAAGCTGTTTGTGAAAACCTAATATTTTCAATCTGACAGATAAGTGCTTATGTAAGAGATAGCTGCTACCAAGCTTGTCAGATGTCAGTAACTGTTGGAAACGCGTGGCATTTTAGTTAGGCAATCTGTCGCCTTGACTGAATGAAAAGCCGTTCCCTCTAACACTGCAAATTCAGAAGGCAGAAAAGCGTTGCAGTTGTTAAATCGCCTTGCTACTGACAGCTAGTCCTAGCATTGAAGGCAGAACTAAAATAAGCCCAGAGGCATGAGGCAGAGGTCACTTTGGCCACTGCGGGACCACTTCTGAGCAGAACAGACACAGTATTGACATTAGTCGTATCTCAAAAGCGGTGCGCTTTCTGTCACACCAGGCAGGTGCTCAAAGCACGTGAGCGTGCTGAAACACACACAGCTGCATTTGTGCATGACCTCACGCCAGCTCCAGGCCCTTCCCAGGGAACTCAAACACCATAAGCACTTCTAAGAGAACCTGCAACTTGGATCATACTTGTTTATTCTTCTCCTCTGGGACTTGCCCACAAAGAGCAAGCACAGCTGTCTTAATGTAACCCTAGGAAAACCTTTCCACTCTCCATATTGTCTGTGCTGTGCCTCCATCATTTAGCAATATTTACAATACGTATATACTGACCACATCTCTCAGCACTACAATGAAGCTGAATCTGGAATGATGATAAATAGATATTCACCAGTCTGTGGCTACTAGAGCATTTTTAGGCAAGAAAGGAAGTGCCTGATCACTTTCAGATGATGCTGATGCAATTTTGATGGCAGAGAATTTGGGGTGGAATGCTTTTCATCCATACAACAGTACATTGAAATACAAGCAATAGTGTCAGATTTCTTGAAATATTTTTTTAAGCCAACATTAATTTAAAATGAATATGCCCTTTAAAATGTTATTTTGTTGGGACTTTCAGCCATTACATTCTTTGACTCTGCAAGGAAACTTTGATTAAAAGCACTTTGGGGAAGAATATATATTTATGAACTCACAAAATGTGTTTTTTCTCCACTTAGTAAACTGTATGAAGGAAAATATTTTTCCTTTATTCCTATATTTCCTTTATTACTGGAAAAAAATATTTTTCCAGTATCTTTGCTTTCACCAATTTCATATGAAAAATATTGGTTTAATTACTTTTTAAAAGGCTAAAAAATAGTGACTCCTTTTAAATCCATTTAAGTTTTGCCATAAAGTCTGAACCTGTCTTCTGAAGATAGTTACTCTTTCAGATATCCAAATCAGCTTAAGAATGAAAGTCCAATTTTAAAACTAGTTTTAGGTGGGTAACAATACAAATAGGCACCTAATCCCTTTTATCCTATATGGCTTATAGTAAGAACCACATCATCAAATGTTGGTGAAGTGTTTGAAGAGTGGGTGTCTAATTAAAGTTGGACATCTAGGCTCCCCTAGGATTGACAGTGTGGGTAAATACCTCCGAAGGTTACATCGTCCTGCCTGCTGAAGAACAGGCTGAATCAATTCCTGGAAATTTTTTTCTTGAACAACATGAGAAATTTTTGATGCATAAAGTTCTAAAATAAAAGATTAATCTTGTTCCTAATGTCTTCATGTCGAGATCTACTTCTGAAGAGCATGTTCAGGTACTCTCTGCATCTCTAGAAATTTAAATACTTGTGGTTTAACCCCAGCCAGCAACCAAGCATCATGCAGCCGCTCGCTCACTCTCCCCCAAGAGTGCGATGGGGGAGAGAATCAGAAGAGCAAAAGTGAAAAATACTTTTGAAAGCTTTCTGTAAGAATGAAATGTCTAGTTCTTGTGAGGTTCAATTATTCCCCAAGAACACTGAAGTTCCAGGTGCTTTTCAAAGTTATGTCTGTGGGGCAGATGTGTTCTTGGAATTCTTTTAGCATTATTTGTTACGATTAGATCTCTTCTAGAAGTGAAATAAACCACGGACTAACTGGGAAACTGGAAACAACTAGAGTTACTCCTCTTTGAATGTTGTCACATTGCTCTATGGCATGTAGATCTGTCTGCAGGGGAAGGTATTACTTAAGGGAATTTTGTCATTCTCTTTAGCCAAGTCACATTAATTTCATCCTAAACCAGTTTGTTAACAAACTTAGAATCTGAGACAAGATGAAAAAAATAAAAGAGACATACCAGAGGAATCAGAAAATAAATGGTCTGCTGTTTATTGTGGGTCTAAATGTCTTCAGAAAGATGACTTCATTTGTCTCTCAAATTCAAATGCCCACTACATAAGACTGTATATTGTTCCACAAGGAGTATGTTTCATCACTGGATCAAGACACTTCCGTATAGTGTAAAAAAAAAATTAAATGATGTAAGCTTACAATAAACAGCATAAGGTACAAGAAAGACCATTTTCTTTTCAGTGTATCTTTTTTAACCCTGCCAAGGCTTCCCCCATGTAACACTTCTGTTTCCCTAAAGTTTTTGTGCTCTGGCTTAAAGATCATGTTTGTTTAAGAGGAGAAAAGAGAAATATAAAGGAAGCAGGAATTAATGTAGGACACCCATAATGGACCTATCAGCATAATCTATGATTAATATAGATAATTATGTAGAGAAAGGTATGCTTTGCAGTTTGTATAAGATCCTGAGAGGACTGTCATATTCTCTAGGTTTATTAAGCTTGAGAAATCTCTTCTACCTCAAAGAGACACAGAAAAATTGTCATTTAAACTACTTTCAAGGTGGAATAATATTAGGCTTTCCAACAGTGTAGCTCAAGTAACATTTAAGATTCCCCTAATTATATCACACCGTCCTTAACACGAAGCTTGCCAAACCTACAGAAGAAACTGTTGAATGGATGGAGACACCCTGCCAGGGTCAGAGCAATTAATTCAGTTCCTGTATTCTCCATGCTGCTTCTTTTTTCCTTGTGGCAATACTCCAAGAGAAAAGGGAGACTTGATGTTTTGCCTATCCCTTTCGGCTTCCTCATCCTCATCATATCTTTCATCCTCATCTTCATCTTCGCTGTGGTGAGGGCTAGAATGTTGAGAGACAGAAGGTGATGGTGGCACTGATGAAGGCCTGGGGTACCTGAAACCTTCCGTCTGGCAAAGAGAGAAGCAAGTTGTATGTATTATTGCAGTTCTCCTCAATTGGTTGTATACAGCAATATAAGGCTATCAACACTTCAAAGGAAACCAATGGTGGGATGTAAGCTAGACTTGTTCTGTGCTCTAAAATTAAACTCTCCTGAACCCAGATCCCCTCAGTCCTTCTCTGCCAGTAAGTACACACTTATATGGCAGTGATCTTTAGTCTCTGCCATAAACAATATGCTGCCCTTCCAGCACTGCTTTTTGTAAAATATATTTACTGAGCCTTAAAACTGTTGACACAACACAAAATCCTTCTGTATTCTGTACTCAGAATATGCTTATTGAAATACAGAGGTTTTAGAAGTTTTCTAGTTATAATGTCAGTATCTGAAAAAAAATAGAACAAGCAAGGGGTTTTGGTCTGAGCATCCTTTTTTCCTTCTTATTTAAAAATAAATGAGTTACTCTCTGGAGGTGTCTGGAGGTTTGGTTTCAACTAACGTTGCTCTTACATTGGATATGAGCAGCCTCACTTCTCAAATTGGTGCTAATATGAACTATGCAAGAACTGTTTAAAGGTGTGACTTCAAAGTGAACCCTTGCAGTTCCAGCCACAGCCTCATCCTCACATACCATGTTTAAATGAAGGCAATACATTGCCTTGCTTTCCCTAGAACATCCTTTTCTCAGCTCCCCTTCTATTTGGTTTGTGCAGAACATCTCCATGGCATTTATCAGAAGCAGAATTAGAAGCTGCCACTCTTCTAATAGGATTTTCAAGGGCCAGTTCCTCAGCTGGTCTAAAGTGCCATAGTTCCATCCAGGTCACTCTAAGTCACCTGAAGAACTGTTCCTGCATTGCACCTGGTACCCCTGGTGTTTGCATCTAATACCGTTTACAACGCCTGAGTGGAGCTAGGGTCTATAAATTGTTGAGCTTGTAACTACAAGTTCCTACTTCCCTTCAGTTAAAAGAAAACTTGCTGTCTTTTCTCTCTTTCTGAGACAGACAGACAGACATTCTCTCTCTCTCTCTCCCCCCTCCTCCTCCCTCCCCCCTTCCATACAGTAGCTAAAATGCAGATGAACTCATCTCCAAAATCAGACTGTACCTTTGGTGGAGCACTTGGTTCCATCTCAAATTTATCTGGGAATGTTCTGCTGAGGGCCAAGTGTCTGGCATGCATGTAATACTGCAACATAAAACAGAAGACTTTACAAGTCAAGTAAGCCTTGGGTAGATATAAGGAGGAAAAAAAAAAAAAAAGAACATAAAATTAGTATCTTCTAAAAGATGACACTGAACAAAAGCTAAACTTGTTTTCAGTTAAGCAGAATCCAATTGATATCACTGCTTGTAACAAATACATTGCAGTGAAGCAGCACACCATTCATGATAGATTGTTAGATTCACACTGAAGCAGAGTCTGGAACAGAAGCTGAATAAGGTTTCTGTAAGACTAAGATGTATTAAGATGGAATCCAGCACTTGTCTCAGTCTGTGTTGCTCTTACTAAGAGGCAGGTATTCTTTATCTCTCAAGATAGAATTGGCTCTTTTTTAACCAGGAAAATTTACACCTTTCAGTGTGCATGTGAAATAACATACATAAACTGTGGACTCATCCTTGCATAGGAAGCATGTGTAACAGTTACAGAGAAGTAACATTTGTGAGTTTACTGAAGCCTGGTATTTAAGGATTTGGCAAAAATATTTAAGGATCCACTATATTCTTGAGTCTGCATCACATGCATGGAAAAAGTAGCTTGTCATGTCAGGGTCTTATGCTGTGTTGGGAACCATATAAACAGAAAGGTTCTCACACAGGTATCAGAGCAGGACAAGGTCTAAAATGGCTACAAAACTGATACATGTGCATCCACTTCTTTGCTCCTGTGACCTGAGAATACTGCTTAGCTACTACCTTCTTAATAGACAGTACTGCAGTGTTTTCTATCTCAAATTAAAAATACTGTTTTGCCTTTAAGATACAGAGGTACTTTAGGAGTGTTAAGGACCCACAAGGCCACCAGGGAACATTTTAAGAAGAACAGCTAGGATCTTTGAAAGAGTCCAGATGACTTTGGAGCACAAATTGTATTTAGTGTAGGGTTGCCAGCGTTGTCAGAGACACAAGCTTTTCACATTGTCTTCAGCACCAGGAGTACAAAGACCTCAATGTGACCAGCTTCTGCTCTAACCTATTCAGTTAAATCATGTCTCTCCTTACCACTGGAGAATGGAAGCATTACACTGGTAACACAAGGGCAGGCTTTGCCTTTTCAGAAGAGCGATGTCTCCTTGCATTGCAGCATGATGCCAAAGACCGCTAGAGAGATCTATGTCTGGAATTTTTAATACTTCTGTTACATAGTTTCACACACCCTGCCTAGGTATCTCCAGTCCAACAGATCTGAGAGCCTCTCAGTTCGGTTTCTTTGGATGATCCTCTGGCGACGAGACTGCTGACAAAATCCGTACAGGAACTGAGTCAGCTGGTTGCATGATTCATCAGGTGAGCGGAACCTCCTGTCAACTATGTAGATGCCTGAAGGACACAAAAAAAAGGCAAAGATGAGTGAAACTGAAAATGGTATCTGACCTCTTACATTTCTATTCTACTTTCTGTCACATAGTCTTACAAACATTAAATGTATTATATGTTCTTTTTAATGTTAGAAGACAGTTATATCTGGAATATTCCTCAACATTCTGATGGAATGAAAAGCTGCAGAGAAATGTGTATTTTTTATTTTAATTTTCTTTACTTTTCAGGATTAATTTCAGCAAATTATTCAAAATTCAGAATCTTTGTTGTTGTTGTTGTGTAACTAAAGAATCATGGAATCATTTAGGTTGGAAAAAACCTTTGAGATTATTAAGTCCAACCATTAACCCAGGACTGCCAAGTCCATCACTATGTCCAAAAGTATTCAAGAGTTTCTGGATAAAGACATATAATTTTTATCTCTCATGATTTTTTAAATACTGACTGCTTAAAAAAACAGCTAGTGCTTTCCTAGTTTGCAATAGAATTTATAAGTGTAGATGGTCAGAATTAGCTTGTAAAGGGGAGGTTGTTTTTTCTGTAGAAATATAAGTGTTTCCATAGAGATAGCTAACTCATATACATTAGTCAATATACAATCCTGGCAGAGAGAGCTCCAAGGTAAAATTTGCCTCTATGTAGTTTGTCAAGATCAATACTTTATTCTTGCACCTTCTTTACACCAGTGTGTTGGGAAGAAGAGGGTAGTAGACCTCATCTATCTCAATGGACAAAACAGACACAAAACTACCTTAACTGAAGTGCTTGTTGTCCCCTAGGGGAATGTACAGCAATTTATGTCAACGCTCACATCTATGTTTTGGCAGAGAGGAGCAGATGAGATATATATGCTCTTGGTCTGTGACCTTTCTGAAGGGTCTCAAAGACATAGCTACTCAGGCAGGCGTAGCTATATTTTGCAACCGGCTATACCCCTGTCCCTGGGTCAGGGCATAGCGGGCACCAGTCTGGAGGTTCCACTGCCTGCTGGTGCAGACAAGCCAAGGTACTTAGAAAGAGGCCCTAGTTTGGGCACATTTTCAATATTGTCTTGAGACACCAGGTGTTGGCTACCTTCCCCCTCACCACATTCCAATCACAAAACATTTTTAAACATTTATGAACAAGTTCTTATTTGTAAGTAGATACCTTTTATTTTCACAGGTTTATTTTTTAGACTACGTGATAATTTATTCTTTGTTTGGTGTGGGCAAGTTCACTGGCCTCAAAGTCCCGGTGCATCCTTCTCGGACTATTCAAAGAGAAGCAGATTTTCACTGCTTCTTTGGAAGGGCTCAGAGTGTAACCAGAGGCATTAAAGGGAAGTGCTGGGAGACTCTAGACTGGTATGAGGAGCGCTGAGTTTGGAAAGATAAGCCAGACAAAAGGTTAAAGGGAGACAAAAAAGAGAGAACCTGGAAAGGGTTTGCATAAATATGAAAGCTTGAACGGCTTGTTCAACATAATGAAATATTCAGAACTCTGATTATATTCCCCCAATGAACTACATTGCACTAGTTAAAGCATGAAATTGAGCAGCAACAGCATTGTTGCTGTGCTTTTTGCTTTCCTAACTCAGAGGCGGTATGTTGATAGGGTGTTAAAATTTTTACCATAAGCCGCTGGGTCAGCAACATGTTCCTGCATGAAACAGCCGAATCCAGAAAGGTTTGTGGTTACACTGGGAATGCCCATCACAGTACATTCAGCTGCCAAAAGAAACAGACAAAAAGCCTTTCAGGGCAATATGCTTTGAATACTTTCACCTTGAGAGAAAAAATGAAAAAGAAACAGGCAGACAGAAGGTCCCATAACACTAGGGCTTGCTCTGAAAATGTCAAGTGAAAACTATTATGCTTTGCTGTGGATTTGGAGAAAAAGAAGAAAGAAAGAAAAAGAAATTTTAAAGAGAAAATTTCACATTGTTTGTAAGAACATATATTTGTGTCTCCTAGCAGCTAAACTGCAAACTTTCTGGGAGTCCGGTGTTGAAACAGAGAACACAACAAATGCTCTTTAGAGGGGCACCCCAACTTTCAGATGTGTGCCAAGATTACAGAAGGTATTTTGGAGGACCTAGGCTTTGATCTTTATATGTATCCAAATTCATAGTTTGCACTGATTTCATCAGGTGATAAACGTGTTTTGTAAATCTGGCCCAAATTTTTTAAGTCAGAAACTATATGCTGACTGTATTTTTAGAAATTTCCATTTAATTCTGTGAGATTCTCTACCACTGCATGTATTTGTGGAAAATATCTTTGATATGGTGTTACACAATTCTATCAAACTTAATTGTTATCTGGAATTAAATCCATTGAATTATGTCAACTGGTAGCATCAGATTTCTTGCCCTACTTTTTTCAATATGTACTTTCCTCTAAATCTTCTTTTAAAATCCTTGAAACAAGTTAAGAATGAAGTCTAAAAAATGACTTTTTGTTCTAAAGCCACAGAAAATCAAAAGATTACATGTTAGTATGGGAAAGGGTCCAGCGCAGGGACAAATGTGAGTAGTTGTCAGTCAGTAGATGCCATTTTATACCACCTGGCCCCCAAATTTTGCCAGCAGTAAGACCTTTGCACTGCAGAGGAAACAGAGTCAAAAGAGTTTTTTCAGCACTCCAGAAGAAACTGGCTGCAAAGCTATTCTGCATCAACAGAATGGGTTTTCATCTTTCAATAGTAGTGAAGTATACAGATTGCCTACCTGGAGTTTAACCCCAGGGTTCGTAGTATGATGGAAATACACCAAGGTGGCAGCCTCTAACAAAATCCTCATAGTCCAAGGGCAGCAACGGGCTTGTTGAAGAAAGAAACTCTGGATGTAGGATCACCTGGATATTCAAAATTTATATTAGAGGTGAAAGAAAACCATCTTCAATACATTTTAATTATCAATTAGCTCAAGCAATCTCTTCACTCTGGTCTTCTCCTAAGTATCTGGACAACGCCTTTGCCCATCTGTTACTTAATTGACTTCCCATGCTGAAACATATCTTCCCTGTGTAGTCTTGTCCTGAAAACAGTACTGATAATGAATCCTTTTTCTGGACAGTTCTTCAGTTTTATCATTATTGATCAAGGAAGACCATGCACATTGAGAATTATGCCTAAGGCTGTGGCATTTAGCAATACTTAAATTGGTTCTCTCGGACTGCTGTGCCAAGGTACAGAGTATTGGGATGTCTCATTCAAGAGGAGGCCCCAGGAGGATACAGCATTTCTGAGCTTCACAGCATCCAACTGAAATACAGGAATGCTTATGGTTCTTTCAATGGATCTCTCAAGAAGTGAGAGAATTATTAAACCAGACATATTAAAGCCCCATGGGCCTGAGCGAACCTCATCAAGTTCAACAAGGCCAAGTGCAAAGCCCTGCACCTGGGTCAGGACAACCTCTAGTATCAATACGGGCTGAGCACAGAACGGATTGAGAGCAGCCCTGAGGAGGAGGTTTGGGGGTGCTGGTGGACAAAAAGCTCAACATGGCCTGGCAGTGCACACTCGCAGCCCAGAAAGCCAACTGAATCCTGGGCTGCATCACAAGAAGCATGGCCAGCAGGTCGAGGGAGGTGATTCTCCCCCTCTACTCCACTCTGGTGAGATCCCACCCACAGTACTGTATTCACCTCTGGGGCCCCTAGCATAAAAACGACATGGACCTGTCAGAGTGAGTCCAGAAGAGAGACATGAAGATGACCAGAGGGCTGGAGCACCTCCCCTATGAAGACAAGCTGAGAGAGTTGGGGTTGTTCAGCCTAGAGAAGAGAAAGCTTCAGGAAGACCTTACAGCAGCCTGCCAGGTCCTAAACAGAGCCTAAAGGAAAGCTGGAGATGGATTTTTTACAGGGACCTGTAGTGACAGGACAAGGGGTAATGGCTTTAAGCTGGAAATCTACAGATTTAGATTAGATATTAAGAAGAAATTCTTTACTGTGAGGGTGGTGAGACACAGGCACAAGTTGCCCAGAGCAGCTGTGGCTGCCCCATCCCTGGAAGTGCTCAAGGCCAGGCTGGATGGGGCTCTGAGCAACCTGG
>JAVJGJ010000057.1:17945107-17987742 GCA_035590215.1 Microhierax caerulescens
CCTGGTCTGGTGGAAGGTGTCCCTGCCCATGGCAGGGGGTTGGAACTAGGTGATCTTTAAGGTCACTGCCAACCCAAGCCATTCTATGATTCTATGATCCTCTGCCTAGGCAAACTAACCTTGCTGGAAGACAGAGCTTATTAACTTGGGCCAATGTCCTGCTTTCAGGACCCAGGCTAATTTATCTGCACGACTGCAGGGCTTGAGGTCACTGCCTTATATTCCTCCACTAAGGAAAGACGTGCCTTGTACACACTGTCCAGTCAGCTTCAGGAGGAAGAAGCATGAGGGAAGGGTTTAACCTGCTCTGGGCTTTTTCCCCACGTAAACATACTGCAGCCATTATTCCATGTCAAGGGTATGCTTTTATCCTTTCTTAATAATACAGTCATGCTACTTGAGTAAATCAACACATGAATGCATTCAACCAGTAAGTGGTCTGTAAACTCATTATGCAAGCATATTTGACTCCAGTGAAACAAATAAGATTTTCCATTGGCATTGCTGAGGCTGTTTTTCACGTGCCAACTGTATCTGAATGGATATAGTGTACATCTCTCAAAATTGCTTTCCATTTGAAGTTTACAGAATTTTTGTCCATGATATTCAGCTCATTTGGTATTAAGCCTGTTCATGCAGGAGGTATTTTTCCCAATGGTAATGACAGTTTTGTACAAACTTGACATATACGTAGCCAATCAAGTCTACTGAGAAGCAGGAAGAGGTGTGTGCAGTGTTTATATGCTATCTGCTTTCTCATGAATTCAAACAGTTAGTTCTGAAGAATTTTTCATTACATTTATATACAGTGCATCCTTCCACCCTATTTTTTTTACATCAAGTATATTATTACCATGTTATGCTCTCAGAGCTCATTGGAGACACACACTTGGCAAAGAATGCATTAAGCCAGGAAGAAGCAACTAGGAAGTTGAGGGAAATGTCTACTGTCTACTCAGTTATTGCCATGGGTTTAAAAACTGAAACACTGGGAACAAATGATATGTCATTGTAAGAGATACTATGGATCTGACTTTAAAAATGTTTGGAACAGAAAAAATCCAATTTTAGGTTCTACTTTGGGTAGATAGATGATGAGATGATGAGATAGTCATAGTTAGTGGAGAGCATGTTAGACGTTCCCAGACCAAAACAAACTTGGGCACCCTTATGGAAGCAGGAGATGATTTCTGTCATCTGGCAAGATAGATATAGAAGTCAGGAAAGGATTTATTTACATGCATTGAGCTTCAACAGTTGATGTAAACATGACCACAGCAGGAATTGGAAGTATTTCTGCTCAGGATCAAAGTCCTGGTTACATTCTACAGGTCAGGGTAGTTCTTACTACCTGTCAGGTACGCTGTCAGGGTGCTGTTCTTAAGAGACCAATACTCCAGATATGACTGTGCTCAAACTCTGGACCTCCAGTTTTAAGCAAATGAATCCATTACAGAGTTTTACATCTGGGTGTAAATGACCTGTGGCACTTTCTGAATTTCAGGAGTAGTAGCTCATCATTCAGTACAGAAGGCAGCAATGAAAACAAGTCCCTAACACCAGATTTCTAATTTGGTTAAACACCAACTAAGGATATCTGCGAAGTGACTTAGTTGTTATTCCTGGAAACTGAGGAAGCAGGAGGAAGTCTATCAGTATACTATATTAGTAAAATACTGCCTATCAAGAAGTTGACTGCATTTCCCAAGCTAATGATCCAGACTGAGACTGTTTAAAGAAATTCCATTTTATATCTAAAATGAAAATGACAGAATGTACCTTTACTCTGTCTGTCCGGTTATTGAAAAGGCCAATGCGACGGATGGTATTAAGGATTGGATCATTGCCATCGTCAATCATGTTGTGGGTGGTCACTGGGGGCAGACAGTGTCGCTGAAGAGAGAAAAGACAATCCATAAGTCAGACAAAACCATTGATAAAAGAGTCCTGTTACCATTTTCTAAGGTTAGTGGAAGACAGCAGGAGATTTCGTTATCAATGAGAATAGGTTTTTACCCTTTCAAATTAAGGTAAGAAAGGAAAGTTGCAATCATATAATGTTGTCTTCTGTATAACCAAGGCCACAAACGAGACCATAAAATCTGTCACAGGACTTGTTTTACTTACCTCAAAATACATGTATTTGTACTAACTTTTAGAAAAGCCTAGCATTTAATTTTAAAGCGTTTTGGTCAATATATTATGTCTCTTAAGAGATTGGCTTTGCATATCTAATAAAAATGGAAGAATCCAGGCTTCAGGAACAATGGAAAGTTCACACTTGGTGAAGAAGAAAAGAATTAGGAATTTTGGTGTCCTGCATGTGACTGGAGGAATATTCATGAATTCCTCAGAAGAATTAGTTTGGGTTGTACTATCATTAGAAACAATCACAGGTGATCTTTAAATGCTACTGATGAGAAGCATATATGCTGAAAACTGCATTTCAATGCATGCATATTGCTGTCATACACAATCCTTGTACGCAGTCACGTTTATAATTTATACTAAATGCTTGTGGAAACAATAAATTTTCTGACCTGAGTTGAAAAGATGGCTCTTTTCATAATGGTCATATCATCTCTGTCAAGAATCTTGTTCAAGTCTGGAATTTCTCCTCTGTGGAGGCAACACAGAACCTATTTTACCAAATGACTAATTATTAGTTGTATAATAAAATTAAGAAACAGCAAACAAGGTGTTCTCTGAGACCTGCTAATGTCAACATGTATTTTTCCTTTGTTTTCATGAGCCTTCTATATTCCCTACATTTTGTTCTTCCACACACTTGCTGACTTTCCAATCAGCTTCCAAAAAAGCTAAAGAATTCTTTTTTTCTATTTGTCAGTCACAGCTTGGTTTTGCTGAAGTTCCAGTCATCTAATCTGTGCTTTGGATCATTCACTTCCAACTGTCTTTAGGAAGGACATGACTAAGCCACTAATACTTATTTCTTTCATGTTTTTTTTAAGCTGAGGCAACTTGGTTTTGACAGTGAGTAAGCCTTTGTATTACTTAGACATCCTCCATGTCTCCTAAGACTCCTTCCACAATGGGGTGTTAATACCTTTAAATTTTTCTGCTCTGATTTGCCTATTGAACAAGTAACCTGTATATGGAACAGAGGGTCCCATAACCTTCTCCTGTGCCCTTCCAATAAATGCCAAATTTTGTACACAAAGAGTAGAATCACAGAAATACATAGATCTGCAAGGCAGAGCAAAGTAACTTATATACTCACTTTAGCAGGGCATTGTAGAGTTTCTTTCCAAACTTTTCTTTCACAGATTGGGCAGTGTCCCTAGGAAAAATAAATAAATAAATATATGAAACAGGAGAATCCAGGACAAGGACGGAATAAGAGATTCCTGCTGTTGGAAATTAAATTAAATTGTGCTTTCACGTATACTGATGGAACCAAGAATGCAGAAGCAGATAGAGGTCTGGTTCTCTAAGCTCTTATATCCAGCCAGCAGCCATACTGACAGATTTCCACTCCACTGAGGATTTGACCTGCATCCAAAGATGAATGCACTGTGAAAACCAGGAGCACACCTCACTAGTGATTACTTCTAATATTTTGCTCTGATAAGTAGACCACACTTTATTCTCAGCTATGAAAAAAGAGCATATATATGACTCTACACAGAGAAACATGATCATTAACACTGGACACTAATGAAGACAGGTCTCCAATTTAATTTGACCTGGTGGAAAGATGTAAGATAAAAGAGTTAAACAAATGGGGATTTTAAAGCAAGCTTCTCCCTTCACTTCCTGCCCTATTTCCTAACTCAAAGGCTTTTGAAAACAAGTGTTAGATTAAAAGTAGTTTACCATAAACTAGTTTGCAAACCAAAAAAAATTCCTGGAAAGCTCAAGCAATGTTTTAAGCTAATAATAAAGCCTGTGCCAGACAAATGTTATATTTTAGCTAACAAAGAACTTCAGTGAACAACTGCTCTAAATTCGAAGTTCATTCAAATTATCCTGCCCCTAGTTGAAATAACTTGAAAGTACAGTTGGAAGTGCTGCTGCCAATAGCAAGTGAATGCCCACTTTGTGGAACTTTTCCTGCCTGTATGATTTCTAAGAATTATACTTTGAGCTAAGACAAAACCTGTTAAATGAAATCCTAAAATTTACCAAGCTGAGAATCCTCATACCTAATTTTAGTTCTTCTCTCCTAAACTTTAAACCAAACTGATCCAAAACCCAGCAAGCTAGTCCCTTCATGACTGTATTTTCACAGATTCGTTCCATGCACAATATCCAAAATTTAACCCAGATAGGATAGACTCTTTCAGAAGCAGAGGAAAGAAGGGATTTTATAGCCCAGATCAACCATCAGCTATTGTCTTGTAAGTGCCAACCTCTTCTTGTATTCAGTTTCTGTGGCATCTTTAAATTATGTAATACTGATATCAGGTGGTTTTATCCAGAAGCTCCAGATTATGACCATGATAATGCTGCATATAATGATGCAGAGGGTCTTTTGCTTTTCACAGAGCACAGTGAGAAGAATAGCTGTAAGCAGCATTTTTTTCATGATTTCACATGTTTAGGTTTACCTTTACTGTTAGTATTTTGCCCATATTATTGAATACCAGACAAATAGCCATGTAGTAGAGATGCAACAGGAAAAAAAAACTTTGCATATTTCATTTAATTTAAACTTTTCTAATATCCATATATGATTCATTTAATATGCACCTGTTGTATTATTTTCAAACATTACATACTTTGTATCAAAGACAAAGCAGAAGCCAAAAGCACACATTGCAAGCATGGCTGTTTCTCACTGCACTCATGTTTTTCCTTTCTCATTAAAAACTCTGGCCATGTTACCCTGCTTTAGCCATCTACAGTTTAATCCAGTTGCACAGATCCTCCACACATCCACAGAGGGTGACAGTCCATTTCAGAGGATGATTCCCTTCACTCATCTTAGACACTTGCTGAAGTGGTATAGGATGAAGCGTCATTTGGAGTGAACCATCACTCTCCACTGGCAGTGAAGGCAGCTGAGATGCATTATTTTTAGGAAGCCAGAGCTGGACAATTAATTCCAACCTCAACATTTGTGGTACCTTGTTTCCAGTGTGGTAACCAGGTAGAAAGTTTCCTGTAAGTCCCAAGAAATGCTGTTTGATGACTCCAGAGATAATCTAGAGAGTAGATAGATTTCTCGCATCTGCCTTCTTTTCCAGATATGGCAAAGCTAAATGATTTCAATGATCCTTGTTAAACTATTTCTGTCACAGGTTTTGTGCAGGTTTAGTATCTGTTAATCAAAGACTTCAACTTGATTACTGATATCCAGAAACTGAGCCAGAGATCATCTGCTGGAGGCAGTTAATGAGATAACAAGAAAAATAGTATCCTTGTCTTACACAGTGCCTTTCATCTACAGATCTCTAAGTCGTTTAGATTTCTATCATTTTATAAATATAGAACTGGCACTAGAAAGGTTAAGCACAGTGAGACACAGGCATAAAAGCAGAAACTAGGTCTTCTGGGTTTTAGTCCCTTAGCTTAAAGACCAGCTTCTTTACTTCTGCAGCAGAATTTAACTACCCTAGCCACATGATAAGGTGCACATTTCCATTTCCCTGCTTAGAAAATTAATGTCTAAATACATTGAGTTAAATGGATTTTTTTCACTGTTTTTAAACAAAATTCATCATTGATAACCCACCACTGGTTCTGTTTATGAATTTGAACCTTCAATTTTGCCATTTCTCTGAATTCAGAAATACCTCACAACATGTGTCTTTTCCCATGTAGAAACACGTAGCAGTTAAAGTGAGGTAATGGTTAAGTCTGCCCCTGCTTTGCTTTTTTGTTTGGGAAGTTGTAAAATGAAAACTGTTAAACTGAGAAGGGCCGTGACAATTTTCCCTTTACAGCTGTAAGTTTCACTGCTTGGACATGGCCATGAGTTATTGTAGGCTATATAGAAAATTACAGACAATTGTTATTGACTGTTATTCTGCTGGATTAGACAGTAAAATTTCCATATTTCTAAATAAAAAGGGTGTGTAATTAATTTCTGCTTCCCACCAGTGGCAGGGAAGCTCACTGATAAATTAGCAGGCAGTCCTTATTTTGTGTGAGCTCAATGGCATATCCAAGGGAGTACCAGAAACAGGTAGAAGACATCCAGAACACTGGATTTTCTAGAATCTTTGTCTTTGTCTCTGCAAAACAAGTACTATTTGCTAACTTGTTACAAAGAACGGCAAGGCAAGTTTACTAAAAATAACCTAGGATAAAAAAGATAAATATTTGCCCTTATTTATCATTCCCATCTCTTTCATCCCTACAAATACATTCTAGTTACCCACAATCCTCAATTTTAGCAGAGCAAAAAGGAAGAGCATTATTCTTCATCAGAAACTTTTGCGTGGCTCCTCAATTCACTGTACAAGGCCCTCAGTGAGAACGGCAATTACCAGAGCTGCTTCCGCACTGCTTGTCCTTTCAGGGTTTCCACATTGAAATTGTTTGTCTTTGCTGGCATGATGAAGAACACGACAACTGTAACATCAGTCTTATGAACCTACATGGACACAAGATGTAGAGAGGTAAAAAAAAATCCCACTACAAGGTATCACAGCCAACTTCAAGAATTAGTCACAGGAAAAGCCAATGCACTTTGATGGATTTTCCAGGAAGGCTCTGATCTTCTACCTCTCCTTTTAGCTACGTAGTTTTTGCCAAGTCAGAGATAATAGCTAAGGATAGATACAGGTAAACAGATGTCACCCAATTCCAGTTTGGGCAGGAGAGATCTTCCTGACTTCTCATGTTTAGAGGCCATGGCTTGGGATGTGAACATAAACTGCAAAAACAAAAAATCCTACACACATTTTCTCACCTGACACAAACTATGTTGGCTCAACGGAGTAAGCAATTAGTTTACTAACTGAGGTATGCCCAGCATGGGGTGAGGGATTCCCTACAGCAGCAAGCCAAGCTACTTTCCATAGCAATAGTGCCCCAAATCTATGGGCAGAAAGGGGCACGATAGCAACTGCTATCTACCTGAAACCCAGCAAAGAATCTGCCAGACACACTAAAACCTACAAGTAACTTCTTGCTCATCTCTCATATCATATTGCAGCTACTGCAAAGGCAAAAAGAATAAGCTGTAAAATCTGACCCTTTACTTATAAATGGTTGCACTTGCTGGTTTCTCCTGTGTGCTAACAAGTTCAGAATGCCAGGTCCATGAGGGATTCCTCACATGGAGCAGAATGAGGTTGTATTCCTGTCAATAACTATTTAAAGAAAAGCTAAGAGTGAACTCTCTTCAGGGCTGTAAAAATTAATTTATCATGAATTGCCTCCATTCTAAACTTTAGACACACAAACATGCTATTAGCATGCATGATCTCTGAGGTACAGGGAAACGTATAAAATAACCTATGGGACATATCTATCACTTTAAGGTTCTTCCCTTTTCTCTCTTCAAGGCAGGTACAAGGTCTATCATGCTATGATCTCAACGTTGTATTAACAATCTGTCCCAATATTTGCATTTTATTTCCAAGATATTAGTGAGGTTTTTAAGTAGAAAAGGAAAAGGACTCTATAAAATAAAATAACACCATCCAAGGCTATGCATTTTTTATGTTCAGGCACACCACTGGGACTTGTTTAAGAAGCACCATCATTCCCAAATTCACAAATAGTGCAGGCATTTTGCTGTTCCCCATGGAATTACCTCTTGAAATAATTACAGAGCAAGTGTTCTTTTGAAAAGCTATTTGGGTGCTGGCATGCATATTGGAACAATAACACAATAAAGCTAGGCTCAGCTTATGGAAGAAGCAAGTGCCAGTACCTGGTTCTAGAGAACTCTGGAAAACTAGCTTGTTTCCTTTGACATCAGCCTAGCTTGTCATTGATGTCATATAAGTCATTAGATAAAATCAGAGATTGCTGCAATTGTTGCTCAAGCAATTCTTTCCCTCTTACCACATAAGACCTTCCGCATTATCAGCTTTCATAGTTAACAGCCATGTTAAATACCATTACCGGGTAGCTGGTGTTGCACGGCATTGCCAAACAACAAAAGTCAGTTGTCTGGCAAAGTTGTAGAAGAAATACTTAAGTTATGTGAGGCGACCTGTTGTGTCAGTGAATGGATTAATTATTTCCAGAAAGTCCACAGGCTCTAATGCTGTATTAATAGAAGGTGGCAGTAGAACAAGTGCACGTAGGGCTTTGAAAATCAATATATTTTTAGCCCAGCTGGAAATACAGTATCAAGATTTTAATCCAGGTTTTCCATATCATTGAAATGATAGAGTACAAAAGAGAGAGTCTGGGACAACAAATGATTGATTCTTGCTAGATGACTGAAAGTTATTAGCATGATTATTATTTTAAATGTATCCATCTTTGGGACACATCTGGAGACATTTTCAACAATCTCATTTGTAGGTAGCAAATGTTTTGCTCTTTGCTTATGACAAGGCCTAGGTCTTATCTTCATTAAAGTACTCCATAAAGGCATATGGAAACATTGCACTCATTTTTTCACCTGAAGCAACAGAAGCAGGAGTGACTTCCCCATGCTTATTCTTCAGGCCACTGCCACACTGTGAATCTTAATGCAAGATTCCCATCCAATGTGATAATAGTACTCAAAGATTTAAAAGATCATGTTCAGGTCCTAATGAATTAAGCAGTTTCCTTAAAAAGGTATTTTTTAATTGCATCTTTAAAGAATTATTTTTATTTGCCTTCTAATATGCAAACCTTCAGGGTAAATTCTTGAATCATATTTTCAGTGTTTTTTTCTAAAATCCAGGGAAGTAAACATGGATTAACTTCTTTGACTATGTAACCAATTATTTTTAAGCAGCCTGAGATCATCATATACTCTAATGATTCAGCGAGAGAGCTTTACAAAAACTCGGAATATCCCATAATTATTTTCCTATAAACCAGGGTATGGCATAGAAATCCTTGCAGGTGTCTTCCATAGTATGGTAAATTTGAGCATAAGCTCTATGTTATCTACATTTGAAGCAGCTTTCTTACCCTCAGCAAAAAGTTTAATCTTGATAAGGCTTCCAGAAACATATCAGCTCCTTTGTTGGAAAATTCATATCTCCCAGCAATGAAGAAAAATAAGGTCTTCTCAAGACTGAAGTCAAGGTGGCTGAAACCAAACAAACAGAAACAAGTACGAAGTGTTTCTCACAATATAGTCAAACAAAACATGCAACAGATTTTTATTCTGGAGGAACTTATTATTCCAAGAAAATAATGAAAGCAAGGCTTTTCTGCTTTCTTTAAATTTAGATAACTATCTTAATCTGATAAACTGCATCTTGGGTAAAAAAAGTATCAAGACGTTCTGCTTGGTCCCACAATCTGTTAAGCAGAGTTAGAACTGGTGTCTAAAATTCGTTTAGCTTCTAACTAAAACATCACAGACAGATATTTGAATACATTGGTAACATTTCACCTCCTCTGTGAAATATTTGTTAGTCTTCCTGCTTTGGTTCTTGCTTTAAATAGTGTTGGACAACCATTGCTAATTTTTGAAAAGTAAAAGCATACCCATAGAAATGACCTCGAATGAACTCTTGGATCCTAGCCTTGTACATGGAATGCAAATTCTGAAACTCATGCATTGCTGAAAATTTCTTAATGTTCAAGCCATTTGGGGTGACAACATCTGGAAAAGCAGAAAAAAGGCAGAGGTAGATATCTTCAGAGTCAGAGAAATCTTTAAGGCAAGAACCAATGTGTCTTTCAGTTGTCAGTATATGACGAGTTTATGTACTCTCATCACTCACGACAGGGAACAGCGCTGTCTAACACAATGGTCTTCACCAGCTTACTCCACAAAGCCATTGCATGTGGCACTCCACCATCTATAGCGTTGAAGTGGCTTGGTACCATTTTGACCTGTACTCAAGCATAGACCCTGCTGGACAGTGAGGTCTCCACATGCCCTTCCATCCCATCAAGACTTAAGTAATATCTCCATTTAGCCATAGTTTTGTTTTTTTTCCCCAATATGCCCTTTACCTTTTTTATTCTTGATACCACTATTGCCTGCTTTATCACTACAGATTGAAAACCCTTGAAAGCAGAAACTGTGCCGTACTCTGCACTTATTTATAGCATGGAACAAGAGAAGTCTGTTCTGTTAAAACTTCTGAGGGTTTACCCGAAAAGGGATAATATAAGAATAATATAAGAAACAGTTTTTAAAAGACCTTTCAGTAGTTTGTTGGATTTCCTCTAAAAATAGCCACAGAATAGGATGCTTTACACTTTTATGGCTGCTCTCCTCAAGGATTCCAAAGCATTTTACAATTAAAATTTGTTCATTTCCAATATCTTCTAAGGTAGAATTGCAGGATATACACAAAAGACAGACAGTTTGTTCCAACCAACACTGAAATTCAGTCTCTCTTCACCTTTCTGGTAGAGCACAGCCCCTATTTAAAGGTTTGCCCTAAACTGAGTTGAAGTAAAAGGAAAGAACCCTGTTTTCTTTGAGTTGGCTTGTGGAAGTCATGTATGGAAATGAAAGGGGAGGCCAGTTCCTCAGCAGAAGTATTTCATAGTAACACAACTGACTTAAACAGACCTATACTAATTTGTGACACCAGAGATTCTTTAAATACAAAGAAATTTCAAAGCAGCAAGGAGGGCTAATTATTAGAGGATACACTGGTGCCAATTTCATGCTTGTTCTCCTGGCAAGTGTCATTAGGTGTCTAGTAATCGTTAACTGTGTTTAAAAGTTCCATGCATCATCCAAAGGACCTTCAGTAAGATCTAATTCCCTACCACACATGTTTCACACAAACAAAACAGTATGTCCTTTGATCTCAGTGCCCATGGTTAACTCCCCACACACATCAGGGTTACTGATGGGAGCACAGTCTCTTCCTTGCCAGCAATACAGGACTTGAACATTACTTCTACTGTGGTTTTTCAGTCAAGGATGCCTGACATTCAGGGTTTTCTGTCCCTTCTCCCAGAAGCAGAGGTTTGCATGTCTATCATTAAGCACCAGACTTGATATAAGACTATCTTATTCCTGGAGTTACGGATATGTCTTTAAAACATCTATGGTTCCTTTGGCCGATTACTGTCATGGTTTAACCCTGGCTGGCAACCAAGCCCCATGCAGCCACTTCCTCACTCCCCCTCACCCAGAGGGATGGGGAGAAGAATGAAGAATCAGAAAGGAGTGTAAAACTCAATTTAATAGCTAAAGCAAAAGCCGTGCGTGCAAGCAAAGCAAAGCAAGGGATTCATTCACTACTTTCCAGCGGCAGGCAGGTGTTCAGCCATCCCTGAAAGCAATCCAGGCTGAAAGGAAAACCAGGCTCCATCATGTGTAGAGGTTACTCGGGAAGACAAACACCATAATGGCGGGTGTTGCCCCCTTCCTTCTTCTTCCCCCAGTTTATATACTCAGCACGATGTCGTATGGTATGGAACACCTCTTTGGCTAGCTTGGGTCACCTGCCCTGGCTGTGTCCCCTCCCAATTTCCCATCCCCCTCCAGCCCTCTCACTGGCAGGGCCCAAGAAACCAAAAAGTCCTTGACTTAGTTTAAACATTACCCAACAACAACTAAAAACATCCGTGTCCTATCAACATTGTTCTGACAACAAATCCAAAGCACAGTGCTGCAGCAGCTACTAAGAATAAAATTATCCCAGCTGAAACCAGGACAATTACATATCAGGATGATCTTAAAACAAGTACAATCAGTTCTCCATATGGTGTCCTGTACACGTGCCTGACATTTTTCATGCAAATGCCACAGCCATTTTTAATGACCTCCTGAAATTTACAGTCTGTTTTAGCAGTGTATGTATTCCCCTGCCAGGTAAGAGATCCCCAATTCATCTTTATCTTGTAAAGTGCTTTTAGATTTTCTAGGTTAAACAGCAGTAGATAAAAAGAATACATTTATTAGTAACCATGAAATACCAAAGATTTCAATTGATCTGTCTTGAAGTACCACATTTGAAACTAAAGGCCAGCCTTTACCAGGAAATCAGAAATCTTTACTTGAGAGGTACTTAGGATTTGGTTCTCAGTGGCAAGAAAGGAGAGGTCTTGGTGGGCCTCACACAAAACCTTGAATTCCTGTCTTCTGCTACCTAGCACTAGGAGCTGCTCTGCACAAAGACCTATGTGGCCTCATGTGAGTGGGGGATCATCAGAGCAGAAACATCCTCCATTTCTCTTTGTCTTTACCAAAAACATACCTTCTTCATCCTCTGACCTGCTTCTTGTTCAGCATGGAAGAACCAGCTCATGCAGGACATAGCTTTGAGACTGCAACCATTTACAGTTCTTCCTAATAAAGTAAGAATCCCTGGCTGGGTATTTCTGGCCAGTTCCCATTCATTCTTTCAGATGTATTTATCAGGGAGTTTTGGACACTCTCACTCATCAGCAGCAGCCTGTATATAACCTACTCCCATGTTCTTTGATTCAACTTTGATTCAACTGCAGCATCGTTTACCCTTTCATCAGGATTGGGGCTCGATTCATCTCTTATTTAAGCCTTTGAGATGCAGAACAGATGTGGTAGTCCAAAGCATCTAGTTTACTATTTCTGCTCAACATATAATAATATTTTGAATACGAGTGAAGCAATGTGCCCTTGCCATAAGGAAGAAGTGATGGAAGAAAGCTTTGCTCCTATTTTAAGTGGTTTGATTTTTTTGTTGTTTAATGAACTAATGGCATTTGTGTTTTAAAACTGACCCAAGTAGGTCAAATCAGAATGATTTGACTTCCATATTTATAGGAAAGAAATTTGCATTAATTTGTTTAATGATAGCACATATGATGTTTTCTGTTGATAAGTCACTAAGATTCAGGGTTGACTCATACTTTTTCAGTTTGCTTCTATCATCTTGATCAAATATATATAGATACAAAGTCTAGGTCTTAAAAAATACTTCAGTCTCTTGAAATTTGGATTCAAAGTCTTCTCTACTACTACTGAGAAATATGTTTCATATCTGAATGAAAATCTTAGAAATCCCGTCATATCAGTTTTCACATCACAGGAATAAAATTTATAATCACTGACAGAATATTGCATGATAAGTCAAAGAAAACAGTTCAGCATTAGATACTTAAGCTTTTGGTAAATATGGTTTGATAAATTATTGATCAAATAACAGCAGCAAGTGAAATCAGTATAATGCAAGCAGTCATTCTGCCAAGTTTAGACTGGCAAACTGGTCTTTGTCCTGGTGTAAAAGCTTTTTATGCAGTCATGTCTAATGAATTTTAAAGGGTCTTTTCTAAATGATGAGATTCATAATTTGAATTATAATCCAAGTTTAATAATGAGAAAACAAAGACTGCGATACTTACTACATTTTCTCGGTTATTTTTAGTTAACAACTCTGTTACAAAGTTTACTTCTGTATATATATATTACTTCAGTTTACATCTGAATAAATTCAAATGTAAATTAAAGTTAATTGTGCCAATTCAACATCCCCCTTTTAAAAGTTTATTTTCAAAGGGGGTCAAGAAGTGTACGCGTTCTTTCAATGTTCACATTCCTTTGTAGAATTCAAGCTTAATGATCTACTGAGGGATCGCTGACCTTTCTGAACAACCAATGTCTAAGCTGGTTTCACAACTTCAGAAAGAATAGATAGTATGAGAATAGACTCCTACACAGTTTTTTGGTGGGCTAGGATTCAAAGAAACTATTAAAGTAGTTATTCCCATCAGAACATATTTTCACTTCTAAGTGTCTCCTAGGATTTGGGGTATCAATTTCCATGGGATTTTTTTCTGGCTCTGTCAACATGAAGCATGATATGTATTACAAACTTTAAAATCCAAACATTAAATATATGTACTTGGTTTCTTTAAAGTTGCAAGAATAATCAAAAAAAAAGCTCAAGCCTGTGAATCTCTGCATGGAATTCCCTTCAGTTTCAACTGAAATTCTATCTTTGAGCAGTCCACAGCTTTTCTCTCCCAAATTAAACTGGATCCAGACCCATTTCAGTTTCCTAAAATGCCAAAACATAAACTAAGATTTTGTTTCATAGCTGTTGTGGGCAGAAACTTCATGCCAATATAAAACAGCTTCAAGACTCTGGTTTTCAGAGGTCAAGTGCTCTGCACTTTGTAAAAACCAAGACCTTTCAGAGATATCCCAGATTAGATGAGCGAACACTTAAACTACTTCTAAGAGATAGCTGTCATGTTTGAAATAAAAAGGAAAAACCTTCTAAGTTCATCATTCTATTAACAGTTAGTCAGGAATGAGCCAAGGGATCCAATGGGGAACTCTCTTATCCTGATGCATGAACCATGATGTGAGTTGAAGTACTGAAGTTAACAAGGATAACTGTCCCAAAGTAAAATTAGCATTGTGATTTACCTTAAAAAGAAAAAAATCTACAAAGACTAAGCAAACCAAAAAAAAACCAAAGTCATTTGAGCATTACTATACTTAAAATAACCAAGATGTGAACACACCTGCTAAATAGTCTCAAAGCTTTTGTACATTCTTGCCCCCATGATGCTTACCTGTAGATGGAGTGTTGTCACTTGTCTTTATAAAGCACTGTGCTGATTTAAAGAGAACTTTAATAACGAATCACACTGGGATCATGACCTTATTCAAATGCAATGCATGGAACACAACAAGATTTGTTGTTAAGTTCCATATTTTATGAGACTAATGCAAAGGGGAAAATCAGATAAACTGTTGGGCACATATCTTGACTGTTTTTTCAAACTGCACTGGTCGGTCTAATAGGAAATGTATCTGTCTATGCAACTTATCATGGTTAGGTCCTAAGATCATGATGACCACAACCACACTGCTACTCCTGTTTGTGAGAGATACAGTGAAACAAACTGTATTGATTTACAGTTTGTTTTTTGCCTTCTCATCTCTTTTTTTTAAGAGATTAAATATCTCTTTTAAATATCTTTTTAATATCTTATCTAAAGAGATAAATAAGAAAGCATTAGCACTGGAAAGTAAAACTCATCTAACATTCTGTTTTGCATACAAAACTTCTTGCTACATTTCTAAAAGAATCTATCACTCACCTCTAGCAAAGCAACAAATCTTACACCATAAAAGCTGATGAAGCATATTACAAAGATTCCAGCTTCTGCTTTCATCAGTTGACCAGACTATATCACCATCACTGGAAACCCTGCTACTGACAAAACTCCTGAAACTGAGATGCCTTGGCAAAGAAAGCCTAACATCCATGGAGTTAAACTAAGGCTCTCCTGAAATGGTACTGAAAGCAGTTATGAAATGGTGCCAGACTTGATTTCTTCTGGAATACAGATGCTACTAGTTTCAAGTGAAACTCTCTGCACTTTTGAACATTTGTTATTGTATTTAGTGTAGCCAGACATACCTATGTACCCTTGCTCTTCATGTTTGTCTACCCTTCTCTATTATTCTCATTCAGTCTAAGGAGACGTAGGAGCTCAGAGAAAATATAAGAAAACAAATCAGGTCTTACCAGGATTTCTTTTAAGCATATGTTCTGCTTCCACAGCTGTTATCTGTGAGACTGTGGTGAACACATGGGCACAATGTACAGAGGCCCGTTCCATACAGTACCGATGGTATATCTGTCTCTCTCCTGCTTCCTTGTCAATGTCAAACTGTTAAATAATAAAACAAAAACAAACAAAAAAACCACCTGTGTGATATGCTTATCAGACTTACCACCCCAAAGAAGGTCTGTTGTGTTAAGCTTGGTTTCCCCAGGGAATAAGAATCATGTGATTATGCTGCTGTTTTGTCTTTCTATTTTTTGAACCATTTTATCAGCCTCAAAGAGTTTGAAGGAGCAAGAGATGTCTCAGTTCCTGCATGTTTGTGAAAAAATGGCAGTTCTGCAGTGGAAGGAGATCTAGATTAATGATCCCATGAAAAGTAAGGATCTATGCTATTTGACCTGCTGGCTGGCAATATGTCATGCTGCATCTTGCCTGGGCTTGCTGGAAAACTTAGGAGAGCAGGGAAGTTGCTTGTAACTGAAGGTATAGGGCAAAGAAGAAAAAATTAATGGGGATAGGAGAGAACCTGGGGATTAGGTAGAATGGTGGGAATCATGGGTAGGTTTGAAATGGAGAGAGAAATAGAGTTGTGGTGGGGAGGTGGGATGTAAGGACTCAGTCACAAATCCTGAGTGAACAAAGAAAAGTAGAAAATGAGGAACTTTCTGATAATTCAGTGATGTTCTTCCTCTAACTCCACCATTTTTTTGCTGTTCCTTTTACTTCAATTTAAACTCCATTAATTTCTAGAAGAAGGTGTAAGTTAAACTACTAGGTAAGACTATCTCAAATACCAACATACTTCTAAATCACTTTTAATCCTTGCAGCTACCCCTTTTTTTTACTGAGCTTGTACTATCCTGATGGGAAGAAAATGCACTACGCCTATTGAGCCCATGCTAAAAGGTTCAAATGTCCACTAATGATGTCCACTGAAAAATCACTAAAATGTAGTCTAAAAAAGAATAATGACTATGGGATATCAGCGATTACAATTAAATTACCATCCTCTTAGCTTTACATGATGTTTCACCTCTGGGAACAGAAATGCTGACCTCCTAAGGTCAATAGCATGGGCACCAAATAGACTGTGTGAGTTACATGGAGAATGACAGTGACTCTCAACGAGCTCTGTCATTATCACTGCCTAATGCTAGATGCACAGTCTGATTTTGATTGCATTTGAGTCTGTAACCTCCTTGGCCATAATAGATTTAACCATTATTATAGGCTTTGCAGACAGCACTTTCTATAGTTAGGACTATCTGACCTTTGCCACAGCTAGTTGCCTTTAGTACTTTAGAACTTAGAAGTAAAGCTATTTAGACTGACTTTTCATGCCAAGCACATGTTTAAGGTTAGTATAAAACATATTTTAAGAAATTTCAGCAATGTAAACCATTTCACAGAACAAGATTTAAGCAAATATTTTTTTATTTTTACTTACATAAGTGTGTGTGTGTATATATATATATCTTACAAACATTTTGTTAAGAAACTAAAGTACTTCTATCCACTGAGCACTCCAATTTTACAGTGGTGCTACGCTGTTGATGGGAAAGTGGCTCCCACTATATTTGTTGAAAATGCTAACCTAATGTGACCAAAAAATGAGTCTTGAAAAATCTCAGCTGAAAAGTTCTAGAGAAACTCGATGCTTTCTTTTGGTACTGATGATCCTGTATGTCAAGAGTTTTTAAGCTTGCCAAAGAGATGTTTAGAAAAGCTAGGACATACATTTTACTACCTAATATGCCAATCACTGTGATACCATTTTTCAGTTATATCATCATATGTCATATTTTACACATTCCCCATGTGAACCTTGGTGCATAAAATACAACCATGTCACAAAAAGATCTTTTCTCTAGAACATACAACTCGTTTGTCACAGAAGTTGAATGGTAGAAAAAGCCAAGGGCAGGAGGGTAGAGGAAGAGGAAAATAAAAGCTCAGAGTTCCACAGATCTCTAGCATAATGCTTCACATGCAGTTCTTAGCTGAGTACTCCTCCTTTTCTGGGAGAGTACCTTAATATCTTTGAGTCTGATCTGTTGAAGTGTTGAGCATTCGCATTTACATCTGAAATCCACTGGAGTACTTACTCCTAATTCTGATAAAAACTTCCATTACAAAAAATTGTTCATGATATATCTAACTCCCCTCAAATAAGTGAATAAACGTGAATATAAGTGGTGAATGAATTAACTAATGTTTCATAGATACCACTGATGAATGCTGCAAAACAGCTATAAAGAAAATCACAGATATGTTCTTCAGAGCAGAGATCTTAATTACATATTGTAAACAGGGTAGGAAAACACATCTTGAACAATAACAAAACCAAAAGTCATTATGATTGTTCAACCATTCTATGCACCAAAGATATAAAATGGAACAGGTCTTTAGCATGCTGGGCAAACACAGAAATAGATGGGGTACTACTGCACAGTCAAAACTATGCAATTTTTTCAAATACATCTGACTTTGTGTTAAAAATAATTTTTAAATTACAAACAGCAGTCTTGATAAATTTTAAATAAAAACAGCAGGCCAAATTTTAAAAGCTTTTTGTTCTCTTTTCCTTTTCTTACCAAGAAAGGGATCTTTACAAAATGTTATTAAAAACTAAATTTGGAGCATGTTCACTAACTGTAGATCAAGACTCCCGCCAACACTACTGGGAAAAAGGTTCATAACAGGACTGTTCAAAGCATTATGGCTTATTTCTTCCTAGGTTTTTTTTTTCATTGCATGAAGGCATTTTTCACATTTAACACATACACATATTGGTGTTTAATTCTTCATTGTTATTAATTTTTTCATCTTCTGGAAATGGGGAAGATTTTATTTTGCACATACTTGCATGACTTCTGGTGTGCTTTTTCAAAGGTACACAATTCCATGTCTATTAGTAAGTATAAACCGAGGTCACAGACTTCTCACATTCCATTTGCTCTCGCTCTCCAGCAATGTCCTCCACCAATCTGTAAAGGAAGATCCTGACCTTTGACATCACTTTGTGTGGAGTAAGAACCCTCATTGTGTGCTTCTGATCAGGCCAGATGAGTGACTTCAGAAAATAAGCCTTAGACAAGTTGAAGGGCAGGTTAAATGGAACTTAATTGATGAGACAGTGCAGGAGACAAATTTAGTCCACATGGTGCTGCGCAAAGACAGCTGAGCTTGCTCTGACAGCATTGGCTCCAGAATTAGAAGCAACATGGGGCACGGCACTGTATTGAGCCAATATGCAGCAATGAAGCAGAACACCAGTGCAGTTTGCTCTTCACCCCCAAACCAATGTTTCTGTTCAGCAATCAGCTCTGCCGTCTGAATGCCTGTCTGCCCTAGATCAGGCACCTGTGAACTATGTTCCACAGGACTCACGCTCAGCAAGAGCAAAGCCAAACATCTGTGAAGTGCGTCATGCTAACTTTTGTTTGTTTGCTGTTATCAGCAAATGGCAACACTAGCAAAGCCACAAATCAAAGCTGCGTCCAGGGGAAAAAACAGTTTAAGTCAGATTAACTGTTTATAGAATCATTGAGTTTGGAAAAGACCCTTAAGATCATAGAGTCCAGCTGTTTCTTCCCTCAATGACTTTTAAAGACTAACAACTTCAATATCCATTTCCCTGTGAATATTCCACTGCTGTTCCCAGTGAGGATCCCCTCCTACTCCGACTGTTAGAGACCAAGCAGATTATAAGAATTTACATGATGGCAAGGATTATAGGGAAAAATGCCTCCTTTATAAGGCCACTCTAATTTCAAAGCAAACCTGGAAGACGTTCCATAGGCATAATGCTTTGGAGTAAAACTTGCATTTGCTGCGATGCAATTCTGAGGAAAATTTCAGCTTATTTCTGCCCTTTTTATGGATCCATTTGAGGAGTATAACATTTCATTCATGTCTTAAAATTTATCATATTAGGGGGCACAGTAGGTAATCACTGAGCCTCCCAGCATGACATGCTGTTTAACACTGCTAAGATGATCTTGGAATGCAAAAAGAATATCAAGCAGTTGTGGGATACTGGTGTTACATTTCTCATGGAAACAGAGAACAGTCACTGAAGTAATGAATCCAAATCAGACATTCCTACTTCAAAATGATAGACAAATTACAAACGATTTACAACAGACAAGAAGAATTATTTGGGAGTAGAAAAAAGAGGAAAGACTATACTAACTATGCAAATACTTTTCTGAAAGACAGAAAAATTACTTGTCAGAGTCTGCATACATGCTTTAGATACTGATATTAGACTATGCTTTCATAAGGCAAAAATAAAAGAGTATGATGAAAGCCAATGGAAGTTAAACCAAGACAAATTCAAACCAGAATTACAATATGTAGTTTGATAATGAATAACTTTGTGACACCTCTGCATAAATAATATAGATACCCTTCACCATTTGAACCCTGCCTCAAGAGTCAATGTTTTTCTAAGTAGTTTGTATCTCAAATAAAAGGTATAGGCTTGATGCATGAATTTTTAGCTAAGGATTTTAGGCAGAGAATTAAATGATCTCTTCTGGTCTTTAAAACTGCTGGCATTCTCAAATTCACAAGGTGATTCTGTAGTGGAATCAGGAACAGTCAGAGACAGGCCTGAAGTTCAAATTCCTTAGCTACCAAAAAGTAGAATGGAAAGATCTTCACTTCTTGCATAACCTCACTGGCTGCCATCGTCTGAGTTATGTAAGAATTATTCTTTTTTAATATCCAGTTTACGTCAAATTTAACTCCCCTCAATGGTAATCTTGCGCAAATAGAACTTTCATTCTGGCATAGCTCTGCCATGACAAAAAAGAACAAAATTTACACTTCCTGGCTTAAGTCAGATTTCTATTAGCTGCTCTACTAACAAAGCGGATCAGCTTTGCATAACAGTGAGCTCAGTGACAGCCTTGACAATACTGTACTAAGTGGAATGAGAGCTTGTGCTCCTATATTGTCAACATAAAAGCTCTTGACTGTTCATTTTCGTTGGGATTTTTAGTACTTTTCATTTTAGATTTCTTGCAATAGAATTCTCCACCACTTTGCAAACTGGATTCAGCTGCACTTGTATGAACAGAATGTAAAACATTGTTAGGTCTAAATAAAAGCGTTAGACATTGGCAGAGCAACCTTATATAAGAAAAAGGCAATAAAGAATGAAACCAATATTTTTTCTTCTCTTTAGATCATATTTTCCATTATTACTCAATGATTTTTCCATTATAACTCATGATTTTTAAGTAAGAAGTACCAGAGGTTGAAACCTAAAAACTTCTTAATTATGCTAGGCCACCAGTCCACAAAAGCATTTCAGATGGTCACCTCTCAGAGGAAATTCCAAGTTAGATCATTTGCCAAAAAGGCTGTTCCCAATACAGATGTCTATTCACCTGTGAACTAGCCCAGACCATCAGCGTCTCTCAGTCAGTTTATGAAAGGTGTTGGTCTATTTAAAACCCTAGAGGGGTGAAATGAAGCCAAAAAAAAACCCAAACCCAACTAACAAAAATAGAATAAAATTAAAAAAAAACAACCCCACTTAAATAAGTCAGACCTCTTAAACAATTGGGAAAGGAATAAAAGCTTAAAGTTCTTGACGTTCAGCTGAGAAGTCAGTTCTTCCTGAAGAGAAAAAGGTTCCACAAGCTCAAAACTTTTTTCACAGACCTTCCTGTCTTCTGGATTAGCTACTTTGGTTCAATTTATCTTGGCAACAAATACAACCTGACTGTCACTGTCGCAAAAGCTACAGTGGACATGGGGACAATGGGGAAAAAAATGCATTGCTGGTTGGACTATTTAGTTCTATAAAATTTCTTCAGCTTCTGTTAGGTATTAAGCTCATAACATACTCTGCTTGCAGTTACTGGAATCAGGGCGTTGACATTGGAAGAGTTCAACCCAGTAAGCCAGGGTTAGTCCCTGACCCAGCCGTTTACCCAGAGTTCTTCAGATGCTTAAAAGTAGATAAAACTATCACACGCTACCAGTTACCATGCAAGTCACCTTCTGTTTTGCTCTTTTTGTTTTCCCTCCCTTCCTTCCTCCAGTATCAGAGTGAATTAAATGTGCATCTAAGAACTAAACCACACACTGAGCAGCTGTTACATGGTTATGGACACAGGTTCCTTAGCTCAGACATAGCTCATCTGTTGTATGCTACACGCTGCTGAGGACACAGCAGCGTTACTTCTGGCATTCACTCTGCTCCTGTGCACACTGTTAAGGGTTTAACACCCAGGTTTCCACTGGAGCAAGAGGCAGCTAAATTTCGCCTGAGTTAATACTGTAAGAATATAGTAATTGTATAATCTCATATGCTGTATAAGAACCAAGATCCTGTCTCTGATTGAGGCAAAGAGCAGATGGCTCGGGAGGAGGTCAGGAGTCAGAGTATTACAGTCTTACATCCATAGTGCACCCTCCTATCTTCCAGCAACCTACAGCTCAAATCTGCTAGGTTGATTAGCTTTTCAGTCCCCCAGAAAACGTCCTTTTAGAGCTTACAGGCTGACACATGCCCTCAGTTCATGAAACAAAGACTTTTGGTAGCCTACAGTTAAGGCCTCTGTGTGATTTAGGGAGTCTGTAAAGAATCATGAATCACACTGTGGCAACCCTTCACTAAGTCATTCTTACCTTTTCCCCAAAAGACTAGTAAGGCTGAAGGTCAAATTTTCATGGGTCCAGTGTTTGTGAGGGTTATCAGAAGACCACGTAGAACCTTCCCTTCCAGTTTTACCACCTGACAGGGGCTGGTGACACTGTTCACAGAAGTGCTAGCAAAGCTATCAGCCACCCTGTGCTGCACAGCTCTTTGCCTGATCATTAATACTGACCTTCATTCCAAATAGGTTTGGATTTGGGTCAAAGTATTCTCTGGCGTAAAGCAACTGACCTCGTTGGCTTACTTCAGAGAATCCATTTGTACCTTCTATACTTGTGCCAATTGGCACCTATTGAGCTTTGCTAGGAAGGTGAATTAAAGTGGTATTTCCAACTGTGGAAGCCAGAGAAAGAAAGAAAATCTCAGTATTCCTTTATATATTTTAAAGGGATCTTTCAACTCATTTCGTATCTTCTGGTCCTGCTTATCTACAGGAGTGGTTTGACACTGAAGTGGAAGAGTGTCACACCGTGTGGGCAGCAGGCACACATGGATGGATGCACATGTGTGTGCAGAGCAGGCAGGGCTGATGGACAGTGGAGGGCAACCTGAGTGTGCTAGTGTCAGGGCTAACAGGAACCATTACAGGGAGGAACAATGCACTGGTCACACCCCCCAGGGCACTACGAAGGAGAGAAAGGACTGTGAAGATGCCAGGTAAATATCTATCAGTCATCAAACAATCATGTCGTGGCTTTGCCTGTGGATCCCATTGTTAAATCCTTCAACATCACTAAAAAAGCACCTGGCCTCAGAGGGCTGAGTAGAGCTCTCTCTAGCAGGTGTTCTAAGCCAACTTTTTGTGGACTGTGTTGGGGACTAGAAAAGGGAACATGAGGTTTCCTCTTCTCTGTAGGAGCTGTACATGCCTGATTGCCTCTAAGCACCATTAGGCCATACCCTTTCCTTTTGCACTGCAACCATTTTTCTGTGATATCTGGCACAGCACATAACTACAGTTGCATCTTTCCCACTTATCTCAGATGCTGTGCTTAAAGCTGGTGGAAATTGTGTTCTAACCATAAAATCAGGATCAGGAGAGAACTTGAAGTCAATTACTATTATGCTTTAAAGGAAGAAAATTATGCAATAGCACTGAAACAGGAAAATCAGCTATTGTACTTTGGGGTGGGAGGTGATGACATGCCCTAAAAACATATTGTCTCATCCAGAGACTAAACGTTAGGAAGCCCTGGAGAATCTTCTTCACTGGAAAAATTGGTTGTTTGACCTTAATAGTTTACTACTAGAAGACAGCAATGAGAATAGCTTCTGAAGTCTTAGCTATATGTATAATTTAATTACTGTACTCTACATCAACCTTTCATGTATCTCAACTGACTTTTGGGCCAAGTTGAACTTTTTAGAGCCAAAGGAGCCTCATTAAGATATCTGGTCTCTTTACTGAAAGTTAACTTTGTCAGGAAGAGCTTTAGCACCCTATAAGTATGTCCAAGAGTAGTATAACAGCTTGGCATCATTTCCTCTATTAGCACTTTTAAATGTCAATCTCTCCCCAGAGGGCATAAAGCATTACGGCCTAGAAACCCATAAGTTTCCTCCCTTATTTACACCACTTCATTATAATACTTGCAACTAATAAATATGCTTCATTCCAAATATTAGAATTTTTCTTTTGGGTACACAAACAAGGGTGAGGCCCCAAAGTTATGAAGAGAAGAAAAAATTGCTTTTGATAAAAGCAGACTATTTTGCCTGACTACTTAGATCACCAAATAAACCAAAACACCAAACAAACAAAAATTTTTTACAATTTCCTTTAAAAAAAGGAAGGCAAGGCTTTGACATAATACTTTTAACATCAGTTTGTAAAACAGTCAACATCCTTTTTTGTTTTTTAAACTCTAATTTCTCATTATAAATGCCTCCCCCCCCCCTTTTTTTTTTTTTTTTTTTACTACGGCCTCCCTACTAGCAAATTAAATCTAAGGCAGCAAGGGTGAATAAAGTTACTGCTGAAAAACCCCCACTTTCTCAAGTGTGAAACTTGAAACCATATGGTTTCAGGTCTTTCAATCTAGCTCTCTCCAGAGAAAAACAATTTAATGTGACTTTAAAGCTAGATTTTGTATATATACTCAGAAAATTAATATGGGGGAGTAGGAATGTCCACATTTCTAGACTGCATAACTGGGTTATTCATACTGCCTCATTAATGCACCTAACAAACATACCTAAATTAGGAGACTAGTTTTCCTGGGTGATGGATGGGGACAGATCTTTCAGATGGCAATTTGAGGATGTTTGCCTTACACTGGTTGTGAAGAGGGCGGTGTAACTCCACTGATGATACAGGGAGCCTAGGAGGAATAACCATCTACGTTAGCTACCTCATATTGGGCAGAGAGAATTCCCCCTACACACTACCACATGCAACCTTTATGCATATGAGTAAATGAGGGGAGGCAGTCTTTTACTGTCAGTGTGTTCAGTAGATTCAGTAGTTGCTTTTGGTGGGAAAGAAAAAAAAAAAAGTGGAGTAAGGTGACTTAGGTGTAAGAATGACTCTTTCCTTGAAGTACAAGGGAATGGCAATCTATTCTGTGCTTCTGAATAAGGCCAGTAACACACTTCTGCTTGGGCCTTAGCTTTGGACGACACTGTTCCACAGCATGTCAAGCTTCAAACATCCAAACGAAAATTGCCAACTGAGTAATTTTCTTCACTGATTTTAGCCAAGGAAATGCACGGACAGTGAACAAGGCAATTATTTTAGCCTTTTAACTGCCTGTACCTTCAATAAGTGCTGGAATGCAAAAAGCTCTTGAAATCAGTTTGTCTGTACCTATACTAGAAAACCCAGATCATGTAATGTACCTCTGCTGAAAGCAGGGCTAAGGACATCTGGGTCCTTGAAACGTTGCTTTCTGTTATGCTTGGAGTAAACTAGACCGTTAACAAAAATTCCAAGAAACAGATGTGGGTTGTTTGAACTCAGAAAATACTTCCTACGTCTGCCAGTTAGAAATTAAGCCTAACCCAAAAAGCTTGAAAGTAGAAGGACTTACCATAACTTGCAAGAATTAAGTAGTAAACTGGGGAAAGAAGAAAAAAATAAATGGAATTTCAGGGTAATTTCAGCAAGAGAAGGGCTGCTGGCTGTTTCCTGCTTCCTTTCATTAAGAAAGAGAGCTGTGAGGCTGCACCTGAAGTGTCAGATGATGACTACAGCTGAACAGGTTTTACATTCACTGGTTACTCACACTGCTAACAGTAACTCCCAAACCATAGCAATCAGCTCAAGCAATGAATGCCTTTCCTGAACACAAAGGGGAAGAGTCTCAAGGACACTTGACTTGCAGTGATTCTGTTGGCAAGCCTGTACTGCTGCAGTATTACTCCATATATCAGTGGACTGGACTAAGGCGCTGATTTGACTGGGTGCTGAATGAATTTCAGTACTCTGCAGTGCAAACCTGGTAAATCAAAGTTCACTGAAGGTAGTGCAAGTATTCTAGACTTCACTGAGCTTTATGACCTGCCAGATGACAGAGACAAAGGCACTCAATACCTAGGCACCTCATGGTCTTACAAACACTATTTCTTGTGCTCTGAAACTGACAACCTATCACTCAGCTGTGGGTCAATCATAAGTGATCACACAAGACAGAAAATACAATATATGGTGTAGCACAGTAAATAGAAAAGGACCTAGGAGATAATTAGCTGGAAAAAAAAGGAGGAATGAGGAAAACATCTCTTACCTGGTCAAGATTGTTGTAAAAATCTATACTGGCTGCACACAGGTATCTCCCAAGCAGAGTTGCATGGGTAGTAAAAATTGTGGCAACAGGAAGTTTCTGAGATCGAGACAGTATTAAACCCACTCCTGCCTGCCACTCATGGAAGTGGGCAATTATATTGGGCTTGTCAGCAAACTGACAGGAAAGCTGAAATTAGAAAGAACATACATGAAACACATTATCTTGCCCATCGTTCCAGCCCCAGAAACCTTTTTCCATGCCCTCTTCTGTGTGCTTGTTTTCTTTCATATGACAAAGCAGTGCAGTGTTTTAAGTGGTCATGTGTCTTGATTCCCATCAGCCCTAATCCTTAGCCCAAGAATCACATGTACTTACTGGTGCCTCAGTACAGTATCCTTCCTAGAGTGTTGGGGAACTCTGGCAAGCAGTCACCCTTTTTTCTTTTAACTTACTCTTTTGCTCTTGAAAGTCTTGTTTGGATCAGAAAATCATGAGCACCTATGACAGACAGATTATTCTGCAGATTAACAAACTTTCCCCTCTTCAGGTAGGCTGTGGGAGTGTGACATGTGAAGTCATAGTGCTATAATTCTGTCTGTCTGTCTATGTTCCCTGTGCAAGGTAGTATCTAATCACTGAGATATGGCTTGACTGGCTTCAAGGACAGTTTGAGTGTGACAACTTGACTAGCAACTACTCAACTAGAGAAGAAAAAAGGAATTTGGGATCCTACTTGTAAGAGCATCTGGGGACAAATGGAGTTGAGAAGAAGCAGAGAGGGAAGTGACAAAAAAACCACAGCAGATTTTTTATAGGACAGCCGCTGCCATCATTGTTGCGTCCCAACCCTACACCCCCCTATTTTCCTGGAAAAAACATGGTTAAATGACCACTTGAATCTTAAGTTTTAAACACAGATTTGATCTACATCAGGTATCAAGTTCCTTAAAATCATAGTTTTCAAACTGGAGAACAGGAATCACATCCCAATTTTTTTTTTCCCTGCTGACAAGGCTGAGGTTTGAAAATATCTAGATTTAAAAACTTTACCTCTTTTAAAAACCAGGCTGTTAACGATCCAAATATCACAGCATCATTGGCTTCTTGGTCATGAAAAGGGATCCCTATGTTGCTGACATCCCAAAATTCACCTTTCCACCTGTCCAGATTCCAAGCTGCTGCTCCTATATCGAACAGTAAGACATATGGGCTGCCCTCTATCAGCCATCTTCCAAAATAGACCTATGGGAAAAAGGCAAGGATATAAGCAGAAAATGTTAAGGTGAATGTTAAGGCCAGTTAGCATAAATATTTTCATCCATCAAATCTTAAGTATTTTACATAAGGAATATGTGAACATAGTCCTACATACTGAGGAGTTGTGGTTTTAACTGCAAAATACATGGAGTAACACTGGGCCAAAGGCAAGGGTAAAAGGAAACTACAGTCTTTAAGAACATTTTGCTTCTATGACTTTCATTTTAGATTTTCATTGCAGTGTTAACTTTTCTTCATGAAAAATAGCATAGGAAGACTATACTTGGTTGAATAATGAAGTCATGTTCTTATTGAAGTATCTATGCCACTTTTGTTCTTATTAAATTTTTTTCTTCCACTGAGATTTGTCACCAGTCTTCTCCCATTTACACCAGATTACTGGTGACAGATTTTGTAGGACTGGTGCTTGTGACCTGTACCTTACCATGACATTTCCTCATTCTGCCCAAGCAGCACAGTTGATGCACTTTGGCAGTGTAGACAGATCAATCAGAAGGTGTAATAACAATTAAAGCCACATCAGCCTAAACATACAGCTTTCCTGCTTTATCTGCATTGGTATAGTTAAACAGCTTTTAGAGTATTTAGAACTTTGATTATATAACCTACCTTGCCAGCCTGCTCAACCAGGAGAGTAGGCTGAATTGTCATAAAGCAACACAATGCAAGTGGGCCCACTCTACAGATTGTACCAGTCTGCACAGTCAAATTATTTTGCTTTAATTCTACCATCAAAATGGGTATAGCAGTAGAGACACATTAACTGGCAAGAAGAAGGTACTATAAGGAAGCTAGTGCAGTTTACACCCCATGTGGAGGAATCTTTTTTTATGCCATTGTTCAACCTCTCTTCATTCACCAGCCCCTGGGACCTCAGGGGTTAAACCCAGCCCTGACACTAGAATGAGCTGAATAGAGCTCAGGTCTTGAAAACAATGAGATGAAGGCTCCAAGATCTGTTTGCACAAAAAATACCTGATGTAACAAAGACAGGTTCCTGAAGGAGGATCAGCTCCTTATGTACTTATTCCAGGTTATCCAGGTTTCTTATTCAGGAAAACGAGGTTAAAAAGCAAGGAGTTTGTGTGACTGCAGACTTCATCTAGATATGGACTCAGGTTTCAGCCAGAAACACCCCTGACCTGAGAAGTATGGAAGGTTCCTAGGTCCCCTGGTGTAAAGGGATCCATTGTGATGCATAAGCAAAATCCAGACATAAATGTTAATAGGATAAGCACTGGAAACTAGAGCATCATTATTAGAGATCAAAGCTATACTTGACGTACCTGGGACAGATTTACTGCTATATATGAATACTCCAACAGCACAATGCACACGTTAGGCTGGCAGAGCTGGCTGATTAAATTGAATATATTGCTGGAACAGCATAAAGTGTATATATAGCATTGCAATTAATCTGCCCCACAAGTCTTTAGCTGTTTTCCAAACAAAGGAGCATTACACAGCTCACAGGCATCTCTTTGTAAGCAACAGGCAACATGGAAAACTTGATCAATCACTTACGAAAATCTGATTAGAAATATGAAATGGCAGTTAGATTAGACCTTTTAGTTTGAACCTCAGCCTGAGCAATGCAAGCATCACATAATGTTAGTGGCCCCAGCAGACACTTTCCAAAGCTGTGGCATATATATGTCTGACAATACACTTCTACATAACAGGCAATAGGGTATTAGATCTTAATAACAGCAGAACTGCTGTTACGAAGGGACATAACACATTGCCAGTGCCACAGCTGGTGGCAGTCCAAGGACTTTATGAATTCCTACATTACAGTGTGTCATGCCCCTCAGCAACAGAACCTTGTAAGAATGCTTCCTTGCTGCTGCCTCTCGATGCATTTCACATCTGTTAGGCACACATTTTAAGGAGACAATTTTTCCACCTGCAAAGCAGCATCTCTGAGAGACTTAGTGCTGAATCAGAGTGAAGGTTAGTTCTAGATGTCTGCTGAGGACTTTCAAGAAAGGAGGTCAGATTTAAGGTGTGTTATCTTCCACCCATTTTCAGGTAATCAATTGTCCTCTAGGCTGCAGCTGCTTGCAGATGAGTAGCTTGCCCATCAGTACAGCAGATTCTATTCCTTGCAGCAGATCACCTTTATAGGAAGAAGTTTATTTCTAGTTTGTTGTTGAAGAAACACAGTAGCAGAAAAGCTATGAGGTTTGACTGACATCACACAGAAAACACGGCTTTAAAAACAGAGTAGGAAACAGATGAATTCATTCCTTGTGCTATGGTTTAATATCTCTTCTTAGGGAACAGGCAGCTAGTTGCATTGATCTGAGGAAGCAGATTCTTTGTCAGTTTGGTGCTTTTTCTTAATTCCACCTGTGATTTGTCCCTTTCTAGCTTTCAACTGAATGTAATGTAACATAAGAAAAATTGTGAGCTAGTGGAAAGCTGTTCTCTCCATCACAAGAACACCAAATGTAAGGGTTCAGTCAAAGTAAGGTCATATATCTACTAAAATCTCACTGTATTTAGAGACCAGATAAATCAGTCATTAATCCAATTAGGCAGACTTGCAGATAAATGACTGCTAAAACCTGTAATTGGATAAACTGCTTCTTCCTCAAAAATAACCTTTAATGAATTGACTCTGCTCTTCTAACAGTGGATTCTGAGTCCTTCCCATTGTGACATTGACCAGGACTGCTGTGTCAAGTGGAACAGCAAGAGCATTAACCAAAACTGTAATCCCCTCAGAGTCAGCTTAGTTGCCCTGGGAAGCAGTAGAACATCTGATTTACCTGATACCCTTGGCTTTTCATGGTGTCCATTGCCTTCTTAACTGCCGGGTGTGGAGGCTCACATGCTTCCACCTGAGTCTTCACATTGTGTTCAAAATAGGGACCAACCAGAAAATAGTTTTCACCCCATTCATCTGCTGTAGTTTTGGCTTTTGTCTGAATCACAGTGTAAATGCCTCCCACTGCAAAAGATCATAAAGAACAAAAAGTAGAAAGTGGCACAGGCACAAAGCTCTGGAGTAAGCTCCAACCCACCTGTGGATCAGATACACCTCTAGTTAAATCACTTCACATAATCAGATTTTAAGTGAAACCCAGACTCTATCAGGTAAATAGAAGTTCAGTCTCTCAAATGGAATCAGAGCTTTGTGGTTCAATCCAGAAGTATGCACTGATGGCAGACTGTGTAATTCTTAAATGACAAATTAACGCTTTGCTTACTCCTGGGTGACTGCTTCCCTGAATTTCTCCTCTAATCTCAAATGGATCCTTTCTATCCTTTACTGTTATCTAGTAAAGTTTTATCTAGTCTGAGATTTTTTTAAATTTCTTTTAGGTGTTCCAAGTTACACCACAAATGTTCAACCAATGTATTATTTTATTCTTAAGTTATTCCTCCCTTTTTGGATTGTGAAATCTTTACACTCAGATTGCGGGATTCAAATCCTGGGGCTCATGCTTCCACATTCCCATGCCTAATCTTGATTCTTCTGCAACCCAAGCAACACTTCTGCTTTTTTATTGCAGAAGTTATAATTTTCAAACACACTTTTTGTAACGTGGAAATACATGTAGTGAGAACTGAGCTGGCACTTCCAGTTTGTTTTACACAAATCACTGAGAAATGTTGAGGGGCTTATGGATTTCATTGACTATTGACTATAAAAATGCTTTAAACCAATACTCTCAAAGCAAAAGGTGTCATGTTCCATCACCATACTAAAGAGTTGTTAAAGTTGGAATGAACGTAACCTACACTGCCAATATAAATGTCTGCAGCACCTTCCACCAAAATACTCTCCATTTTAAAAATAAAAGCAATATGAAAAGGTATAAGAGAATGCAACAACATCCCCTGACAAGTCAATAGAGATCTATCTAGTCTTACACATGGTATGCAAGATTCACTTAGCTGCTCTTCCTCTCAGTTTTCCATAGCCAGCCCTGTCATTCATGCACTGGCAGGGCAACCTTGCAACCCTGCTTTGCTACAGGACCCATGGTGCTAGCCAGTGGGCATTCCACCACCACAAATTCAGAAAATGGTGCACGCCTGAATCCAGCAAGTGGAAGGGAAGGCAAGGGAAGAGAAAATCAGAGGCTAGGTAGCTACTGTACATCAGAGACAAGTTTAGTATAGCTCCAGTGATTTTAAAGCATGGTAAGATAAATGAAGCTCAGCAGGTACAAGCAAGCAACAACAAAATAAAACAATAGAAAAGGTATTAGCATTCCTACAGGAAAATTTCATCCTCTGCTGAATTTGGTAATACTCCAGGCAAGAAGAATGTGCTAATTACATAAGCACTCAGCACTGAATGTTGCCAGTGATCAATACCAGGTACTCCAGATGTACTTTTTTAAAGGTACTAGGGTATCCAGCGGTGCCAAAGCACTGCATCCAATTACATATGGCAAGAATCTTGAGAAGTTATCTGAGTCTCCTTAAAAATCTACCACAAATGACCACTATTTACAATAGAGCAGCTGAAGTTGCTCAGTACTTTGGGACATTAGTTCCCAGATTAATTAAAGTGTATCACCTGACAACGATAGAAAGCCACCTACCAAGCCGAGTATCTTGCATCTCTGAGAAACTGAGCAACAGACCTATGTTTTTAATTCTGCTCCTAGAAAAGAAATTATGCACTTACAATCCTTTTGTCTAGAAATATCTCATTTGTTTGGGATGTTGGGAGGATACCTAGCCCTACTGTTTTTTTGTCAAGATGTCTCAGGATTCTAGGTATTTTTTAAAGAAAACCAAATGCAATTCCAATCTACCAGCTTGCTAAATAGAATTATTACAATAAATTATTACCCTACATAGTAATTCAAGACCTAAGGAGACAAGAATATTACAGATATATGATCTTAAATCAAGCTCACAGGTGAAAAGTTTCACATCACGTGGATGTGGAAATGCAGAATGAATTTTATGCATAGGACTATTCTCCACTTCATTAAGACCAGAAAGCTAAGAAACAAATTTATAGTCATCGTACTCTTCCATGCCTTCTCTGGACAGGGATTTAGAGAAATCTTAGATAAGTGACACTATTATGTTCCCTTCAAGTTTCTCCACTCACAAGCTGAGAAAGACTACTTTAATAGCCTGGGTTAAGATAAACATACAATTTTAATGATACAAGACCAGTCAGAATGTTCAACCCATAAAGTGGTACAGTTACAATGACACATCTATTCTTAGGGAGTGGTAAATACATTGTATGAGCATAAGGCACTTCAATCCAACATGGATAAACATGGAACCTGATAGAAATCTTAGCCATTAAACTAGCTGGTTTTAATTGGCAGAAATACAGAGCTTATAATAAGGGATGAATTTTTGTGCAAAGCAGCCTGGTGACCCAGGGAGAAAAGAAAATATGTATTTGCAAGATGAACAATACTACATAATGTGATAAAGCTGTATATGAGTAGCGTGGTGCAAAGCTCTTTCCCTACCATCACAAGCATGGAGATCAGCCTCTTTCATAATGCAAGGCATTCAACATTGGAATCAGCAAGGTAGCTGAGTTTCCACAGCTATTAATTTTAAGAGTAATAAGAAAGCCACAGCTCAGAAGCTGAGTAAAGCCTGGACCTTCCTTTTGTACAGCACAGAGCTGAGTTTCTTTTCACAAGGTTTTGCTTAGGATCACTGTGTGTCCTGAAGCATGCCCTACCAAAGACATATGGAAGACCTGTTCTAAGGGAAAGAGTAGAGACCATGCTGTGCTCTGCCATCATAATCTGTCGCACAGCAAGGTAAAATCATTTCAGGGCACTGATTTGCCAAAATGCAGTGAAAAGCGCTTAAGATAAAACCAAAAAGAGTATGTTTTACAGACTGTGAAAACTTTTCAGAAGATAGCTGTGATACAAGCTCTGGGTTACCAGGTCCAAAAACTTGCTTTTGTCTTCTGTGTTACTGTGGAAATATGACTCACAAAGCATGTCTGTGCATAAGCTTTAACTGACAGGGGAGGGAAAGTGTGCAAGTGAAACTACGTATGTGGGAAGTGTTGGGCATAACTTAAAAAAGACATCTTGAGAAGAACAGAGCGATGTCTAGAATAATGCGTTGACTTTTGAAATTACACTTTTCCATAGCAAATTCAAGAAACACATTATATATCATTAAGAGATATCTTATTTATCTGCTCAGTTACTTTGAAGATTCCCTGACAATGCTTGTGCCAATAAGCAATGCATTACATATCCTACTGAGTAACAGAGTAAGGGTTTGCGTATTCACTTGGAGCCTAACAGAATTCTCCAATTACTTGCAGCAATTTGGTAAACCTTATTCTTCTCTAATATGATGGTTTAAGGTCATATTATAAACAGAAATCCTTTCCAAACAACAGGGAAGTACCAAAACACCATGATGTCGCAAGCTTCTGTATGCTGCCTCTGAAGTTTTGTACTTTGAAACAGGTTTTAAAACAAACAATAAAAGGCAAAACGAGAAATAGATGCAGGAGAGATCAGATCCAGAGAACTGGTTTGGATCATCACAAACATGGAGACTTAGCAGTAAAATGTGGATGCAGGGCTAGTTTAGTGTTGTGATCTCCATCAAAATGCTTTATTCAAATATTTGAAGTTTTAATCATTTTTAAAAGTCCTTGAAAGAAAAATATTTCTGTTACTTCTTTCTAAAATGGGGTTTTAACTTTTCTGCTAAAATAAAGGAAATAAATTTGAAAAGGAAATAAACAACGTATCTTTTCCTCCATTTATTTCCTTTCCATTCTACCTCTTTTTCCAGGGAAAAATAAACTGACATGCAAAGCAGAAGTAAAATGTTTGGGAAAGAAGGATTTTGTTCATTTAAGAGAAGTCTGACATTTTTTTTAGTGACCTCTAAAAACCAGAAGATGAAAGCAATATATTTTCCCAGAAAATATTTCATAGTGTTTTTTCTTAAAGTTTGAATGTTTTCATGTACGTTAACTCCTTTGGACAAATTCATAGGAGTGGTATCTGCATCACTCTGGCCACCATCTTCTTTCCTCATTTCAAGTCCTGGTGTATTATTTCTTTTGTATATTTAAAATCCAAAAAGCAATTAGAGCCTTGCAGGGCAGATTACAGTACCATTTAAATCAAAAGTCTATGAGTCATGAAGAGTCTCCTGATATATTACTACCAAGGACAACATTAGGTAGAAGTGGAGATCTAACTATGCAACTGGAGATCTTTGTGCAAGAACTAATACGTAGATGTGCTCTTTCTGCCACAGGCTGGTATATGGAAAGATGCTTCGCCAATGCTTTTTGTCACCTGGTGAGGAAGGGCCTGCACCTTCCAGGGTTATCCAGGAATTGCTCTGACAAAAAAAAAAAAAAAAAAAAAAAATGTCTTCTGGAACTGCAATTCTTTGAGCAAGGAATTGCCAAAATTTCTCAAAACTGCCAGAGAGAAGGGCAGAGGGAAGGAACAGCAGAAACTAAAAAGGAAGGAGAGATAGGAAGCAAAGCTATGGAAGCGAGACAGAGGTAAGTGGAGACTGTCAATGATTGCCAAGTCCTTCCCTGCACGCCTTTGCTACACACAAAGAGAGGATCAGGGTGCTCCCAGGGCTCTTCAGCATCTTTGCCACAGCCTGACCGGGGCCACTCTGAGGGCACTAAAGCCCTCCTGAGGCCCATGGCTGCCGTGGCATCCAAGAGAACAGCAGGACCCCAGGTTCAGGATTCAAAGTGACTTCACTGTCACAATTACTTGTTGCATCAACTATCCTTTCACCCTTCCCCTCAGAATGTGTCTCTTATCTATAGAGATGGATAAAATTGGGCGTGAACTTACTTTTTTCTATGTTTGCTTGGAAATTTATTTATTTGTTTATTGATTGCCTGTTGAGATATATGGGAATGGTTTATAGAATAAGGTTGTAAAATGTGTAAGGTGAAAAAAAATCAGCATCTTCAGCTAGCAGATGTTTTTCATGTATTTTTTGGCTACGTTTGTGGCCAGGGCTTAGCAGATAGTTCTCTAAATTCTGTGAAATTCTAGCATTCCAAACATTCTGAAATAATGCTGAAACACTGAAATTTGTGACAGATGTCTGCAATACAGAAGCTATTTCTGTGTGCATCAGCCCCAGTGCACAAGATTTCCTTTGAGATTGATTTGATGTTGATATATCACCCCACTCTAGAAATGCACAGAGCTTTGATGCTGTGCTTATGCCAAGTTTATGCCAGCATATCCCCACTCCCCAAAGTGTGTTAGTTCAGGTGTGTCACAGATTACAGCACTCACCTTCTCCCAAGGAACTTTCATCATGGAAAGACATTTAACACAGAGGAGATAAAATGCTGGTCCTACTGACTTCAGTGGACTTAGGATTTAATTGCCAAAAGTCCATATTTTCACCAGAGAAACTGTACATAGAGCTCTGCTCCATGGAGAGCTGAACCAAGGTTTGTTTTTAGCAGAGTCTTTGTTCCAACAGTGATGGAAAAATATATTTAGGATTCATCTACCAGTGACTCTTGAGCTAATCTGTTCATAGCTGAATGATGATACAAGCTGGCTGTTTGCCCAGCATTTTTAAGTGTTCTATTTTCTATCTAAAAGCTGTTAGTAGTACAGCAAGAGATGCTAATCTAAATATTACTGGAATGATTTTGAAAACTTCTTTAGAGAGCACAGTCCAGATCTTGAACATTCTCAGCCCTTCTCATTAAAGTAATCAGAAAACTCACTAAACTATAGCTGACTGTTACTCTAACTTATAGAATTAGACTTCTTCCCCCTACCCAGATTGAATACTTCAGTTTTCAGTAGGAAAACATTTAAAAGAGGTTAAAGAGGATGGAGCCATTTTCACTGTGGAAAATGTCCAGGATTGCTGCCATTACTCCTGCAATGGCTTTTAGCAGCTCTCTGTTGATAATTTCCATCTGTGGGGTTTCAGACACAACATCTTCATAGCTTGTAGCCACTTCGTTTATGCTCCTGTCCTTAAAGTTTTTATTGGTCTTCATGCTACGTAGGAAAAAAAACCAGTCATCTTTTTCAATGTGCACAAAGATATGACCAGACCTGTCTGTACTGGAGCATGGTGGCCAAGAGAGAAGGGGAAGAGTAAAAAAATACTGAGCTTCTCCATGATTACCACCAGGTCATGTGGCACTGCAGTGTACTGACGCCCTTACCTGTCTGCTTTTTTTCCCCCCTTCTGCCACAGAAACACAGTAGATCCACTTCACAGTGCAGGTCTTGCCCATCAGTGAAAAGCCAAATAATGAGAAGAAAATCCTGCAAAAGAAACTACACTTTTCTTATTTCTTTTGCAGGGGCCTTTCAATGCAAGATGATTCTAATGTTGTTCTTGGTTTAGGTGGCAAGTTCCTTTTCTCATGACTTGGGGGAAGGGGGAGGGACAGTGGCAAGTGAGCCTTTTTATTTCTCATTCTCTACTTCAGCTACCTTATATTTGCTTGCTCCAGACAGAGAAGAGGAGAAGGAAAAGTAACTGAGATGCCGGTGCTTTCCAACACATATGTGAGAGGTTGCCACCTTGCACAGGCAACAGCCAGGACAGAATATAAAAAGGAAGCATGGAGAAGTAAAGCTCTGCCTTTTTAGAGCATGTGTTAAATGATCTAGACTTACAGAAGAAAGAAAAAAAAAAAAACAAAGAAAGAAAGAAAAAAAAAAGACCACCTTCACTGTGCCAGCTTCTGAGAAAGAAGTTATAAGACTCGAAATAATGGATACTTGTAGTTCTCTGAGCACTGAATTCATACAACTGGCTTGTCCTTCCCAACAGCTACATCTCATGCCTCAGTACCAGCCAGCACCATTAGGGAAATCCCAGTAAATGCCTGCTCCCCTTGGGCAGCCTGATACATGAAGACCCTCTCACACTATGTCATTAGATGTGCTCCAATTTGCAGGACCCCTTCATCATCCTCGTTTCTGAAGGAGAATATATTTAAGAGGTTCAGGAAACAGCTCAGCACCTGTAAAGGGTGCTGCTTACAGGTGTGGGAATAACTAGCCATCTGTGAGCTCTAATAGCACATTCTTCACAGGAAAGATGATGTTCAGCCTTGTCATCACTGCCACAGAAATGGAGAAACCACTGAGAAGCAGCACTGGTCAGTGAGGAAATGTACCTATAACCAAGCCCCTAGTGATACACACAAAGTTATCACGAAGGCTTGAACTCTTTCCTGTAGGCAGCGGCAGCTTTTACACCACTTTAGTGGTGCAAACCCACTTCATGCTGAATTACTCTGACACATCTTTGTATTGCCAAAAAGGAAGAAAGAAACCTTCACCATAAATGCTCAAAATTAGCTTGTCAGGCAATAAACACTGGTAATGCTTATCTTTCCCTCTATATTAGGAACTTATACAGCAACATTAAAACTAAAACACATAGCAGTACTGAATCTGCGTGGGGTCAAACTACTTAGCTGAATAAACAGTTATTCCTTCTGCTAAAGGAAGCAGGAAACATACAGTGTAAGCTATCATTTCCTAAGCCTATGTATCTTCTGTGATGACTCTCCCTGTATTTTGTTGGCTATTCTTTCTTAAGAAACACAGTGCCCTAATTTCTTCCAAGAACTGTTTATAAAAGTTAAGTCACCAGGGAACAGTATCTTACCATGTGAATTAGACATTCAATTGCCCAGAAGAAATAGAAAAAAACCTTCAGTATCAAGAATTTGCCAGAAAAATAAGATTAAATAGGCTTATTAAAGAGTTTTTGCACACATATTTCCAATCAAGGTTGGTTAACAGATATCTAATGAAGAAATTGTTTGCCATGACTAAATCAGTCAGCCCCATGAAAATACCATATGAGTATGGTAAATAGTGTAACTAACATCACCTCTTATTTTTAAATGAACTGAATAAATATTCACTCTCATAAATATTAATTCTCATAAAATGTGAGAATAATAAATTTTGGCTGTGTTGGACAATTTGGCGTCACTGAATTCAGCAAGAGCTATATGGATGATTAAATGATTCACTGCACTTTGTACATACACAGAAAGACAGATAAATCTAATCACTTTATTTTTTTTTAACATATTGTGTAATATCTGCAACCAGTGGGTCCAAACGACTCAGAAAATATGCATGTATGGAGTTCAGGGATGTTAGTGAGAACACCCGAGTTTCCTAGGTGTCTGCTGCCATCTGCTTGCCAGTGCTTTCCTGATGCAGTCTACAAAAGTAGATGCTGCGCGCTCCAAGTTTTGACAGTAGTAAATTAACTCAAAAAGCTTGACTGAAGCTACTGAAAAATAAGCCCACAGGGCTTGGAAGTGCAAAAGCTTCTTTGTACTACCTCTGGGTTTTGATACTGCTCACCACCATCAAAAGAACAATGAAAAATTGCACTGCAGTGCAGATTAAATATCAGAAGCTATCACAGAATACTAAATCCAGTTTCACCATGGGTATGAACCCTAGCACTGTCTGTCCTCTCACACACATTTCCCCTTTAGAGTTAAAATCTTAACAGATTACAGATCCCCTCTCCTGACTAATCTCTATTTATCTGCCAGGACAATAAGACACGAGGTCAATCATTTACTCATGCTAACTCACTTTTGTGGCAAAAATGGAACCTGTTCCCCCTTGGTGAACTGCACCTAGCTGAGAGAGGATGATTTGATGAGTGAATTAGAAATGGAGGCAGAAAGATTTTTGCATAATGAGCAGTGTGCACTTTGCCTGACAAGCTGCGTGCAGTGAACAAATTTTCAATCTGTACACATGCACAAAGCATGGAGTCCCTGCCTGGCACCACCTGTGTTTGCAAAGACCAGTCCAAAGGGGTTTCAGCTGGCATAAAGACTGCTGGTCATTGACATTTGTTTTGTGTTCAGTGGCTTCAATGCAGCTATGTTTATTTATACCTGTTTCAAATTTGGCCTCTCCTCCACACTGCTTTAGCAGGCTCAAGGAGTCTGCTAAACTACTCTGAATCTGATGATGTCTATTTTACAAGTTGTTTTCAAATATTACATTCCTGAGTGAATCTGCATGGAAGGTAAAATATAAATATGTACAAAGCAACATCTATATATCCATACATCTGCACACTCAAGCGTAACACTTAAATGTTTGTTTAAACAGCCTATCACTGGTGGTAAAACCTGTAAAGACACACAGACGTCCTGACTCATCCCACATAAGCACAGGCAAACACAGCCCAGCCGCAGCATGCACAATTACACACGATGCCACATGCACTCCTTCCATTAAAACAGCTCTGCAGCCCGCTTTTCCCCAATCACCCCTTAATGCCTTTCTTGTCCGAGCCCTTCATGCCTCCCTCCACTCCTATGAAACCAGTGATACTAACTCCTAATAGTGTTGTACATACCTTTGTTAGTAACTTCCCAAGAAACTTCAAAGAGCAACAAATGCTCCACTGGTAGGTCTTCATCCTCCCACTGAGGAAGCCCATTAAGAGAATTCATGGACAGTGATCTAGCCAGTGGCATTTTCTTCAGCCCTTGAGTGCTCACCACGCAGAGCACAACAGTCAGCAAATGTCCACTTAACGTGGCAGTTCTCTGCAGTTCTGGTTTGAGCAGTCTGCGGGTGTGCCAGGCTCCAAGGAGAAAATTATTCAGATAGCTGGGAGCTAATGGGTTTAAACTGTCTGACCACCAGCATTAAATTGGCTCAGTGAAATCCTCGGGGCTTGGGAAGCAGCTGCTGGTAGAGGTAAGAATTTAAGACTAACCTGAGAAAGGTCTTGACTGTTATGGGGCCAGGATTCTTTCTTTTTCTTCTCTTAGAGGGAGATAAAAAAATAGTTTTGAGCTCCTCAGCCACAGCATTCAGTATCTACCACCTCGGGGACAACTTAAACTTGACAGTTGTAAATTCAGCACTGCCCTGAGCAAACTCCAGCAGGAAGGACACATTGAGTTCACCACCTGATTTGAGTCCAGCCTCTGAGTCCTCCCCTTGAGATACACCCTCCCATTAACACCCATGGATGTTCTCTTATCTGCTAGCCACTAACCAGCTGGATTAGTAGACTTGTTCTATGTGATGTCTCTTAGATTACTTACCAGGTTAAACGCTGTTACCTACTCTTGTTCAGTTTACTGGTCTGTAAGCACTAGTTTACTTCACACCCTTCCTCCGCAATCAGCTCCAGCTGTGGTCCTAGGGCTCTGCCACAAGCTGTTGCCTTCATTCTGCTCCTAAGCAGCACTGTAGCCCTTCGAGCTTTTACAGAGCGACAAAGGCTCTATCCCTCATTTGGCATGCACTTTGCCCCTCCTTGCAGTCCTGGTCTCTGCTTTTCCACCTATTTTCTCTTTTTCTATGCTGCAGCTCTTTTCTGGCCTCTGGGATCATGTCCTCTGCCCAGGGAAACTAGCAAGTAATAAGTCAGGGAACAGTATGCCCCTGTCTTGCTCCAGCACAGAGCTGGGATGCTGTAGGGGTACACACACACGTACAGGCATGTTGATCCCTGACTTGCAACCTGAGACCCTCAAAGCTCCACAGAGCAGCTGCCTGCTTGGAAGATGCTTATGTGCTTACAGGTCTGGCTGAGAAGCCAGCACTTCTGGGACAGCTGTGTAAATTGAACTCACAGTTCAGCAGTGAGCGAATCTCCAGGTGAGGTCCAGGGTGTCTCTGGCACTGTGGAGAATAATGTTGCACCAGCGGGCATGGACTACATAGTAGCAGAGAGGAAAAGGCTCTGAGCTCAAAAAGTCCAAGGCAGTTGGTTTAGAGGACAGGCATAACATAATACAGCTAAGCCTACCTTAATAGCTAACTATCCCCCAAAAGACTTGCTTTTCTACTTACATTCCCATGCCCTTTCTACACTTAGGGCAGTGTTTTGCTGATTGACTGGATGCCAAGTAAAAATAAATGCAGTTTATTATATTACAACACAATAAAGGAAAATAGCATGCAATATGATAAAAGGAAACAATACTAGTTATTATGCACAATATGATAGAAAAACAATACAAGTGAAACATCAAATCATTACTGCAAAGCTTTACAGAGACTAAGAAAGGGATATGGCAACAATTACCACCTTAACATCATCCAGGCTCACTTTGGCTGGGAAGCCCCATTGCGGCAGGCACCAGGAGTCTCTCAGTAACTGGGAAAATTCCTACATGGTGTGTCCACCTGTAGGTGAGGCTTCTGGCCCTGTCTCAGAGCTTGCCCGCCTTTGTACTCAGTGAAAAACAAAAAGAGCCTCCATACCTAGTGTATGTAAACATTTAAGTTTATGCTAAGTGCAGGCACACACTATCTCATGATTCGTAAGGTTCACACACACCAGGGACGCTGGCCAGATGCCCAATGTGGTGGAGTTACCGTCATGACACAGCTGCACACAATATTTATGGTCTGGATGTTCCTGCTCATATCTTGCTTGTTCAGGGGGCTCAGGCCAATCACTACCTGCTCATTAAAGTTGTCCTTGAGCTCCCTGAGCTCACTGTCCAAGTTAAACAATTCCTAATTAAAGGCAAAGACTTTTTCGTCAGCAGTAATCAATTTAATACATTTTCACCACAGGCAATCAGGCCTTTTCCCTGAGCTGGTGGGTACAGCTCATCGAACTAACTTAAGGATGCAGAAAAACTTTTGCCAAGCTAGGAACCAGGGCTGTGTCAGCAAAGACCTGGCAGGAGGGGATGGATCAGGCTGGCTGGCAGCAGAAGGAGTTGGGAAAGGCAAGAGCAAGCACTGCCTTGCCTTGCCTTTCCCGCCAGTGGAGATGGCAGGCGGCTGCACGTGTGTTGGGGAGAGCTTTGCCGTTCCCTTCCCGGTGAACTGGAAGGCATTACAGCCTGCCTAGGGAAAGATTCAGGGGTTTACTGGCTGGGCGTCTTTTTGCCTCAAAGGTTTGAGTTGCCCTGCTTATGAAAAAAAGCCTGGCTGAGAATCACTATTTTTCCAGCAGCTGTGGCTTTTACTATCTGGAGTAGGTAGGAAACCAGATTATGCTCCAAGTTAAAAATCGTGTTACTTAAAATTAAAAACTGCAATATTTTAAGGCTTACGTCATTTCTGAACCATCAAATCGCACATTTTCACACTTTCCCCTGGAAACCCTGAGGGCTAGGCTGGAAGCCGCCAGCCTCACAAAGGCCCTCTCAGGTGAGGAGGGGAGAGGGTAAGAAGAAAGCAGCCCACAAGCCCGTCCCGACCCCACAGGCTTTCGTGAGCCCTGTGTCCACGCACACACTGCAAACCCCGGCATTTTAACCGGGACAGCGGCAGTGAGCCCCTGCCCGCCTCGCTAAGCGCGCCCTGGGGGCCGAGACCCAGAGGGCAGCGGTCGGCGCCGCTTCCCGCCCCCGCGGCCCTCAGCGCGGGCCCCTCTGCTGCCACTGCGCCCGCGGC
>JAVJGJ010000057.1:17987842-18009662 GCA_035590215.1 Microhierax caerulescens
CCGGCAGGGGGCGCCGCCTAACGGCCGCCATCTCAGGCCACGCTGTGCTCTGCCCCAGCGGCTACCGGCGCGGCGGCAAGCGGGGTGCGGGGTGTCATGGCGGCGCTGCCGGTGGGGTGGTTGGTAGTGGGAGGCGGTACCTATGAACTTCTCATTACCGGTAACTGCTGATGAGTTGCGTGAGCTGCGGCCTCCCAGAGCGAAACCAGCCGGCTTTGGAGGCGTATGGGCCCCGTCGTCACTGCTGGCTGGGTACCGCTGCCCTCTGCAGGCCACAGAGGGCAATTCATTCAAAATGCCCGCCCTGGTCACCTCTCCTGGGGGGACAGCAAACCTCTGGCGGTGATGCCGGGTAAACAGTGGCACTGGTTCACTGACATACCACTGTCCCTCAGCATTCAAAAGCCTGAAAAAAACAGGCAAATAATTTCAGAACAATGAAGCTGTAACAATAACATTTTTAAGCCTTTTATATAGTCTGTGGTCTTCAGGTTCTTGGTCGTCACGTTATTCCAGCTTTTGTTCATAATACAAGAATACTTTTACTTTTTGAATTTGACAAGAGACAATATAACCCCTTAAACCTTGGAGAATTTTGAAGGAATTGTCAGATACTGCAGATAACTTCACAAGCACTGGCAATGCCATCATCGGCTGAACCAGGGCAACCAGCGTAATTCGTCTTTCACAGGTGGGAATAATACTCATGGGCTTTTAAAAATGTTTCTGATCTGATAAAAAGTACTCAATAGCACTATGAACATTAGTATTCCTTCATATCCTGAGCACATTTCACTTTATCCAATCCGTATGTCTTAAAGAAGGGTTTTTTTCACACAGTGCCATCCCAGATTCCTGCTTTTTTTCTTATTAGTGAGGGAAAAGCATGTGAAGTGCCTGGGAAAGGTTAGATACAACAGACAGTCCAAAAACTCTCATCCCTGCAAATGTTTTTAATTGCTAGACAGCAAAAGGCCCTATTCATCGTATTTATGGCCTGCCAGGTTTAAGTGTGGGATCTCTGTGGTGCACCTGGAGTTATCTATGTTTACTGCCATACAAGAGGTCACGCATGTAGCTGTGCCCCGACAGCAAAACGAGCTCTCCAGGAGAAAAGCTATATTCTGACACTAAGAATGGGCAATCATTAAATAATTGAATATTAAAATATTTAACATTAAAATTTTATTAATATTATTAAATATTTTATTCTGTATTAATATAATTATTGTTTAATATAAATTTATTTACTTGTTTTATTAATTTATTAATATTGAATTATTAATTTACTATTTATATTTAATATTAAATATACATATTAAGAAAATCAGTGCACGCAGCGGAGGGGCAGTCACCAAGAGCAGAAAGCAACAGAAGGGCAGCCACTAGCTATCCTCCCTGTGAAGTGCACTGAGGTGCAAGCCATGAAAGGGATGCTGCTCTGCTAACACTAGAAAAATGCGTCATTTTTGTCATAGAGATGAAAAGGCTGTGACTATGACTGTACAGTTTGTTCCTTTTTAGCAAAACATAGGACAGCTGCTGAAGTAGGAAGACGGAAACCTACCCAAAGGAGTAGTTTTTAAAATACAACATTGAATAAAGTATTGTCCAGAAATCTGGAAACTGGTTTTGAGTCTGGCCTAGTTCTCATATTGTTCTTATCACTAAAGTAAACCAATGCCCTCTCGTAATACATTATTCATTGTGTCTCAATTCTGCCAGACATCATTTGCTATCCCACCAAATTCCTTTTCAGTCCACAGAAGTGGAATAATTTTGCTTGCAAGGATGCTGGGCAGTAAGAAAGCTGAGTCTGCAGTCTTTGAAGTCGTACAAAGTGCTTATTGTTTTTCCTAGATTTCCTACAGTTCTCTGGAGATAGCAATGCAGGGACAGTGCTGTGCATTCTGCCCTACCTAAAACTCTTTCTGTAACTGTTACCTCCTAGGACGTTGTCTTCTCTGCATGTTTTGATTCAACTCCTATTTGGGTAGAGCAGTTTTCTGCAAAAACTAACTCAGCACATCACGTCAGGCACTGAGTCATGGATGTTGTCTTCACACCACAGCCCCTCCAGAAGAACTGCTTCAGACAATTTTTTTTTGCTGGAAAATCTGCTTCCAGCCCCCCTGGCTGCAAGAGAAAAAGCGTGTTATGGGAAGAAGCACATATGGGAGTTCATCATGAGATCACTTTCTAGGCCTGGCTTATTCTAAACATAACTCAGGTTTCAAGTTTTCCTTCATCAACTGTAGGGAAAAAATCAGACATAGATGTTAAAAATGCTTATACACATTGTGTCAAATTTTACAGGAGGGAGCTACGATGGTTTGCAGATAGCAATTACTGATGTACACACAAACACAATGTGCTTCAGAGATAGAGCAGTAGGTGGCACTGATGGTATTAACGCGAGTTCTCCAGTGTCTGTAACGTTTCACCAAAAGCTGTTTTATCCCACTCACTAAATCCTGGTTCATGAGAAACTTCAGTTTTGTGAAGCCCTTGGAAACAGGATCACAACACAACCAGCAAAATGGGGGATCTCCATCTGGAAGAAAAGTTCTTGCCTCAGGCTGAGACACGCAGGGAAGAGAGGAAAAAAAGAGCAAAGACAGGATCCTTAACAAAATGAGTTCTTACTACTCAGCAGTGTGGGCTGCCAAGGCTAGAGCAACTCTTAAGAAAACTTAAGGAAATTAAAGATAGAGGCTGAGTTTATTTTGTACCCCTACAAGTAATATCCACTCTTCTAAAGGGACACATTACAGACATTCTTTTGCTGAGGATGCTATTGACTTTTAAAAAGCAATATGATAACGTTTTTTTTTCACCCCATGTTTTTGTTCCCATCTTTGTTTTCCCCTTTTGAACTTCATTGTGGTATTTCCTGTCTTCAGTTACCTAACTTGTAAAGGTGTTCCTTTGATCTCCATGTCATGTAGGTGTCTTTTTGACCCCACTGGAAGGCCTCACTAGTACCTTTGCAGTTTAGGTGTACTGATGAACCTCCCTAGAAATATTTTTGAAAAAAAAATCAGATTTTTACTTAGCTCAAAAAAATTTCTTTTCCCGACTTTTAAGGTAGATAGGTCTATTTTCTGTGATTTGGTATTGTGTTATACAACCACAGTAAGACATCAGCTGCACTTGTTTTTAACCCTTCTAAAGAGAAAAGAGTAAAGTCTTACTATATTTTCTGTCAGAATCTAGTTAGTCTCATTATGAGTCCCAAAGTGGTAGAGAAAATTAGCACAATAAAGCAAACCAGCATAAATGATGTGACTTAACTGCTTATCAGCATCCTCCTCCTTTTTTAAAGAGATTTTATGATCAGGCTTCTTAGCTCTGCTGTCCACCTGCCAAGCTGTCATGTTCTGAAACCCAATGGTAGAGCTGGATCGTGACAAACAGACTTTCCTTAGTAAGTAAGAATTAAGAAATGCAGGAGTGTATAGGCATGCATAAGACTCGTGAGATGTTGAGGGTCTTTAGTTACCCTATAAAGCATTTGGCATTCTGTACGATCAAACTCTAGTCAAATTTGTTGTAAAGGTGTGTGGAAAAAAACCCTGGGAGCTGTACATCCAGGTCCTAGTAGCTGATGAAATCAGGACCTGTTCTGAGGAGGTGGGGGACACATCTGCTAGCTCAGCTACCCTTCTGTCTTTCTGCAGTTGAGACACAGCTATGATTTTGCTCCATTCAATACCCACGGTAAACCGCTTACTCCATGGAGCTCTGGAAGAACCTGTTGGTGGGGATGTACACTCCCCCATTAATTAGTTTATCAGCCTGATCTTACTTTCCTAATACTGTAGGCCAGAAAATCATGTATTATTAAGCACTTGGTAGAAGACTGGAGCCTCAAACTCAGCCTCAGAGCCCTGAATTCTAGGGTAAAGAGTTGTTGCAGGATAGTCCCAAACTGGTAGAGATTTCCTCAGTTCTGGAATCCCAAACATATTAAAGATAATGGTATATGGTTGTAAGCCCCTTAAAGCCACATACTGATAGTCATCAGTTTGTATCAACACCCCAAACTATTGTGCATATATCTGTTAAAATACTAACCAAAGATATCCAGGTCTTCATGGCATTTAGGCTGCTGTGAAAGGAATAATCTAGTTTTAGAGAGAAATGCCTGTTAAAAACTCTAATTATTGATGAGAGGATAATAGCAAGTGCACAGCACAGCAAAGAGCTAAACAATTTTATTTTCCTACCACAGCAGAATAACTATGAAAGTCAAAGGGATTCGTGCTTCAGAACAGCATGTGAATACCTAGGAGCGTTGCTGACTGCTCTTCTTGCAATAGTTGCCACCTTTAGGCCATTGTCAGTCTTAGCTATTGGGGAATCAGACCCCATCAACAAAACTGTTCCTTTTTGCTGCCATTATCTGTGTAGTGTGAGCTCTCCTCCGCTGCTAGTTTGCTGTACAGATGTCATGAGAAGTGAGGCTGCCTGAGCAGTCAGCTGTGAGTTCCCCAGCATTGTTAACAGCATACCAGAAAGCTGTCAGAGGGCAAAGCTGTCTGCAGAGAGAAAAACATATAGAACAGCTCATTTTCTACCTACATTGGTCACTCAGGGTCATCACAGAGTTTAGGGAAGACTGGGGACTTGGTCAGAAATGCTCTAGGGACAGCCCTAATTGCCTGCCTGAACTCAGCAAGTTCAGATCCTTCCAGCTGTGAAGTGACGGCCTTCACCCCTGCTTTGTGCCAGTCCAAAAAATGCTCCAAATCTCACACGAGTGGAGGATTGTTCCTTCCAATTAGAAGAGGGCTGTACAGTGACCCTGTAGAATGGCCTGTGGGGAGAAGAGGCTATGAAAAATTTTAATTTTGGGGAGTGATGTGACACAACAGACTTTTCACCATAACATCTGGTATATGTTTTGTCCCAAATAGGTATGGAGTGTATGGATACCAGGACATGCCAAATGAGATATTCCTATCAGGTGGCCTGAGAGGCTGATGTTCCCAGTTCTGCAGAGGATTGTGGCCTCTGCTGCTTCACCCAGGAGAGGAGAATGAGTTAGCCAACCTGCAGATACCAACTTGCTAGGGGCAAGTTTCACATTAATCCTTTTGGATTTGGCTTTGCAAAAGGATGCTAGGGTAGCTTGGTCACTAAGCTAGATCCTGGAACTTGGATAAGCATCAGAATGCTACCATCCTATTTGAAGTTTAAAATATATGCTGCAACTGCCAAGTATCCCTCTGAGGGACAGGACTGTTAAATGCATAAAAGCTCTACCACAATTTATGTATGCCATTTTCCCATGTGAGTAGAGATCTGGGGATGTTCCCTTTTTAAATCATCTCACCCTAGGCTCCTGATCTCTCCACAAAAGATGGACGTACAAACCACGTTCTCTGAGGGAGCAGTCTCCCTTTCTGTATCTCCAGTCAGGCACTAGGCATTAGACACTGAAAAAAAAACCACTAGTTCTTTTGGGAAATAAATGCATAGGCACATGCAAACAAAATTTCTAAGAAACACCAAGATTTTCTGTGTGATGTCTGAAATGGCTGTAACTTGTAAAACTAGAATCTGACACTAATACACTGCCTTTTGTGCTGTACAGTGCCATGCCTGCACCTGGAATTCACACTCACGTACAAAGACACAAACACTTTCATAGATATACACACACATATTTGCTTTGATATGTATTTGTTTACTGTGGTCAGCACACTGTATTACATTTAGCATGGGGATTTGTCGGTGTGTTGGTGTAACTTGTATTTTCTGCTTAACTGCAAGTGGTAATCACAGAGAGTCTGAAGCCTCATTTGCCCCATGTTCTGGGAGTTTCCTTTTTTTCCCAGTTCCTTTTCTCATAATAATTGTTCATCCTTTCTGTTACATCAAATGGGACTCTTTTAGGTTGTTTTTTTGATTATTTTTTGTTGTTGTTGTTGTTAGAAATGTTTAAACACTCAGGCTAGGTATGAATTCTTATTATCTTCTGTGACCTTGGAGGAACTGTTTTCAGGGCTGGCAGCTCAGCTTCACAGAGCTTATCTGCATCTCCTTAAGCAGCCTGGACTGCATAATTTTATTCCTCTGGCTGCAAACAAAGGTTTCTATACTTTGAAAGACCATGCTGCAAACTTAAAGGTGTAGTGCTGAAAGAGGCATTTCCATTGATTCGGCTATGTAGTATAGCAAGGACTTTCAGTATAGTAAGGACTTATTAAGAGCTTATTGTTTCATTCTTTATTAAAACAGGTTACCCCATGATCAGCATTAAGATTGAAATTTAACAATGTTGAAATTTAACATGTTGAAATTTAACCCCATTCAACAAACCACTTCAGCATAAATCCTACTCAGTGGAATATAGGCACTTGATCTAAGGTGACCCTGGTCTTAACTTCCTTTCTGTCTGTTTGAGAACCACTCGACTAACTCCAAATGCCCTTGAGGCATGTCAAGAGATGTTTCTGTTTATTCTCCTTCTGACTTTTATCTTTAAAAAAACCTCAAAAAACAACAAAACCGCACCATTCAGAATCAGCCCAATACAGAAGTAATTGAAAAAATATTTCCTTCCACTGCACGACAGTTTGCTACAGGAAGAACAAACTCAGCAAAATGAACAGAAGGTCAACAAATATGCATCTAGACAATCTTCAGTCTGAAAGTATCAGGGACTACTCTATTGCCATGTGTGGGTAGGAAAATGAGTTCGATGTGATTCTTAGGCATGGCAATCATGCCTGATTCCCCATGGCACTGGGAGAGTATTCTGGTATCTACTACTGGTGGAGACTGATGATGAACAGAAACTTTGGAAATCATTCCATTTCTGTCTTACTGTCTGAAACACAGAATTAGCAGCACAGAGAAAACTATCTCAAGCAAAATGTCTTTTTTCTTCCCTTTGCATTTTCATTTAGCACATCTCACAGAGCAAAAACTATGAATATTCCCTTCCAGAAATAAGTGCTGGTAGGAATCCATCTTCATGCTATTTTGACATATTTTCTGGATTTTTTTACCTCAGATATTGAATAAGTAAACATGTCTAAATAATGCTGAAGAGCTATTAAAGAGGAGAGCATTAAGGGAGAAAATATTTACTCAGAAACCTTACTTTGCATAGCCACTGCCTGAGCCAGACTGTGCTTTGTTGCTTATGTTTCCAGGTAAATTATTCATTTCAAACACCAAGCAAATCCAGCCCTCTTGAGTCTGACCGCTCTAACAGACTAATCTAAGTTAATTATTTGCATGACTCCTTTGCTTGCACAGTATAATAACTCACATAGCAATGGTATCTCAGGAACAGTTTATAAAAACATAATACATCACAGTGATTGGTGTGGATTTTTGGAAGACTACTGTAGTGTCTGAAAAGCTTTGAAAGTTTTGGATTCACAGACATGAATTAGAGGAGAACTGTTTACAGAAGAAAGAAATGCCCAAAATTAAGACATTGCCCCGGGAGGCTATTACGCTATGGCATTGTGTTAGTCTGGAGCACAATATAGGGATCTGACTCTTGAAATGTTTTTGGGCTCCTGGTCACACTGACATCAGTAGGAGCTCAGCATCTACATTCCCTTGAGAATTTGTGGCTTAATTGTTCTGATTTTTATCTGTAAATTGAGGAAAACAGCGTTTCTTTGCAGCACAAGGCTGACATGGTGCGCGTAAACACAATGGTAACAGGAACTCTATGAGCAACTTAAGATACATATCACTTACCATAAGACACAGTTCTCGGCTGGTATGAAAATCGTGTAAGCACTACTAGTTCAGCAAAACACATATATAAAACATTTCCATCACTCTATGCCTACATGTTCTTTTCAACACTATTTCACTGTTTAAAACTGCCTTCAGTTCCCTGCCTCATTTTTATCCTCTGACTACTATTTAACACTACATCTGAGCCCAGAACAAGCCCACCTCTTGCTTGGGTGATGGCTGTTTTACTAAGCTTGCGACAGTTGCTCTGCAGACTAATAATAAAGCAAAGGATGCTACTCATTTATCTGAGCATTCTGGATCTGCAGGTGGAAAACTCAAGCTCTCTGTCCTTCACATACATTTCTTCAGAGAGCTACGATACAAATACAGAGCTAATAACATATATCGAAGGCTCAGCATAACTCAGAGGACTTTGTTTTGGTCCTCTGGCACAAAGATGCCAGTAGCATCCCTCCTGTCTCTGTTGTCTGTCAGTATCTGCTTGTCTTTTGTCTGACATTTGCAGGGTAGTCTGACTTTCCATTCTATAGCCACTATCTATATACCCACACCTGCAAGGGGGTCTAGGTCCTTATAGCTGTTAAAATAACATTACGGGTCTTACCTCACGAGAGTGGAGCAAGTTGTCCTCAGTGCTTTCTGAAGTGTTCTGCTGTGCTGCTACTTACTGGTTGTACTACTGTGTCCAACAGCACCACAATGTTTCTGTTACACCAAGGAGTGAAAAAGGTACTTCTTGACACAGGAATGTGGTTAAAAACCTGTACTGCCTTTCATGGGATAAAACAAGAACAAAGTTCACGTATCAATGGGCTGCATTAACAAAGCACATATATGTCTGTTATGTTCAGAAAAAAACCCACAGGTGTCTTTTAAAATACTACAGCAATACAGTTATTAAGGAATTTATATAGCTGGTATAAGACTGTATTACAGATAGACTCCAAATAACAGAAAATGATACACTGGTGTTGTGTAAGCATACACAGGGACACTATTCTATAGCCATGCAACTGCAATGAAGATACAAGATTGTGTGAGAAGACTCCTCATAAAAAATTACAATATAATTAGTGTACTTGCATAGGTCTTACAAACCTTAGTGAATGCAAAAAATATACTGAAGAGTCTGTATTTATAAGAATCTCAAAATCCTCTAGCCTGAGACATACTCATTCCTATTCAACAGCTTTGAACCAATCCCCCATAACACCCATCAGGCCACTTCATTGGTGTTTGGATTTCTCAGATTTTCCTTCATGATTGCATCTCCCCAAAAGCAGTAGTTGGCACAGTGAGGCTGCTGATGTGCTAAGAAAAGCATTAAACGTGCAAATTAATGTTCTTTCCTTATTCCTTCAGTTACATGCTTCTCTCTACGTTTACTCTTTTTTGTAACAGACCACACTTTTTTTTTTAATAGATTGTCATTAGCTCTCTAATATCTAGGCATAAAAGATCTTGTACTGTTAAATCTATGATCATTAATAAAACTAAATGAATAAAAACCACCCCTCTGTGGAAAGGACTGAAGTAGTTGACATACAGTAGGTGACAGTAGCTTCCCAGCTCCAGCACTGAATACCACATTTCTTTCAAAACATCCTACTTTGGGTCTCAGGTTACTGACTGTAGAACGAGGTAAGACCCTACAATTGAATGGGTGAGGAACACACACTGATGCAAGCAGGGACAAAACTCAGTTTTATTATAGCTAAGTGATCTTTAAAAGAGACCCAAGATTCACTATTGGAAGGAGAAAGGGCCCACTCTCTCTGTTCTAAGACAACTGGTGCCTCTTCATGCACATCAGTCCCAAGAATCCTGCAAGATCACATCCCAGAACATAGCTTTGAACTATTTTGTTAACTGAGAACAGTTTAAGTAAGAACAGTGCAAGGTAGTCAGCTATATGTGCTCAGGTAAAAGTTGCTCATAGGTGCATCCTGCAGAGAGAGCAGCAGTTTATGCCATTTTCCTCATGACAGCTGATGATGAACAGTTCTTAGCAGGATCTTCAGCTAATCCATCCAGGTGTGGAAAGCCTTCCAGTAAGATCTCTACAGCGAGTTATGAAAACAGAGACTATAATTTTCTCTTTCCTATCAGTAGTCTAGCATTTAACCTGAAAATAAAAATATCTCCTAAGGTTTCCCTGGGATACCTTTTGCAAATAAGGCTGTCACCAGCATCCCACGCATACTTCACTGGCTACATGATACTTATGAAATCACAGGAGTTACCTTGCAATATGACAAGACTTGCATGATCTCTTTTAAAAGGAGCTACAAAATTAAGCTACTTGCTTGTGGAAGTGTTTTAGCCCACTACTCATAGCATTTTAATGGAGCTAGAAAAGGCCTTTCAATTACTCCAACTTAGTCTCAGACCATTTGTTACAAAATAATTGCAGGCCCTTGAATTATGGTACAAGATAGATTGATTTAATACTGCTTGTACCTTGGACATTTAGGTTGAGCAGTTCTAGGTGTGCCAAGCAAATAGCAACTGTAAAATAGCCACTATCTACTCCATATTTTTAAGGAGTTAAGAAATGAAATTTTGGGATTTTTAAAAAAATCTCTTACCCCCTCCTTAAGTATATAAGCACTTGTGAAACAATCACACTGAAGTTTAGAGATTAAAGGCCCAATTTGACTTGTTCTATAAGCAAGATTGCCATGGAACCCCAGACTAACTCTTGGATTTTGGTAATTAAATAGAAAAGAATCTTATTTGTTCTAAACATGATGAAAATTAGTAACCAATAACAGTCAAATAATTGAATCCAGAAGAGAGGAGGATCTACAGAACCCTTTTTCTAGGCCAACAGCACACAGAATCCTAACACTGGTGTATTTTTGGCAGGTGGCCCAGAAGCAAATCCCCATTCCATTTCTTCTACCCATCAGTAGGAAAAAAAAAAACCAACCAAACAAACCACAAACGATAGGAAGTACTGTATCAGAAACAAGTCTGGGAATGAACTACATTTAGTCTGCACCTGGACTGAAAAATCACATGGAAGAGGATTCCAGTAAGGTTGTATCAGTGTAAATGCCTGTAGTGGAATTTCTACATTGTTTCTAAAAGGACATGCATGTCTACACTTCCATGTAGTCTGTGGCAAGCTTTAACAGAGAAAGCTAGAGTAAATTAGATAGTATTTAAATACTGTAAATAACTCACTAAGACAACAAAACATGCCTGAACATTGCTTTATTTGTTCATAAGGTCTGTGCGTTACAGCAAGCATATGTTTAGCTACTATGGACAAAGCTCAGTCTGGAAGAGCATTAAATGTTAACCTTAGTGAGTAGAGCCCACATTTGCACACAACATGCTGTTTTTCTATTGCTGGTATTAACATTCATGAGTTACAGATCTTTGAGATCCTTCTGGATGTTCCACAATGTATCTGCACTCTTCTTCAGCTGAGCAACCTCATCATCCTTCAGCTTTTGATTGATAACACTTGTCAATCCAGAGGCACTTAGGACAGCAGGAAGGCTCAAGAAGACATCGTTCTCAATGCCATACATGCCCTGTCACAAACAAAAGAGATCACTCAGACATGAACCCATCACTCCAGATCTGCTTTTAGTTTAGATAGCAGGAAGCCTGAGAGCAGAGCTCAAGAACATCGTTTTGCAACCTGCAGAAAATTTTCTGTCATGACATATTTGAGAAAGTCTAAAGTATAGAGGTGTCCTAAACCAACTGACTGGCAATACTGAGATGGCTGATTTCAGAAACCCCACCTCCAAACCCCTCATTTACATACAGCGAGCAGCTAACAAGAATCAGACATAGGATTAGGGTAAATCTTTCTCTCTTACAATAGAGGGAGCAGTAAATTCAGCCTGCTCAGAGTCCTTGCTGCACCAGAGGTTATACTGCTGGTACAGAGCAGATGCAGCCAGTTACACTAAAAGGACACAGCTCTTTTCCCTAGGCACCTTCACTAGGCAGTGGTTCATGGAATTGCAGCTGTGCCTCCAAGAATTTTTGTGTTTTTTGCACTGAAACTTCCTTTTAATGAATCTGCATGCCAAACTTTACATCAGGGTAACACATCGGGTAGAGTACAAAGAACTCACTTTCAGCTCCATACTTGTGGGAAGGGCAGGCTAAGAGGTCAGATTAGAAAAAGTTGCAATAGTAAGCTCCCATTTTAAATTCACAGTATTTTACAAAGCTTCCTTTGTTAAGCACCTTGTTAATTGAGACAATTAGCTTTTCCATAACAAAATTAACTACAGCATTCATTTAGCCACCACTTCTTACCTTTACCAGTGTTGAGACTGAATGAACCCGGCACAAGTTTTTCAGCATTGTCTCACAGAGGTCAGCAACGCTAAGGCCAATAGCCCAGTTTGTGTATCCCTTAAGTCTGATTACCTCATAGGCACTAAGGAAATATGGAAATAGTTGTGTTAAGATGCCTTCAAGACACTGTGCAAACGCCAAGTCTAAAGATAAGTGAATGTTTCCCATTTAAAAAAATCTGAAACTCCTGTGACATTGTAAGTTTTGGAATTAAAATGTCAAAGTAGGAAAGTTATGTATTTCAGCGTTAGAGTTTAAAGCACAAAGTCTGCATTATCCCATATGTGTAACAAATAAGCCCTGTTGTTCTCACAGGATTAGCTGAAAAGAAAAAGCTCCAGCTATGAACAATTCCTAGTGTTAAGTAGGAAAACAGACACCTGTAACTGAACAAGTTCTCTATTCAGGTCAGCAGCTCAATCATTATGAGTGCATTTGGAATTACATAAACATTTAAGAGTCAGAGCACAACCTGCACACACCCTGATTTTTTTAATAGACATCTGCATATACTTTACACCAGCATAGTCCTTATTTCACAAGGAAGTCAAGTGATTTAGCAACATGTATAGTTACTTTTAGACAAGTTTTCATACATCAATGAAAAAAATTTCCCAAAATTAACTCCAGTGCTCTGCTCATAGGAACATACTACGTTCTCAAGAGTCTCGTGCCCTCTGCTCAAAGTTAACCATTTAAGAAGCTACTTCTGAGAAAAGTGCACGCAGCTCTAAGCACTGCAGTACTGAAGTGGGTATGTTGTTATACAATAGCTTGTCTTGACACAAGATCATAAAGCTTACCAACTGAAATCCTGCATTTGTGTTTAAAGCAGTGGTTCCACTTACTGATGCAACCCTCTGAATAAAAGGGCATGAAAGCTACAGCAGAATGGAGGGGCAGTGACAAGAAGGCAGCGTGTGGACTAGCTATTTTCAGCATTGCACTTATCCACCTTACTTCTCAAATCATTGTACCTTTCAACCACTTGCTTGTGAACTTCCTTCCAGTTCTCACTGTCTTTGTCAGTACCCATGGCCGGATTCAGCTCCTGGAGAGAAACGCCTGCCACATTAACTCCGCTCCAAACAGCCACTGTAACACAGAGAAGACTTAAGTTTCAACAGCACTTAGCTACTACCTCTCCACTTTTTCCACAGTTAACTGGAAACAAAGTAGTAGTAGCCAGAACCACAATAGCGTTTGAGGCAGATTAAGTTTTCATTTCACTACAGTTATTTCTGAGAACTCTAGGAGTCAAATGAGAGATGGTTTAGTATTGACACTTTAACAAGTCAACACTTGAACAACAGAACTTTGTCCTTGGAAGGTGCAGGCAGCCATTTTTGAAGTCAAACTTCAAATTCTAACAGAAAGACACATCTTAGCTGTTCAACCTTTAAAAAAAAATTACCCCAAAACTGCAGCAAGTACAGACTTGTCCCACTGATCAGCACTGGGGTTAGCCTTCAGGAATTCCCTGAATAACATGGTAGCAGTATGAAAACTTAAGAGTATCAAGAGAGGAATCTGCAGGTCTCACTCCATATTGGAAACTTAGAGCTGACTCATTCTCTATTCCTGTGAAGTACCTAAGAATTCTTGGTTACTTTAAAGCAAAAGCAACTATTACACTGAAGAAAGATTAGTTCTGTCAATACTTAGCCAAGCTCTGCTTTCATTACAGTGTAGGGCTTGATTCAGTAAATACTGTTGATCAGACACTGTACTTTGATTAAGTGCAATGGGACACTGAAGAGGTGGTTCCCTTAGAAAAATACATAGCATTAAAATATAAAGCAGTACCAACCTACACAGATGCTCTACACCATTTCAGGCTTGAAATATGTGATTTGAATTAAGACAAATAAGCTTCTTTGATTTCACATTTTTTTTAAACCATCTTCTCATTTAAGTAACACAACAAAAAGTCACAAAGTAAGGTAAGGGATAATTTTGTTTGCCTGAATCTGGATCACTAGTTTTTTCTACAACTTACAACAAGCTCTGCCATTGACCTAATGAGCTAATACTGCTTTCAGAGGAGAACTGTGCTACTAATGATACTCCAAAAAATGAGGATGAACAGTAGCAGTAAACTGCAGACTTTAGGACAACTATTAAAAAGTGTTGCTAGATTTCCTGGACTTGTCTCAACTTTAATCTCCATAAAAATACACCAAAGTGCCAGTTACTTGAGCTCAGCTTCATCAGCTCTTTCAGATTTTTGTAACAGTCCTTAGGCCTCAACCTCTAATATTGCATTGCTTATTCCTAAGGAGGTCAGAACTGCTCCTTACCACTAGAATCACCGTGTTCTCCCAAGATCCAGCCATGGCAGCTGGTTGGGTGGATACCAAGTCTCTCAGCCATCAGATAGCGAAATCTAGCTGTGTCTAGATTGCAGCCACTTCCAATCACACGGTGTTTTGGCAGGCCACTCAGCTTCCATGTGACATAAGTTAATATATCCACTGAAAAGAAAGACACACACGGTAAGTTTAACCATTCACATACACCAAGAATGCTCCAACAATAATTTTACTGCAAGTAGTAGCGCAATCAGGATGGCTCAACACAGTTGTGCTCATTGGTTAAAGTATTTTCGGTCTGACTATTTGGGGAATTAAAATGCATGCACTGCTTGAAATTTAGGACCCAACAAGCTGCTGTTCAAAGACAATTGAGGAACATCTTCTGAGATTAGTATCCTATGAGCTAAAGTTGGAGGCATTTTTTTGTCACAGCTAAACCCCTAGGGGGATCCAGAACTGGGACTGAACTTGTGCTAAAACATTAGAAGCAATTTCCTGAAGTAATGTTACCCACCATTTCATCATCACAATAAGGTCAAGCAATTTGCAACAAAACAAGTCTGAGATTTACATACTCTTTCTAGTTGGTAACTACTTCAGTTTAATTTCTTGAACAGATTTATGCATTAAACAGTTTCTACACATTACCTCTGTAGCATGAAGAGTCAGGTGAGCAATATGCTTTACCAGCATTTGGCTCTAATTAGTTTTAGAAAAAAAACAAACTTAGTTTGGGGCAGAGAAAGGGATGTGAGCAGAGAGAAAAACCTCTAATCCACAGCTCAAAGCAACAAGAACAAACAGGCTGCAATAATTAGTTATGGCTCTCAAAAGCCAGCCAGTTCTCAGGAGGGAATTTATTTCTGTATATAGAGCTGAAATACATAGTTTGTTCTGCTCAGGCACCAAAGCACATTACCTCAGTACAGTTCACACTTTGCTGTTACAATGCTCATCAGGCATAGCTTCCCTACAGCTTCAGCTGGGGCAGTTCCTGCCCAGATGATAGTAATCTTTACAGACTACGGAGCACCTTCCTATTAAACAGGTACAATTGCTCTGGACAGTCTGGCTTTCAGGTGCAGAGACACACATCCAGACTCTGAGCTCTGCTTTGCAATCACCACTGCCTACAGTACAGCTTTCCACAGGACAGGCTGCAGACAGCGCTATCTGAGCTACAGTCCAGACAGATCTGGGGAAGTTAAACAGAGGACATCACGGTCACATACCAACACACATGCAGCTGACACCCTGAAGTCCCTTCTAATGGGCTCACAATAACTTCCACTATATGAGACTAGAGGACAAAACTCCACACATTGAGGAAAACAAAGCATTATAAAAATAATTCTGAAAAAGCAATGCCATTCTCTTCCTGCAACTGCTCTCCAGCAAAGAGAACTGTAGTTTGAATTCAGCCTTGCTAGAACAAGAATCGATCTTTGACTCAGTTTGATTTTTAGATAAGTACTTAGAATGGCCATAAACTGTACTTGCTCAGTACTCTAGTATTGAGTAGTACTGACTGTATACCAGCTAATTACTCAACTGCCAGCTGAGCTGCTAGCTTTACATACATTGTTTTGACTGCCAGGTTATCCTTAAAAGCAGTCACGTCACTGCCAGGGTTCTGTAGTAATGGCTTCACTCAGATATTGAAGCAGTCAGCTTTAGACATCCCAGTATCCAAGCTGCCCCACTGCAGTGAGATGCTTGCAAGTGAGTACACAAATGTGTAATCAGTTATAACTAAGTTTTTTCTAATTTAACTGAACTATGTAGTACCTTAGCCTTTCCCCTACCATAGGCTTCAGCATGCAAATTTTTTCCTGAAAATATATCCAAGACTATATGGTAAGCTCCTCATGCTGAAAAATGGCCACATATCCAGACACAAAAGAAAGTTATGATGTACAAACAAGTTAAAAGCAAAAATGGTGTCTCAAAAAAACTTTAGAGATTAAAATTTTAAACTACCTACTGCTTAAGCCTAAATACATAAAGAACTGAAGTATTTACCATGAGGCATACTTTTAAAATACAGACACCATGAGAAGTTCTGAATAAAGAGCATTGCAAAGTACATAGTTTATATTCTGCTGTTAGCACCTACATGGCAGATATTCACACATAGGTATTAGTTTTCAACATTCAATTTGTATTTGAGAAGACTGATAAAACACCAGCTCTCCAACAAACAGAATTTGTAAGTATAATTTGTTATTTTTATGTTTATTATTCCTATAAAATAGGAAAAGATTGCCTTACCTGGGTTGGAAACCACTAGGATGGTGCAGTTGGGGCTATATTTTATGATCTGAGGAATGATGAATTTGAAGACATTCACATTCCTCTGAACCAGGTTGAGACGACTCTCCCCCTCTTGCTGACGAACTCCTGCAGTTACTACTACAATCTTGGAGTTGGCTGTGACAGCATAATCTACATCAGAGCATGGGGGAGAAGAATGTGTTAAATTTTAATGTGTTAAATTTGAATAGCATCATGTTCATACAGGTATTATGGGTAGCTTCTCCACTGTGTATGCATTCAAACCCATATTAAAGCTAGCACCATCTCTTAACATTATCATGACAGATCAATATACAGGTCTTGAGAGTACCTTCAAACCCTCTGAATCTCATTTCCACTATCCCAATAGCAATACTATTTCTTCTACACAAAAGAGGTACTAGAGTTTCATTAAAGTCAATTTTACTTGACAAGCACAGAACTGAAGCGGCCATGTATTAGAAAGCCCAGATTAAAAGCCACTCTCATTGTTATGATGTTCATTCAAACTCTCACCTCAATTCATACAATTTTTAATTTCTTAATGCCGAATTTTGGGAGTTCTTTAGGACTGCACAACTAGTGCTCCAATATTAAGCAAGTTCACAGAATATCAGTCTTAAATTAAAGAAATTGAGGTTCACCTTTGTCTGCCACAATCTTGTGAGTATGAAGGAACAAGCTCCCATGCTGCAGATCCATCATTTCTCCTTTCAGTTTGTCTTCCAAAACATCAACCAGAGCAAGCTCATCACAAAGACTCTGAGACAACAAAAATTGAACAAGTCCATGAAACAGTTAACTCTCATTTTAATGTTACCCCCGAGTTGAGCTGTATTACATTTTAAAGTAACACATTACATATCAAAGTATCTCTTCTCCAAAGGTAAACCAGTAGGACAGCACTGTATCAGTATTCCGATGTATCTCACAGTAGCAAAGTCAGAAGCTACTATAGCACAGGTTTATAAAACTCATTCAGACTTTCCAAAAAAGGTATTATTTGTGGGGAGTTTGAGTGCATAGCTAACCCTTTGCTAGCCAGGCACTTCATGGTTTAGTTATTACTATCAGGAGAAAAGTTGCATCTTTCAAGCTTGTAACAAACCCCTACCTCTATTCAGCAAATAAACCTATTTAAAATACTTGCTAGTTATGTGGTGTGTTCTATTAGGTAAGTACCCTCTTGTAACATTCCTTCAACCAATTCACAGAACAGGATCAGACTTATTTTTCTTCAATACTAAAAACAGTATTGAGAAAAGATTCTTTACCTAATTTTTCTCTACTAGAGTTACTACATTCATTATGTTTACTTTGCAGAACAGATTCAGCCATGTATGCTTGCTGTCCAGGCAGGTTAAGTTGGGAGAATATACAGAAGTCTCAGAACAGGAGAAAAGTGAAATACAGGGGTGGAGGAAAAAGGCATTCTCCTCCAATACAAAGTTCTACTGACTTTTGAGAGATGTGTTCACTACCCTTTTAAATTCTACTATACTGAATCACTTGCCATTCAGTACATTGTATCAAAATTCAGGTTAGTACTTCTCTATTTTCCTAGGTATCTACACCCTGTTTGAAACCAGTTAAACCATTTTTATACTGTTGAAAAGGTATTGGTGCAAGCAAGCTTCTCTTTACTTTTGTATAAAGATAACACTCATTAATTCACATGGAAATACTAATTATTAGCATCAACTAAATTAAGCATGTAACAATATGCACCATTTTTCCTGTGGGAAAAATACATTTAACTGCAGGCATATATTGAAGTTTTTCATGTCATACTTTAAAATGTTAGAGTTTATTGCTTTTCTACATTGCTTCCTTCCACACCTGATTTTATCAGCTGCTAGAGGAAAAACCGTAAGAATCTGCATCTGTACTCAGTTATTTAAACATTATGAAAAAGTACCCTTAACTGAAGTCACTGGTGTTAAACTAAGAAGTCAGTGCAACCAAAATTTGAAAAAGAATATATGCACATGTGCAATTATGGATAGTTTTATACAGATGCAGTCTGATAATCTGATCTTTCAGTCTAGACTTTGCAACCAATATTCACCAGACTCAGTAGGTTCAAGGAGCCAGTTCCCACTGAAACAGAAGAGCACCTGGAATAGCTCCAATGACTAATTTAATGAATTAGCATCAGTTTTGCTCAGAGAAGAATTCAGCTCATTATTAGCACACACAGGAACGAAGCCTATGCAGTCACCAAACACAACTTAAAATATACTCATTGAAAACAGCTGACTTGTGACTGTGGAGATGTTTCCATTTCTAAAACACTATGGCAGCATCAGTGACCTGTCTTTAACTGACAGAGAGCTAAAAATAACCAGCATGGAAATTTTAGTGTCATTCAAACTTACATAGTAAATACTATGCCAGTAAACTAAAGTTAGTATTATCACACTTAATTGTATAAAATTCAAAGCCATCTAAAATTCAACTGCATCTACATATTGAAGCAAAGTACAAAGTTTTATGCCATGGTTTAACAAAAAGACATCCTGGGGAGCCAATCATCTTGCACAAGTCAAAGCCACATCATATTGGTCAACAGCTGAATATAAGCCAGCTGTGTGCCCATGAAGGCCACCAGCATCCTGGCTTGTATCAGAAACAGTGTGGCCAGCAGGACTAGGGGAGTGATTGTCCCCCTGTACTGGGCACTGGTGAGGCTGCACCTTTAATACAGTGTTCAGTTTTGGGCCACTCACTACAAGACAGACATCAAGGTGCTGGAGTGTGTCCAGAGACAGGCAACAAAGCTGGTTTCGAAGGGTCCTAGAGCACAAGTCCTTTGAGGAGCAGCTGAGGGAACTGGGTTGTTTAGCCTGGAGAAAAGGAGGCTCAAGGGAGACCTCATCACTTTCTGTAACTACCTGAAAGGAGGTTGTAGTGAGGTGGGTGTAAGTCTCTTCTCCCAAGTAAGAAGTGACAGGACAAGAGTAGATGGCCTCAAGTTGCACCAGGGGAGGTTTAGATCAGATAGCAGGAAAAATTTCTTCTCCAAACAGGCTGCCCAGGGAAGTAGTTGAGTCACTATCCCTGGAGGTATTTGAAATACATGTAGATGTGGTGCTTAGGGACATGGTTTGGTGATGGACTTGGCAGTGCTGGGTTAATAGTTGGGACTATTTTACAAGGTCTTTTCCAACCTACCCAATTCTATGATTTTGATTCAGTGACAAGAATCAGATTGTTTTGTTGTAAAAATATACTATCACAAGTGTAAGCAGCAGTATAAAATAAGAGAGCAGAAGCTTGGTTGAAATAAGACTCCATCATGCCATAATCCAAGCTGAAAAATTTAAAAAACATTTTTTACTCCGGGTTTGGTGCGTGCAACTCATTAATAGCAAGACTTTGTGCCTAGACTTCTGAAAGCCCAATTTGATCCTGCTTAGAGCAGCATATTAAACACAGATGAATGCTGTATTGTACTGAAGTTTGTGGTAACTTCACCCAGCTCCCTCTGTGCCAGCCTTACAGGTTACAGTGCTCCTTCAAAGATAAATGAGTTCAGACCACTAGGCAAACATTTGCTTAAAAAAAAGTAAATACAGAGCCCTACAGTGAACTGCCATTGCTTTTCCATTAAATTTCTCCTTTAGTTATATAGTTCTAAAAATTATTTGTTACTTTCATATCAGTAATTAGTTTCACCGTGACCTTTTCTTATTGTCAGCCTTTCCTTGCTCACAAGGCTCATGAATATCAGCAAGTGAAAACCCTTAAGATTTTTTTTAATTATTTGAAACCCCAATACTATAAAATATATATCATCAATGTAATAGGTAGAAGGATCATCCCCAAATAAAATACAGCTGGTTTAGTAGTATCTGCAAGATTTTTTATCTCATTGTGAGCTACCTGATTTAAGATCTGCCCCTGCAAGTAGGTAAGGTATAAAGGGCCTATCTGCCTTCTTTTTTAAAAGGATCTGCAGCTCCTGTTTGCCTTTGAAAACAGCACAGCAGGAATCAAATTTAACTCATTCACAATATTCTCCAAAAACAGAGTACAAAGTACAAGAGATCCTTACTACATAATAAGCCTTTGCTTTGCTCAAAGACTGCAACATGAGATTTGCCAAAAGAAACCAGTAACAGGAAAAGTCAGAACAACCTCTAAGTCCAGCCCTTTGGTTTTACTTTTTGTAAAACTAGCTAAAACCTCTCTGGAAACAATGAAGTCATATAACCACACAATAACGGCTTAAGAGAAATAAGTCTTCTTCAGTCTACTGAAGGGGACAGCAGTATTTTCTGTGATTCAGTGATTACAGCACATGTGTTAAAGTAAAAAGCAAGTGCAGCTCTGATCCCTATCCTGTATTTCACATGGACTTCTGCTCTGCCTGCATTCTTTGCCCAGCAGAGCTCTCCCACCATGCAAACTCCAGCTTTGTTGTGGAAAAATTAAAAAGAGAAAGTTTGGCTGGGACTTCAGAGCCATTGCTTATTACATTTTCCAAGCAGCCTGCAAAATAAGTCCACCTAATGAGAGATTTATTGCTAAGCCCAGATGGAAAGGTGAGGACAAGGAGAAGCTGAATGGGGAGGTCAACCTTGCATGAAAAGTGTAGGTCACGGCTTGCTTACACGAAGGGCAAATAATTAATTCCTGTACTAACCGACCAAATTTCCCACCATTCGTTAAGACAAACGGGCAGTGCCTAACAGTCCAGCAGTGGGAAGCCGAAAAGCACGATGCCCTTGAGCCGTACCTTTCCAAGGATGCTGATAGCGCAGGCCATCCCAACCTGCCCAACCCCCACAACGGTTATCTTGTTGTTTGGGACCGTGGACGGTGCAGCAACAGGGGTCATCAGCTTCTCCTTGAGGGTGGCCATGGTGTTCTGCTGGAAGAGACACAGGTTTGGTTCAGAGCAAGCCAGGGGGAACTGAAACGCCCTGGGAACTGGAAGTGTCCCCTGCCACAGCCGGACTCACCGATGGCAGCGCTGTGAGTCCCCGCAGACGGTGGGTTACACAGTGGCCCAGGGGCACGCTGCCCTTGCCCACAGGGCTCCCGCCACCCCACAGCTACCAGCCCGCCCCCCGGGCTCCGGCTCCCACCTCCCGCACTCGCTGGTGTCTACTCGGGGCTGCAGCGGGGCAGTGGCTGCGTCG
>JAVJGJ010000057.1:18010495-18029097 GCA_035590215.1 Microhierax caerulescens
CGGCGGGGCTCGGCGGCGGGCGGAGCGGGGCCGTCGGGAGCCAGCCCTGGCAGCGACCCTGCAGGCCCGGGGCTGGGGCCGGGGCCGGGGCCGTGAGCCGGGCCCTGGGGCGGCGGTGGCGACCGATGGCCTCGCAGGCGGCCCCAGTGTCCCTTCGCCGTTAGCTGAGGAGGCGGGCAGAGCCACGGGCCTGGCCAGACGGGACGGGCGGAGAAATGGCTGCACCAATAAAGCGTTTCAGGTCATCTGCCGGCGGTGCTTCGTTGCCAAGCCCTCCGGTTGCTGCCCTGCAGCTGGCTGCCGTTGAATTTTTTGTGGATGAACAAATCCCAGCGGGACAGTGGCAGGCTCTCCCTGGGTGTTTCGCCACAACCCAGCAGAGCATCACTTTAAAATTTGTCACCCGTAGGCGCTGTGGAACAGCCCCTGGAGGGTGAGTAGAGTTCTGTGCCTTCTGGAATGGTTAAAACCCAGCTGGCAACCGGGTACCAGGGATGCTGCGCGCTCACCTCGAGCGGAATGGGGAGGAGAGCTGGAAAAAGCAAAACCCGTGGGCTGAGATAACGCCTTAATAATTGACATAAATGAAAATATTATACTAATTAATAATAAAATAATAAATAACGATTAATAGTAATAATAACAAAGGATAAACCAGAGGGGAATAAACCCCAAGAAAAACAAGTGACACACGATACAATTGCTCACCACCCGCTGACCGATGCCCCAGGCAGCGGTCGGCCCCTCCTGGCCAGCTACTCGGGACGATGTTCCGTGGTGTGGAACATCCCCCATCCCCTTGGCTAGTTCGGGTCAGCTCCTGGCCATGCTCCCTCCTGCCTTCTTGTGCGCCTCCTCACTGGCAGAGCATGGGAAATTGAAAAGTCCCCAGCTGAGCGTAAGCACTGCTTAGCAACAACTAAAACACCAGTGTGTTATCAACGTTATTCTCATACTAAATCAAACCACAGCACTGTACCAGCTGCTAAGAAGAAAATTACCTCAGCCAAAACTGGAGTGCCTTGTTGAAGTAATAAGTACAGCCACTACCATAAGTAGCAGTAAAAATCAGATGATAATGACGCACTTTTCCTCTGACCTGTGGAACAGATAAACTGAAAATTTGGGTGTATGATTTGCCACTCTTGCTGAGCAGAGGAGGAAGTGATTTGCTGAAATTCCTGCCGGACCAGTGCATGCAAAATAGGAAAGAACAGCAAAGAATGTTTTCTCCTAATGCTGTAACATTACTTCTTTCTAGCTGTAAAGGAAGAAAGTAGAGGCAAACCACTGAACTGTACACATTTAGTTTCACTGAGGAAAAAAAAAAGCAAGCTGTAGGTTTGTCGTCACATGTGATTAACTCTCTCTCACAAGGGGGAAAACAACAGTAGATTCCAGAGTCCTCCCAAGTAAGTCACTGGGTTAAATGTGACTAGGCAGAGAGCCTAGACCCGACTAAGACTATGGTTTCCTTTTTTTCCATTGTTGTGGCTAGTTTAAGGTTTTATTGATTTTTTCTTGCCAGGTATTTTGCCAGGTTAGTAATAACTGGATTAATTCCCTCTGGCTCCCCAAGCAGCCCAGTGCTGGTGCCAGCATGAGAGAGGTGGAGAGTGTGAGCGGTGAGGAAAGCGTGAAACCTGCTTTTCTGGGCAGCAGTAGAGATTCCTGCTGGCTTTAAATAACTATCTAACCACGACCTACTTTGCTTCTTTACATTGTTTGACATTGCAAAGGGTCCCCTGGAGGGAAAGAAGTGAGTTATGCCATGCACGTGACACTTCAGGTAGCAGCTTACTATAAGAAAATAAATTCAAGACTTTGGTAACTACTACAGCTGAAGTGGGAGCTGGAGGTAAATAATAGTTACACAATGAAATGTAAGGGTCAGAAAATCTATCCTGTGTAATCACAACAGGAATATGCACAGCTGAACTTTAAGAAAATAAGGGGGAAGAGAGAAGAAAAGGTATAGGAGAGGTTAGGGAAGGCGCAGAGCAAGTTTTTTTCATTCCTGAACCAGAACAAAGGGTCTGTGCTTGTCCTGCCAGTCCCCATTATGAGGAATGTTCACTGCTGCATTCTCTCTTCTTTGGACAGGATCCTTCTCTCTCCTTATGAGCATTCAGCAATCAATTATCATAGTAGCATTTGTAATTAAATAAAGAGGAAAATGCCACTTTGCTATTTGCAAGACCTTAAAGCTTTTAAAGGGAGAACAGACCATTTACAGGTGTTAAACAGCTCTCTCCTAGGCTTTCAAGTAGATCAGGCTTCATTTTGCTCGTAGTGTTAAAAGCACAGGGTATTAATTTAAGCCCTTCCCTGAACCACTTGTGATCTAAATAGACAAGGCAGATGCAGGATGGTCAAGAAAGATTATTCCGTTATTTACTTATTTATTGTTCCGGATGACGGGGTATTGAGGCACAGAAATGTGAAAAGATCTTCCCAAGGTCACCTGGTGACAGGTCACAGTTTCAAAGTTCAGCTCTAATGTGGCAACGTTGGCATTTTTGATGAAGCTTAGTTTTACAGAAAAACAAACCCTAGTGTTAAGGGACACAGTCTAAATAAATTTGGCTGATAACCTTCATACAATTACAACATTTTTTTGTGTGCTCATTTTAATCACATTTAACTTTAGGCTTGTATACAAAGTGTGTAGCTAGGTAATTTTGAGATACTTCACTACTTGTGTCTGTCTCATCGTCTCCTCAAAAGCCATGAAAGTAGATAGGATTTCCCTGCAGTTTTGTTTTTCCAAACCCTCAATTAAACCTCATTAGAATAAGATATCTCACTTGAAAAACTCTGTTAATGGAACTTTTTCCCACAGCAAAATGTTGATGGTCTGATGGCCATGGTCTGATGATGGCTGTAGTCCAGAGGTAGTAAACATAATGAAGAATATAACCTAGGAAAGGAAGGAACTCATCACAGCGCAAGAACATGGGTTGTAGGCCTGGTGGCAGGAGAACAAAAGGTGATCTTCTGTCACTGGGTTAGACCTGGTACATAAATCATCAGACTGTGGGATGGTTGCACTCTAAGTGTTATTTCACATGGCTGTAATGGAGGAAAAAATAATTAGTTGCCCAGCTTTGCAAAATACAGAGAACTGGATTCATTTGGTGGAGTGTGCTGGCAGATGCCTGATTAAAATTCTAGTCCACCTGTATTTTAATTCTGTGCTTATTCATCTAGATTTTCCATTCAAAGGGTAAATACATTGCATAATAAAGAAAAATCATCTTGGATTGGCAGTTTTGCAAGCTTCTTTTAGCCCAATTTCATTTGAAGGAATGGTTTCTTATTTTTGGCAATGGGTCTCCTTTCTGTTTAATTTTTGCTTAAAGATTATACAGTGTAACACAGATAGCACATTCATAATAAAGTGCTTTATAAAGTAGTTAATGAAAAAAATATGTCACGTGCATGTGTGCACAGGTTTGCACAGCTGTTGCCCACATTGAGGTTCCTAGCGTTGGTGGAAGAGGTAACGGGATGGAAACCTTTCATGACTTTTGCAGTAGTTCCACAACTGCAGGATTTGTTACCTCTTCAGGAGTCGATTCCAAGTTTCCTCATATGCATGTTGTACTATACTATTTGAGTACCCCATATCTGGATGTTGCTTGCACTAAGTTTTGCTGAAGAACAGATGAATCTCTCCTGCTCCCTCCCATGTAGACATTCACTTAACATGATCCCACAATTTACCTCATTAAAATTTAACTCTGAAGGCAAACCAAATGCATTTTTGCCTGTTTTACAGAAACGCATTTCTGCCTGTGCTGTCTTCTGCAGTCACAGGCTTCCAGCCACTGCCTTTGAAGCAGATCACTGATGTTAAGGGTCAAGGATGATCGACTACCCTCCTTTTTGGGAAATATCCATTGATATCTTAACTAACCTTTGCCATATTGCACTCTGGACCCATGCCGCTCTGAGGTTCACAGAGCAAGCTTTGTGGAAAATACTGTGAACACAACCAAGCTTCCAGTGAGCATTAACGTGTTTCCCAGTACTAAGGAATGTTTGGCTCCGTTGCTACAGCCAAGTCCCATGTGAAGGCTAGGAAGGACACGCTTTGCACTGAACCCACTGGGGACTCGTGGTGGCAGAGATTTGTTGATGGAAGTTGGCAGAGAGCAATCAGGCGACGTGTGGGAGCATCCTACCCTTGATGGTGTTTGCTTTATGGGGAAGGGGGAGGGAACTGCTGGCAGATGCAGTGCATCAGTGGGTAGCTGAATGCTGGGGAGACTCCTGGAGTGCCCCCAGTTACAGCTTATTTCAGTGTATATCCTGAGAATCAGCAAATGGCAGCAACGCAGGGGCTGCTCCCTGGAGAAGGCATGGTAGCTTAACGTTCTCTGTCAGCCTGGCAGACTTGGTCATGAATGTATGCAAGTACTTATGGCAGATTGATATCATTAAAACATTTTTTGTATCTCAAACTAAGGAGTTTTCAAAATCTGAAAATAAGACTCATTGCCTTTAAATTCACAGACAGTGGCATGCTGAGAGGAAGGGTTACGCTGTGAGTCCAGAGTGCCCCCTGACTCTGATAATCTGTTCCTGGGATTAGAGGGTTTTGCAGGGGAAAAAATAATTTCTGAAAGTGAGGACAGGCACAAGTCCCACACGAAGCAATGTGGTTACATTTTCCAGAAGTGGTCCTAGAGGGTGATGCACAAAGACCAAGTAAGACATCCACGGACATATTTTGAATCCTCTCCTTCAAACTATAAAACATATTCCAGTTATTCAACCAATCAAGCTTCCACTTTGGTTTTTAATGCTGTAGGCAAGGCAAAGTGAGCCCATGAGCTTTAGGATGACTGCAACAAATGTCTTTGATGTGAATTTAATAGGTGCCCGCTTAAAATTGCTATGATTTTAAAAAAAAAAAAATATTATGAGGAACTGTTGTTTCCTTTAGCAAACACCATTACTACATACTGAAAGAAGAACCATTGAAATGCTTCATGGCTGGAATTTGTTAATGTGGCCTGGAGGATTTTAATGCGAACTCATTGCTCCAAAGCTGGGTCAAACCAGCAGAGATCAGAAGATGCTGCTTTCTGACTGTCTGGCTCCATCTAAAGACTATTATTTTGGATACTGATACACCTCTCTTCTAAGCAAAGAAGCTAAGACATAGAAACTGTTCCTCAGTTCTGCAGATCAGTGCCAAAGCAAGTTTAAGATGTAGCTTATGCCACCTCCTTCAGGCACCTCTTACCCACCACAGACACCCACTGCTGTCTGCGTGTAACAGAGCCCCAGCTTTGACCTGTCTTGCACCTAAGTGAGATGCTCGCAGAAGAGAGGACTTGAATCCCTCCTATTACGGTGAGTGAATAAGTGAAGCCTTCTGGAGGACCTATTCCCAAGTGCTTGTTCTTGCCCAGGGAAGCTGTTTTCATTTCCTCAACACAGTCAGCTCAGCAGAAGCTCTCCTCCAGAAGCAATTAAAAGGCATAGTAAGAGATGCCGGCTTCAGAAGCTAAGCCGGGTGCTGATGGTCTTGCCCCACGTTGGCAGCTTCCAGTTCTGCATTGCTGTTTGCTGCTGCCTTACTTGCATTGCTGCAGTTGCACTGGCTCGAAAGCAAATCCCTGTTTTCAGGGAGATCATTTCTATCAGTTTGTTATCCAGCCCCACAACAGTGACAGAAGCATGCGAACAGGGGTGGGAAATCACGGTGTGAGTGTAGGGACTCCTTTAAGCTACTTCCACCATTAAACTCTCCATTTACAGAGCGGCCAAGGGTGAAGCTACCCAGCAGAACTGAGTCAAAGGATCAGCTCAGCACTGTGGGAATAGGCAAGTCTCAAAGCGCTGCCCCCCACCCCTGCTCATCGCTTGCACCCACCAGCTTTGATGCTACCCTAATCTCTTCCTGAGCCAGTTCAGCTCATTAAATCAGCTGAAGACTATCACTTTTATGTCCTTGAGGTGGTTTTCTGTTCATTAGCCAACTGACTGGGTTCTGTGAAGCACCCAGCAAACACCAGAGACAGCTCGAGAAGGGCCAGCATAGGCAGGTGCAAGGAGGGTCCCTTCCCTTTGTTGTGGCTGAGACACACTGGATCAGCTTTCTGTCTCTCCTGTAACTTCAGCCTAAATTAACCTCGTGCTCTGAACTGCCTTCTAGAGAAGCTTACATTTCCACAGACTACAGAAGGCGCCGGGGATGGGGATTAGCTTCACTCAGCTAAATTTAGTCTGTGTGAATACCTCTTCCTCCACCCCATGACATAATTCCAACACTTCTTATTTAGTAATAGCGTGTGCACATAAACTATCATAAATTGTCTTGAATGGCATAATCAGCCTCAGCAACGATATCAGCTAATACTGGCTAGATAAGCATGACATTTTTTTCCTGGCACGTGCCAGAGGTTTACTGTGTGCATGTGGCTTGTACTCTTGAAATCTCCGTGTCGCTGTAAACTTACCAGCTAATGCTGAGACATATGCATGTGGGCAGCAGGAGAGGTGATAAGTTCAGAAAACCACAAGCTCCCTGTAATTTATTGATTTGCTTTTAAGCACCTTAAGAAAAGGAGGTAGAAATTTACCCTGCCTGAATTTTAGTTTTATTGATCAGGGCCTGGAATAGTAATGAAAACAAGTAGATATAAAAGAGTGCCTGTTAGATGGCAGGAGCTTTTGGATTACAAAGGTGCAACTAGAAGTAGTTTATTTTGGAAGTTGAAAAAATTAGGGAAGCTTTTTGCATGAAAGCTGTTCTGAAAGCAGGTCAAAACTGTATTTTGTGTGACCATTAATCGTCTTATCATTTATAACTTTACTGTGACTGCTCTGCCTGGTTCTACTCCTGAAAGATGGAGTCTCTTATCCCAGCTATTCTGAGAAGTCCATAGAACTGATGAAAAAAAAATAATGAACATTATGTGATAGGTATCAATCCTCCAATTTTTTCCAAGTCATCACTTTAGTTACAGTTTGGCACTCTACTCATTGCTATCTTTAGTGATTGTTACATTCATTTATTTCTACAACACTGAGTAGATTAAAAGCCTGTTAAAACTATGTGATGTCCTAAACTTATTGTTTACTTTTCCTCAGTACATCTGATGCACCTTGTAGTCACTTACTTTTGTAAACTTATTCCCCATTGGAATTATTGAATATGTTATGCTGCTTAATGGGTTTCAAATTGTATTGTATCTGCCTGCATTATTTTACAAATGACGTTCAATATCATTGCAGTTGTCGCGTCTACTTGGAGATGTGATGCTTACCTTCCTGATCAAATAAATACACAAAAGTCATCCCATTGAAGTTTCTCTGTAGTTGTTTCATCATTGTACAAAACATAATTAAACTGTCTTGCCATGTGATAGGAAGCATGCTAAGAGGACATTTACAGCCAGCCCCACATCCCCGATTGTTACTTCATGGAATAAAGGAACTTGATGTTTGACCCTGTTTGTACAAAGTAACTGTTTGCTGTCATGAGTTCTAAATAGCCACTGAACAAGCTGCGTGAGCATGGAGGATTATCTTCATGAATTGCTTATTGGTGTTACTCCTGGCACTAACTCTTTTCTTCTAGTTCCGCCAGTGCTTAAACATCATCTCTAGCAAGGACTTGGCAGCGCAGTTAGAATGTGGAAGTATGCCAGACGGTTCTCTTGGTGGAGGCTTGTCTTGTAGAGCAAGATCCTGTTTCTGGGACAGTTTATGTCACCCCTGCAGATAAAACACACTGTATCAACCAAATGACCCTTGATATCTAGCGTGTGCATGGGTATGTGTAGTTAGAGAATAGTTATACTATAGCATAATTACATTATTCCATATAGTAAGTGCTACTGGTACAGCACAGTGTTTGACTTGTTAGTTTTAGCAGCAGCACTTCTAAGAATAGGCCAGGGCTCTGCTTTATCTTTGGTGCAGTAAATGACAAAAAAATACAGTTGTGACTTCTGGGCAACTTGCCTTTTAATGTACCAGTTGGGAACTGCAATATTATCTAAATATCAATTATAAGATGTTAGCTATTAAAGGAATGCAGAAAAACTATGCAAAAAGAGCCCAGCCCTCTGCCACTTGGTTTTGCCATGAAAAATGCCTGGGGGCACTGGGCTTGGGCAACCTTTGCTTCCACAAATGGCTCATCCATGAAGGAAAGCACCTCACTGGAAGATCTTTCTGGCATGAGGCTGACACCGCAATTCTGAAATCTGATGTGAGAGAGGCCACCCTGGGCTTGCTCAGCAGTGAACTCTTGACCCAGGGAATTTCACTGGAGGAAACACAGATCCTTACAGACATTAATGGCAGAATATCAGCACCTGACACTTGATCCTGAGGCCAATTTGACTAATCCTAAAATACAGGCTAAGAGGATGAAGTACCAGTAGGGGTGTGTACCTCTCACTGGGATTGTAAGTGTTCTGGTCAGCTGACTTTAGAAAACTTCTCAACGTGGAAATAAGAGAGATGAATACACACTTCAACGATGGGATGTTTCTCATTTACCTTTAGATAAACAGAGCATGGGCTTCTTCTAGCTGTCTAGTCACCTTACAGTGAAAGCAAAAAGGAAAAAAAAGAGATGTTATTTTGATTCATCTATTCTAATCCAGATGTCTGTTGTGGGGAAAAATGCATTGGATGTTGGAAGTGCACTTTTCCTTCCCTTCACTCTAGAAGTGGGCAGAATCATTCCAGGGAAAAGAAAAAGATTAATTTGCAGTCTGATCAGTGACACAAGAAAAGTGGGTAGGGACATGTAGCCAGGGAAGAGGAGGAGGTGGTGTCATCATTTTGGTCCTAGCCCTTCTTAGCCCACCACAAGCCAGTCATGAAGCTGCACCATCCGAGCAAAGTGAAGGTCACTCATTCCAGCTGAGATCCGGGCTGCAGGGGGTGGTGGGCATGTGCTCCTATTGTGCCCCTGCCAGTTTCACAGAATTATTTTAGCCAGGACATCTGCCAAGGTCAAGTGATTGCCTGTGTATTTATAGCAGCAGGGCAGTGCCATTCAGCAGCATTCAGTGCCCAAACTGACAAAGGAAAACGAGCAGCTCTGGGAACACCATCTCCAGCTCAGGGTCCCTCTGCTGCTCTTGTGCTGGAAGTCTGGTGTACAGCTGTAACGGATTCTGTCATGATCTCTTTACTGGACGTAAAAGCATGAAATCAGATCGTGTTACTGTATGAATGAGGCACAGCAGACTCCTGCAAAGAGTGCTCTGTAAAATAGGGTGGACCAGTCCTCAGGGAACTGATGGCACTTCAGGATGAAAAATTACATAAGTGCTACTACCATCACAGAAATAGAGATCTAAGTGCTTCTGGCTGTTAAGAACCTCACAGGTATTGGTTCTGGGAGTTTTATGCTATTTAGACCTGTGTGCTTCTTCACAGATAAAATGTCTTAATACGGTAGCATTTGGTGTTGCAAAAGGTTATGATATTTCTGTCTCAAGCAGCGAGGTACCGTCAACATCTCCTGAATTAACAGTCGTGAAGTACATGTGTCAGGAACCACTGAGGTTCTCTAATTATGTACGTAATCATGTCTTTATCTCTGATGTTTATATTGTGCTGCCCTCATTGACACTAGTATAACCCTCACCCATTTCAGGTATCTGGGTCAGGAATAAAGGCTGCTTTACTACTACCTGAGTTTTGTATCAGCCCTTTATCGCTGCCACTCCCACTCTGAGTGTGCAGTCTCCTGATTACTCTGATCCCTTTCTAACTGGTCTGAAGATGGAAGCCCGCAGTGGAGATGGCCCCACTTGTACTGGTCTATGGTTTCCTTCAGGTCGAAACTAAAAACCAGAGCCATACAGTTGGGTGGATTTCTTGGCATCTGTCTTTGGTGACAACTTTCTGGCTTGTCCTCTGGAGGGATGAATTTGTTGGCTAGGGAGCTCAGGGAGCGGCAGGGTAATGTTTATCCACCTGATCAGTATCTTTTACTCTATGCGTTCCTTGGAGCTTCAGCCTAAAACTCCAGTGGAAACTCCAACTGGAACAAAAATTGTTACTGGAGATTTCAAGGTTTGGTGGTGGTGGTTGCCACTGAGTAGTTGGTATGCCATTTTATGCTCTGGGATCACACAATCTAATTCAGATTTCCAGGCTCAGTCATAGCACAAGCAAGACCGTGGTGTCTCACAGCGTGTTGCATCTCTCTCTACCCTGGCTATCTTGGCTGCCCATTTGCTTCAGCACTGTTGCCACCTCCAAAGTTATGTTTCAGCCCTGTTCTCAGTGAAATCTACTCTGTCCTGAATTCCATGTCAGGGTAGTATTTGTACGCTCTGCATAGCCAGCTCCAAAGTATTTGTAATTATCACATCTCAGCTGATAATTTATTTTCATTGTCTTTTCTGTTATCCACTTACTCTTTTGACCATAGAGCAGATCTTTGTTTCAATCACAGTGACGGTAATCTATATGAAAGTTTTGTTGTCTGTAGTGATACCTGTAGTATCCAGACACTTTGGTCCTGCCTTCAAGGTCATTGCTTCTCAGCCTGAGAAACCTTAGGGAACCTTACCCAAGCACTGACTGATCTTTTATTTTCCTCTTGGCTCCAAATATTTTTCTTAGCATATATAGGTAATCTCTGAAAATGTGTTTTGGGATTGTTTTTTTGGGGTTTTGGTTGGTTTGTTTGGTTGGTTTTTAATTGTGTCCACTATCCACTAGGTGCTGAAGAACATAAACCCAGAAACAAATTGTTTTACAGACTGTGGTCCAAAAGCACAAACTTAGATTTGGAGCTTGAGATCACTTTCAGAGGGAATACAGCATTTTACAGCCAACATGTAAGCCAACAGCAAATAGATGGCTCCAGAGAGGGTTAGCCATCTGGGAGATGGTGGTATCAAGAGACAATATAAAAGGAGCTGTAAACATTGTGTCAAGGCTCAGGGATTTATAATTTATATGTAGTTGGATTTGCTGCCAAATGAGGAAGAAAGTGAGGCTGCTATCATGAAGCAAAACCTCAGGACCTCTAAAGAACTTAATGCATAATTAGCATTGTGAGTGACAGCCTCTGTTATTATTTATTTCCACTGCATTTCATGTTATAGCAAGACAGACAAATAAACAAGGGCAGGGAAGACAGGTAATCAGAGCACAAATAAAGCTCAGAGCATGTTAGAAATCGTTGGTAGTGTCAAACTTACCAGAACGATTGGGACAGCAGCCTGCAAACACCACCAATAAAATGATAAACCAGGGGCTTTACAAGAGCCAAATTAGGAATAACCACAAAAGAGAAAGGACCACCACAGGTGAAGTAAGGAAATCTGTGCAGTTTTCCTGAGGGCTAGGAGCCAGTCTGCTCAGTTTGCTGGCAAGTCCCTTGGCTCCTCTGAGGCACACTCCTGCCTGTGCACTCCTTGTAAAGCGCTTTGAGACTTGTGGAAAAAACAAGCAGGCTGCTGCATGGCGTGGGCTTTTCATGCCTGCTGTACTGGGTCAGAGCAATGACTCCTTTAGTCCAGTATCCTGACACCTGGTGTATTGAAAAAAGGAATACAAGAAGCGTGACAAATACTGAGAGAAGTTACTTCTGGTGTGTCCTCCTAACTTCCAGCAGTCCATGGTTCAGGGATGCAGTTTGTGGCTACATCTGTCATCTGCTGGAATTCACACTGGTAAAGTCTTACCAACAGCCTGGCGAGGAGTCCCCAGAGCAACACCAGCAGCTGGAGGGGACAGTGGTTAATCCATGGGGAGATCTGGCCACAGTTGTTTCAGAATGAGCTCAGGTACAAACCCCCAGATCTAAACCAGCCACATCTGGAGCACTTCAGTTTTGGGGTCCCAGCATGGAAAGCACCTGGGACATTCAATCCAAGCTTATTCCTCAGCAGAAAAAAATTTCAGCTCATAGCTATGTCTGCATTGTTTTAATTTTACATTACAGCTAAAGAGAGTTGTATAAAACATGTTTGTTCTAACTTTGCTTAACAAGGCATCTCCAGTAACAGACACTTAGAAGGCAAAACCTTTGGTTTTGCGCTTTATTAGGTAAAACCAAAAGCCCCGCTGGTGCTGTGAATGAAGGGGGACGATACATTTCAGGCGTTTTAAACTGCTCGCTAACACAAGCAAGCAATACCACCGCCTGTGTAACCTAGCCTTTCTGGAAGGTAAATCCATCTTCCTCAGCTCACATGACCCCTCACAAGGACAAAGGTCCCATTTCTGCAACCTTGTTGTCTCAGGGTCTTGTAAACTTCTTTACCTTGGGTAACATCTTCTCCTTATTTAGTTTTATCTACCTCAATGGGATTTCTTGCATAGTAATCAGGGCTGATACAGGCATCATAAGCTGGCTGAAACAAGAGGGTCTTTTGACCCACTGTGGAAGCTGATAATGTGGAGAGGAAATACTAATGTTGGCCATACTTATTATTATAGTTTTTGCTTAAAGTGAATATAAATAAATTTCTTTTAACAGATAAAAACCATTTCACATCTAGTCACCTTTACTTCTTTTAAGCAGTTACAGTATTGTTTAAAGAGATATTTGTTTGTTTTCACTGTTAAAATAACTTGTTACCCCAAGCAGAATGTCAGATATTTCCATTTTGCCAAGGGCTATCTGCCAGTCAGGCAGAAGTAAGCTCCAAGGCATTTAACAAGGAAATTCAAAAGCAACTGCACAAAGCAGTGCTCTTCCTCTTCAGAGTCTGGATGCGCTGAGCCCAGTGAAAGGATTTCAAAACAGTATCCCAAGGAAGAATAGAAATTATCAATGATGTTTAGAAGACAACACTTGCCTATTCATGTATTGTGTTAGTAAAATACAAAGTATTAGTAATGCAGAATTATGTAAGCCCAATTATTAAGTGCTTGCAAGTGACATTTCTTTTCAATAGGTTGTTCCACATACACAGCCACACAGGAACCTTACATACACTCAGTCTTTTGTAACTGCATCTTTTTCAGGGCAGAATGAGAGCCTAAAATAGACATGAAATACAGTAGCAGAGGAAAAAAAAGATAGATCATGGAATTTCTTCACATTATGAGTTTCCCCATGCATTTAAACCACGTCCAAGACCTGTTGGAGTTGGATTTGTCTCTTCCCCTTTAGAAAGTGAAAGTTGGGTAGAAAAAAAAGTATTTAAAATTTTCTTCTTGAAATTTCTGTTTCCCTCTTCGCATAGATACACACAGATTTTTCTATGAAAGCAAACAGCTGGAGAAAGGTTAAGTTAAAATTTTACCAGAAGCCTTAACTCCTGGTGCTTCCCCAAAGTCTGCAGTGAGTTTGCTTAGCATTCCTCCATGTTTTGTGAACAAGGGCTACCCAGAAACATCAGCACTCTTTGTGTTTGTTGGCTCCAGTTATACAGGAGATAATCTTTATCTCCAGCAGTTAAGAGTATGGCTGTAACCGCAATACTATTGGAGTCAACAGAAAATGGTGCTGAAGCTGTTTGCCCAAAACCCTCTCTCCAGCAAACAGGGCAGGCTGCCAGCGTCCTCCCATCAGCCCTCTGGACCAGAGCTGGGGAGATGCAAAACTCCAGCACTTTCTTCCTCTTCTCCAGAGGATGCTTGGTTTACTTTCCACCCTGTCTCCTAAAAGGCAACAGCACCAAACCTGATAATTTTTACAGGCTCTGCCTGTGTGTGACTGCTGCTCTGTTCTCTCCCTAGAACTGCTGAGCAACTCCTGGGCAAATTCAGTAACACGTGAGAGAGGAGCTGGGTTCTCAAAACCACTTTCTACACACTCAGTGAAATAAGACCAGGAGAAGAGAGAATTTTTCATGCTTTCTTCCTAGGTGGAAAGTTAATGAGCTGGCTTTATTCATAGACGTTAAAGGATGGTAGAGACATTTTGCAAAACAGAGTTAATCCCTTCTGCAGTCTGTAGCATTGTTTAACATGCACAGTCATCAGAACAAGCTGGAATGAAAGCATCAGCAGATTTTGTCTCTCCTGTCATTGCAGAACAGCAATAGTGCCATCACAGGAACGGGACAAAGGGAAGGTGTGGGCCCACGCGGACACACAGGCAAAAGCATGCAGTGGAAGCAGAAACTGGGTAGCTAGGAAATACAAAGGAGATGGCGAAAAATATATCTGATAATTAGTCAAAAAATCATGGCCCACACAGCTTGTTTTCTTTGTCCTTTAGCCAGGGCAGGACTCTTAACAAAACAGGACAGGCAATGGTGTAATGTCAGTGCTGCTGGTTGGGTTGGGGCAATGCTAAAACAAAACTTTGGGGACAAGAACCATGAGGTAAGGCTGATTTGTAAAGACAGACGTATGACCAATTAGTGCATTGGCAGCAGTGGCTGGAGACCAAGTGAATCTGAAAGAGAAGCACAAGTGCTCTATGAGAAATGATGCCAAAGGAGACAGTGGTAGGGGTTGTGCCTCTGTCACTGGCACACGTGCCAATGAAGGCCACTGCTCACGGGGATCAGCTCCTGCTGAATTCAGTGCCTGCTCCAGGACACCTTCCTCTTGGCTGCTCCCTCTGCCAGCTAACTGCTCTCTTCTGGTTGAACCAATGCATCTCTTCTTCAGACTAAGCCAAAGCATCTTTTGCTTCTGCCTGTCAAATCCATTCCCATTTTTTTCTCATCAGCTGGATAAGAGGAATCCACTCAAACACAGCCTGACAAAACTAAAAAAGCTTCTAAGGATGGCAGGAAGGTCACCTGCGAAGCTGCCACCCACGCAGTCTGCAGTACGGGCCCCTGCGGGGAGTTCAGCCACCAAGAAGCTGAAGAGATGGATGGCTACAGCTAAGGGGGAATTAGGGCCACATGCTAATTACTACAATACAGCCACACGGTAATTACTAGATGTGCTTGGGACGTGCTGGCATGGCTTTGGATGGATTCCCTTTTGCATCATTTCCACTCTCATTAAATCTCGATAGGCTTTTTCTTCCCCCGTGTATTCAAACCCAGCAATGACGACAAACAGCAAGTATCATGCAGCAGGGCTGCATTTGCAAGAACACACAAGGTACGATTTAACTCGCACTGTTTCTCAGGACCAGCCTAGCACAGGTTTTGCTACCAGTTACTCTCCTGCTCCCTTAAAAAAATTGACACCCTGAGGGGGTTTTTGCTCTTTCAGAGAAGGAAAATGCCCACTTTGCATTTCAATGAAAGGCATTCAGCCTCCCCTCCCCACCCCCAGACTGTTTCCTGTGCAAACACTCGTGACTTTCATTTTCTTTTTGAACCAGCTATATTTGCATTTCACTGAGCCCTCTCAAGCGTCTTCTTTCTCAGCCAAGTGAGAGGGGGCTGTGCTGGGGGACGTGCTGGGCTGCACATCTGGCTCCTGCTTGTCTAAGGGAGCCAGGACGGAGTCCCTTGCAGCAGGACCTCAGCGACGGCAGCAGTGTCAGCTTTTGTGCCAGCCTGTGGCTCCGGGTGCCGGAGCAGCTCGCCTGTTCCATGCAGGCTGTATGCGTGCGCCTATGGAGGGAGGCAGGTCGTCGCACCTGCAGGCTCGATGCTGGCTTCTGAGAGAGCTGCACGTGCAGAACTGCGTGCTGCAGTTTGCTGTACGGAGGGGACAGCGCTTGGAGCTTCTTAATGTTTGCACTACTTAATCCTGTTTAGGAGGTAGGGATGGATCCCAGAACAAGTGAGCTGCCTGACAGGCCTTAGCCTGCATGGGGTGGCTTCCAGCACGAGCATGTGTTTAGCAAGGTGAATTCCAGCCAGCACCCATGCTGCATGCTTTCATGATACTGATACTGCTACACCATCCATCTGCGTGCAGTGGATACGTAGGTCTGCTATCCCTCATTCAGCTCGAAGATGGATTTACTTCCACAAGTACATTGGAAAAAAAATAGCTTCTGCCCTTGGGCACGGTGACGTTTAGTGAAGTAAAATTGTGCCCATGACTGCTTGTGGCTAGGGAGAATACCGAAGTGGCACAGGGGAAGGACCAAAAAGAAGTGGCAAAGCATAGTATCTCTAAGTGTGTCATACTCCACAGTCAGGATGTACCAGGCAGGTTACACAGGAGCTGAAAGACTTTTGCAAGATATGGGGGATAACAACAGTTGAATGATACTGCATATAGATACCTAGTTCACACTCACTGCATCTCATGCTTGCTGGGAGCAGCAGGAGCCTAGAGCTGTCCCAGTCCCAGTGGGAGGGCATTTTCACCATCTCATTCTGCTGTGGTGGCAGGACACAGTGGACTCTCAGGCTAGCATGTGGTAAGTGGCACTGGTATCTAAGCCACCAAATACTGCATGACCATCCTGTTGAGTAGTACTGCCCTCCGTCCTGCCATCTGCCCTACCTGGTGCAGCATGCTCGAGGGAATGGGTAGTGGGAGCTGAGCTGGGGACTCTCTTCTAGGATGCCCTGTGGATGGGGATAAGGACTTTGTAGAACTTGGGCGGTGATCTGGGATTTTGGAGAAACTGCATGGTACTCCCTTATACTCCAGCAGCTTCAAAGCACAGAATATAAAACCTGCAAAAAACATTCAGGAAAAATGTACACCTCCAAAACAAAACATCTAATGGAAAGTATTTCAGATAAGACATTTAAAAAAAAAGGATCCAGTCTGACATATCAGGAGCTACCAACTGGTCAGTGTTAGGAGTGGGACTTCTACTGATTATTGAGGGATACCCAAGGTGCTGGGTACCAGGAGAACCAAGGAAGGAACCAGCAAAGATAAGCCTGCTTGATTCTCTGATTGTAGTAACACCTTTTCACAAAATCAGCATCTTTCCTTAGAATATGTGAACTCCAGAGAATCTGTGTGTTATGATGGAGATGCTGGAAAATTTCTGATACTGCTAATCTGAAAATCCAAGTAATTGACAGTAGACACAATTTTTCATTCATCATGTTCAGTAAGCGTGTGTCTGTGATAGATGTACAAAACAAATGTGAAAGATGGCCTTTGTTATTTGGGCACTTCAATTAGAAAGTCTTTTTTTCAGACAACTGTTCCTCACAAGGAAATAGTGCATGAGTTTATGCATTATGGATTTTCAAAATTAATTCTTCTTTATCATAATGCAGATGAAATGAAAGAGCTGGTAGTGTAAGAGTGTACTCTACGTTTTGGCTGTTTATTTCTGTGGCTCAGTTCCTGATCAGAAAGCCAGATGGCCTGGAGAGGTTGTTAAGTGAAATATGGTCTTTTATCTTTAAATCAGCTCGAATCTTGCTTTGGTTTCAAGTGCCCAATTCAGTTAGTTACCATCCCATACCTACAACTATCTTTTTCAATAGGAATAAGTGGTGCCGGCCCATGTTACTAAACTAGAGGCCAGTGGGCTCGTTCTGATTTATGCAAAGCACAGACATGATGAAGAAGCCAACATGAGAAAGCAGATTAAAAACTAAGTAGCAAGAGGAAGAATTAATTCCACTACTCAGTAACATCACATCACATGTGTTTCACTTACATAGTGGTAAAGGCCTAGAAAAATAATTTTAATGTGATTTCTGGGATCAGCCATAGGGGTAGACTACTGCACGCTGAGATGGCTATACTGCACAGGGATGAACGGCTTAGAAATCTGTAACCAGTTGACAGCTCCAGTTAAAATAAGTTAAAAGCATTTATCAAGATACATGCAATGAGGATTGTGCTTCAAGAAAAACTAACTTGTTCCACGAATGGGAGAAGTAATAGGTTTCACTTCTAATTGATCTGTCATCTGTAGATTCTCTTGAGGTCTAGCACAGGGTGAGTTAATCAGCCTTTCCATCACTCAGGGCATTGCAAGGTCTCTCTCCTTGCTTCTGGGAACCTCATCCCTCTGTCTTCTGCCAAGACAGGTGAAATTGGCCAAGTCGTTCAACGTTTATGGAAGGATCAGGAAGGAAAAGATTAAGACAGGATGGGATAGACAGCATGATCCTCCTTAGCCTTCCTTCCCTGAAAAAAGAATCTGAAAAGCCTAATCAGTGGGATTTAAAACTGGAGACTACAATTAACATTTTAGGGTTTAATGTCCAGTGATTTGTTGTTTATGCTATGAAGTTTGTAACAACACTAGTAAAAAAAAAAACAACCCAAAACCCCACTGGTTTGAAGCTGAAGCAACTTCAGCTTTTTATTTGATATCTTGTGCTGGCACATGCTGGCATTGCAATAAAGCTTATTAATAATTTATCTTAGTCCCTTAATGGTTTTACCTTTACTCCCTTGGATTTTGGTGTTTCTGTGCCAGTTCCAGGTAGATGGCTAAGTCTGATGAGCGCACAAAAATAATCGGATCAACACTGTAGCAGCCCCGTCTGCATCACAGCAGCAACAGATGATACCTTCTGAGTAACCCATTTAACATCATCAGGAATAGCAGGCTTGCCTTCCACTAGCGGAGATGATTTTGGGCACTAGCCTGGTACCAGCACCTTTGCCAGAAGGAATGGGTGCTGATTTTGGTGGCAGATGTGGGCTGAGGTGAGCAGCAAAGCTGTTAAGTTCAGGTGTGGGCAGCACTGGGGGAGCTGGAGATCTGGGATTCCTGTGTGGCTGACCAGTGAGGCAGGTTTGCTTTGATTTGTGGATTGATGAGGTATTTCAAGGCTGGGTGGTGTTGAAGCTCG
>JAVJGJ010000057.1:18029197-18045041 GCA_035590215.1 Microhierax caerulescens
GGTGGTGTTGAAGCTCTCCCTCAGTTCCCTCTTCCTAGCGTCCGAAGGTGGTAAGCTCTGTAGTTTTAATTTGGGCTAGATCTGAGAGAAGGAGTTGTGTAAGGCAAGGCTGTGTACCTGACAGAGCCTGGAGGTAAGGAAGATGAAGCTGGCAAAGCCTTGGCCCCGCAGACCATCCGAGCTTGCCCAGGGGACAGCATATGCCTGTGATCAGACCCACTGCAGAGTGGCTTATGAGCAAGGGCCAGCAAACCTGCCGGTGTGAACCGTCCCACCGTCAGCCGTGTGACACCCGCCTTTAGTACAGGAGAAAGAGTACGGGGTTGGGAGCCAGCTTTTGCCAGATCAGGGGACCGACCGTAAGCAAGATGATACCAGACAAGCCCCAGAGGTGCAGTCACAGGTGGTGATGGATGAGAAGTCCTGTAACCAGGCGGTGGTTGCTGGTGGCCTGTGGCTGTGGCTGGAGTGTGCCTGTGTGCTGTCTCGCAGGGCTGTCCCTCCTCCCAGCCTCTCTGCCGTTTCCCGTGGGCTTTTGCGTGCTCATGCAAAAATGCAGGAGTTCTTCTCTCCTGAGACTGCAGAAGGATTTGACCCTCTAAATCATGTTCTTCCAGCCGGGCTGCTGTTCAGCATTCCTTAGCAGACAAAGTTTGATGTTATGGAGTAAAAAAAACCCCAAAAAACCACAGCAACACAAGCACCAAAGAAACCACTGAATATCTGATATTCTTGATGCCAGACATTTTGGAACGGATTATTTTTTGTTAGTCCCTGTCAGGCAGTGGATCAGCAGGCTGCCTGAAGTCAGAGCGGGCTGGGAGCAGCATGGGGTTTGAATGGCAGATGGAGCAACACGGGGTGCATGGCTCGGACCCTGATTACAGGTGGCCGCTAAGCCTGCCTCCGTGCTTTTCACAGCAGTTGTTGTACACTCTGCCAGTAGTGTCCTTAGATTTCGTGGCAGGGCATGTTTTTCGTATTCTAACCTTTTTGATTCACTTGTCGCTTGAAATGTACATCATGACAATTTTTGTTAGATTTAACAGAGTGAGGGCAAGAAGGTAAAAAAAAAAAAAAAAAGTATGGACGGTACAATTCTGTTAGTAGGTGAAACATTTTCTGTGCTCACAGGTAGAGTAGGCTTTGCCCATTTTAACTCCACCAAATTTAATTTAAGGACTCCAGCTGCTCCAGCTGTGCTGCTTGATTACAGATGCTAATAGCAGCTTCTCCTACAGAGATCCTCTCCCAGGGGGGAATTAGGGTTTCCGTAGCGTGCAAAACAAAGCCAAACTGTTTAGTAGTTTCATTGTCCTGCTCACACTCAGCACAAGGACAATTCCAGGCTGAGGAAAGCTGGGGTAGAAATCCCATAGGAAAGATTTACCTTTGGCAGCTTCCGCTTGGGCTTTGTTGCTGTGTGAGTTGTGGCTGTTTCAAATCACAGAACTAACTCTAGGCTGAATCTTGGGAGACAAACCTCAGATTTTAATTCTACTTTGTAGCAGCGTGCAACAGGATGTCAGAAGCTGAAATGACAACAGCTCCACAAGATATATTCCTAGCTTTTAAAAAACATCTTACCTCAAGCACTGAAGCAGCTGTGGATGTCCTTTCTACTACATATTTTTGTGCTCTGATACTGGGTAGAATCAAAGTACAGGAGAGTCTTTGGTGGGATGTCTGAGGATGTCTTTTCTCACCCTCTGATGTCTAGTATCTGAGCTAAAAAAGAGTGGCACTGTTATCTGGGGACAAAAGCAGGCTGTTCTGAGAGGCAAAAGAAGTGCTTGTGTTTTGCAAACTTCTGCAAGAAATGAAGCATTTCCATACTGAGGTGCATGCACCAGGAGAGTAAGATGGAAAAAAAAAACTACAAACCTGAACAGGTATGTTTTTATAATGGAAGTGTGTAACTTTCACAATAGAGATGTATGATGTTTAGAAATCTGTAACATTTTAGGGAGAAGGTTGGAAAGCATCCACTTGAGTTTGCTGTGCAATTATTATATACTCTTTCAGGTCAATAACCTGGATTGTCATTGCACATGTAGTTAACAGAGGCAAACTAGTATTTTGCAGATAATTGGGTTGTATAGTTAAACAGGAAAAGAGCTTTGTCTAGGCTAACAAGCTTCTTTTTTGTCAGTGAAGAATTAGTTTAGCACTTCAATCCTATTCATGCATTATAAAGACTGGAAGCACAGATGGTACAAAAAGGGATTGTAAAGGATCATGAATGGTTCTTACTCTTTACTGAAAACTCTCAATTTACTTTTTTTTTTTTTTCAGGAAAAGTGTGCATGTTAGAGTACGGTGTAAAGTGTAAAGTGCTTATGTCTTTCAGTATGTTTTTAAGCTTTTTGGAGTATTTTTTAACTTTTACATTCCAAAAGAAAAGATCCTATTTAGTTTCATCTTTTTTTTTTTCTTTAGCCTTAATGAAGCCTTGCATTCCTGCAGCCATCATTTAAGATTTAAGTTTGTCACCCTTATTCGCACCATGTTGTACCTTACACCAAGTCCTTGATAAATCACTGCTTAAGTCATGTATATTGATATCAGCAGATTTTGGATGAAGTTCCTGGAATATCTGCATGCTAGGCAGACAGTGCAGAATTAGGTTCTTATCAGAGGAACAGAGTAGCATAGAATTCCCATTTGCTAAATGGGAAGATGTGAGGTGAGAGTTTGAGAACCAGAGTGGGAAGTAAACAGTAAAGGCAGCCCTTGCCCACAGCACAAATATGTCCAAACTCCCTCTTGCTGAGGTTTCTTAGAGATCATTAGTGTTTGTAGTGTGTTACTTTGATCCCTGTGCTGTGGCTTTCTAGCTGTGCCATCATAAATCAATACTTTACCCATACAGTAACCATATGTTTTACTTGCCTTAGAATATATCTTAGAAAATCTTCCTGAAAATTCTGCTCATAACTATAATTATTTGATAGAGGATGAAGCTTACTTTGATTATAGACTACACAGAACCTTTGCTCAAAGTGCAGACAATGAAATGTAGACTAAGATCTTGCTCTGAGGAGTTTAATAGTTGACATTTGTTGGATGAAACTAAGAGAAACCCTTTGTGTTGGCAGAAAATCCATGGGACTCTCTTGATTAAAGTGTCCTCCCATCCCCCCACCCCAGTATATTAGCTGATTTCTATAAAGCATTATGTCACTATAAACAGTTTATATGATGTTAGAGAGTGGTACACACATTGCCCTGTTTAACTCAGTATTCCTGGAAGATCTTTGCAAGTTGCAAAATAACCCGTTACTGGGAACTTTTGTACCTGAGTTAGGACAAAGCGTGTTTAGGTGCTGGCTTCCATGGACAAAGACAAGAAAACTGCCAGAAAGGAAATTTCAGTTTAAGGAGCTGGTAAAAAACATTCGTGTTCTGGAGTAGGAGAGCAGGCTGTTGGAGAGCACCAGGAGGTAAGCCAGGCTCCAGCGGGAAAGGAAAGGGGCAAGTCACGTCAGAAGCAGGGATGCTGCAGGCATAAAGACAGATTTTGAGGCTTTTCAAGCCTAGGGCATATGGGAGCTGAATTCAGTGCTCTCAGGCAGGAATCTGCCTTATCTCTTGCCACATCAATCCCCTCTCTGTCTGGTCTGTCCTCAATCGTTGGGGAGTGAGTGGTGGCAGTGCTGCTTTCTGGGTCAGGAGCCTTAACCCTTTCCTTTCCTGCAAGCTGCACATGCCAGTGGAGGCAGGCAGAGGCAATGGACATAAAACCACACAACGTGAAAATATTGACTCAGCTTGGAAGGAGAAGCAGCAATATAAGAACTGCAAGGGTGAAGAAGCTCAGGAGTCCTTTATTCAGCTGGACAACACTCTCCATTAGTTATGTTTTGTTTCTGGTTTAGGATGGGTTTCATATCTTAATTATAAACTGGAATTTAAATCATACTTTGTGCATATGTGAAACTGTGGATTTTAAAGAAAATGAAGTTCTATGTCATATAAACTATCTGGTGCCACACAAAGCAATTCAATAGTTGATCATGACTTGTATTAAACCCCATAAAATACTGACAGTGAAGCTCCCTTCCCACTTATTGAACCAAAAAGTGTATTAGCAAAGCAGTGGGGAGCACATCAGCAAATGAAGCCTTTACAAGAGCAGGCTGGTTTTTCCTATCAATGCACCAAACAGAAACCTAGCAACTTTCTGTATGTCCTCCTGCAAAGCTTAGAAGAAGGGGAAACAGCTGTTTATCAAAACCTCTTGCATCTGCCAGTCATAGATTGTTTTGCCCTTTAGAAGCAGATAATTAAAACACCACTAACCTGGGGACTGATTAGTAGTACCTTTGACTACTGAAGTGGTGTGGGAGACAAGCAGTGTGTGCTTTTATTAAGCAAGATACACAAATGCATGCTTCTCACAATCCCAAAGTGGCTTTGCAGGTAAGAGAGGCTTTGGACAGACACACACTTGCTAATGATTCCCTCATCAAATAAAAATCTGTACCAAGTGCATGGTTTTGTTAATTCAATGGTTGAATATTAGCTAAACTACAGATAGGAGAGAGTGTCTAGACCAGCAATCCTTGGTCCATACTCTTGGCCCCCTTGAACCTTCCCTCTCTCCCCAGGCAGCCAAAGGAAATCCTGGTGACAATTTCACCCCACCATCCCTTTGCCTAACAGCAAGAGAAGAAACCAAGGGAAGGTTTAAGGGTCGTCACCTGGAGCTGCTCCTAGGTGGGCAAACTGATGGGTACATGCCAGGAGAGGGGAGACCTGATGGATTTAGGGGATTTTTCTTGCAGAACAGTTGTGTACTATATTTGACAGCATTGGCTGTAAGACTTCAAATCCCAGGGTTAGCAACATGGCATAGCATGAAGAACAATTGTCTCTTGCCTGACCAGGTTCATTGTCCCCTGACTTGAAGGGTTATGCCATACCCTTCCTCTTCCCTTACTCCCAGCTTCTTAACAGGAAAAATAGCAATCAGTCCATTTAATTTTCAATACATGAAGGATGGGTGAAGGGAGAGGACAAGACTCCAGACCACGGAAAAGATTTTTCTTCTTACTACTTATTTTTTGATAATTATTAATGCTTTACATGTAAGGGCTTTCCAGTCACATTGGAACTTTTTATTCATTAAAACAGTATTTTCTTCTGCCATTAGCTTTCACGTTCTCCATGAGTGGTTGCCTTTCTGCTACTTTCTGTATTTAAATGAACAGTCTTTGAAGCATCCTGGATGAACTAAAAAAAAAAAAAAGTTCTGACAAGTCCTCTTTTGGTTAGTTACCTCATATGCCTTCTTTTCTCCATGAAATTGCACTGCTACTGGTATCAAGAGCTGAGTTAGAAATAAAGGAGGCAGAGGGGCTCACCAACAACACACAACTGTTCCTCTTAACCTCAAAGAGACTTGTACCATCCTTTGGCATCCTGCTGGGGGAAGGGGAAAAGAGGGGTCCCCCTTTCCTTGGCTGCTGGCTGACTTCTTTTTACTGCAGATTTACTGCCACTGGCTGGCTTATTTCAGCTGTGCATCCATGGCTGCACATACTAATCACTTGACTTTCTCTTCACAATACTCAGACAGACACCACAGGTTACGATGAGACAAGTGTTCTGGGCTCTGCTGAGTGTTCTGGGCTCTGTCGTGGATGGGGCAGTAGCAGGAAATCCTTTATTCGGAGCCCCTCAAGTGCAGGAGCTACACCTCCAGAGCCTCAGGACAACCATCTCTGCAGAGGCCTGGGCTTTCCTGGTGAGCTGCAGCCATGGCAGTCACACATCAGGCCGCTGTGGAACCGGAGAAGTAAGGGACCGGTTCTCACTGCAGGCTGTCATTTCCCCTGCCTGCAGTGAGTACCACGTGAGTCATTCACCCAGAATTTCCTTTCTTGAAGATTTCTCTTTCCTACCGGTGCTGGTCTCAGAAGGATGATCAGTTTCTGCCCAGGCACCTCTTACACACACAGTTACACTTGTCATTTGCTGAAAACTTTGTTCCATGACTTCTCCACTTTATACTCCAGTCGTTGTTATCTTTCAATTGTCATAATTTTTGCCCACCAGTGTCCTAATGACACTCATAATATAGTTATTCAGAATAATTACGCTGTTGGGAGGGAGACGAGTGTTGTTCCTATTTCTGCCTTTGCTACTGGCAAGTACGGTGACCTTGTCCTTGGAAGCCTGTCTTTTCCTTTCCTCCTCTATGATGTGTTGATCTTGATGGTGTAAATCACCAGGAAGTAATTGCAGTGGCCTGTCACAGCCAACTTCCCAGCCCAGGCTTTCTGCCACGGAGCTGTGCCATTCCTTATCAGTGCTTTGCAAGCAGATGCAGATGTGCCAGATGTGCCGACCCGTGGGCGTGCTGCTGGTTACTGTGAGGATGCCTTCATCTCGTCCCGAGAGCTGGAGCGGGGCAGGTGCAAGCTTGGCCTTTCTGGCTCAGTAAGAACCATTTCAGATGTGACCATCCTCAGTTCTGCAGGAGCTATAAAAGCACTCAGCAAAGCATTTCTCCTTCCATAAACTGCTTTAGCTCCAGACACAAGCTATGAAATTAGCTCCAGGAAAGATTTGCACAGTCAGCTCAGCATTACTCATGCTAGTAAAAGTAAAATGGAGCAAGTGGTAAGAATTTAAAAAATTGAAAAAAGGAATGCTTTTATTATTTTAACCAGCCAGTTTACATTGCTTTTGTCTCCTTGTATCACCATCTAATACATCATACATTGCTCTGGCCTGATGTCCATATAGATACACATAATTCTGTAGGTGCTACTAAACTGGGAGAGCAGATGTTGTAGTATAAGACTATCTTGTGTTAGCGGCGTTTATAAGATGCAAAGAAGACTGAAGCTTACCATGGTGAGCACCTCTTTACAGGTGTGACTGCAATGACTTTAGCTGAGCGGCATCTCTAAGTAAAACAGATGAACTAGGGCCTTACATGAAGTTCACCCACCGAGCTGGAGGTGCAGACACTAGGAACGTACCCCTTACGAGGATGTTGGCCCCAGCTTGTCCCATCTGAGCTATCATTTGTTCCATGGAGGAGCTTCGCTCTCTCCAAGTGCTAATAACTAATTGAGCATCTTAGTTGTGGGGGCACAGGCTTGTGCCTTTTTGCCCTCAATAACTACCTGCCTTCTAATCTTTGATGTACCTTGACAATATGCCCCCAACAAGGTAATCCTTGATTCTCCTAAGGCAGCAGTGGCCACTTTAAGCTATTCTTAATTAAGTGCTTTACTGAATCACTTTCTCTAGTAGTCTTTTCTTTTTGGCTGCTTTGTGACTCATGTGGTCTGTTGCCATTTAGTCTGTTATCAAAGGCTCTATTCTGATGCTCCTAATGGCATTTGTAATGGAAAATGAAGGCTTAGCCGTCCTGTTATACTGCTGTCCTGAGGATGATGAGATCTGACAGCAGGTATCCAGACAAAACCAGAGCAGAGGTCTCCAATCTTTTCTAGTATTTTCCCCATGGCACAGACCACATTTAAGCTTTTGGTGAACTGATTTTAGTAGCCAAGATCTCATTTGTGAACGGACTCAGCTCCATTCAATGAAAATAAAGGACATGCTGAATTCTATGAAGCTATGAAAATTCACTTCCATGACCAAGAAAACAGTAAGTGTGTTTGGAGTGAAATCAAAGATGAGGTGCATAAAGCTTTATCCTCACATGGAAGAGTCCAGGTACTGCAAGAGCCAATGATGCCAGCTCTTGTGATTTAACACAAGTTTCGGAATATAAATATAAATACAAACTTATATAATTTTTCTTAAAATCTGTGGCATCTGGGATTGTGTTACTGTATGAGAAAATAATCTAACAAAGTTTGAGGAAAGTGTATGATCCCACTGGTCTCTAAAGAAGCTGAGTGGGTAGGCAAATAGTGGCTCCACATTTAAAATGAAAAGACTTATTTTTTTTCATGGCAGAGTGAGAATGGAGCAACCCACCTGGACTTGTCCAGGTCACAGTGGTGGAAATAGCTGCTGTTCCTGACAGTTTAGAACAGGGGTCCTCAAACTTTTTAACCAGGGGGCTGGCGCGTGGATGAAGTGGCAGGCAGTCATCTGCGGCTGCTTTGTTTCCCCCCCAACCCCGGGGGGGGTGTCAGAGAGGGTCTGTAAATACCGGGGGACCAGATTGAGGACCCTGGGGGGCCGTATCTGGCCCATGGCCATAGTTTGAGGACCCCTGGTTTAGAATGAAAACTTGTCTGTCCTGTTGGCGCTATTGCTATTGCCCCAGGTGCCCCCAGTCTGGCAGAGGCACCTTGCACCTTGTCCTTTCTCTCTTGTCAAGCTGGCAGCTGCATTCTTCTCATGTGAAGACCAGATTTAAGAAAAAGGAAATGCTTTGGGAGTTTATTCTTGGTCCTCAAGGAGCTCTTGTGTACATGGGAAGGGATTTCCAGCAGTGCCTCCAGGCACTTTGGGTACCTTCAGTTTGTGTGGTGAATTCAGCACCACCTGGATTCGTAGGTAAGGTGGGAGTTCAGGGGAGGGTGACAGTGCAGGAGCAGAGGGGCAGGCTGCAGGGGCAGCGTGACCAGCCGGACGGCAAGGACAGGCCTGTGGATGAAGGCAAGAGAATGACATTTTTGGAAGCTTGTCATTTGACTGGTAGCAGGCTCAGTGTGACAACCACCTGTGGATTTTGGACCTGATCTGGCAGCAGAGTCAATAGCATTGCGCTCATCTCTGGGACGCCTGTAGGATGTGCAGGAAGAGTTAAACGGGTCCGTGAGTGCCAGCAGTCAGGATGGGAAATGGATAGGGGTGACCCTGGGGTGTGCCAAATCCCCCTGCTCCTCAGGGCTGTCTCTGCTTGCTCAGGGGACCCCTGCTTTCATCCAGGGCTCTCAGCCTGTTTGGAAATTTTGGTCTTTGTGAAGGGGTTCAAATCCCTCTGTAAATTGTGGAATATGAATATGCCAAACATTTTTTCAGTGAACTTCTAAGATAAAATACTAGCATGTATTTTATTTTTGGTGCATGCAATCAAATCTTTTCTCTTCCTTCCTATATACAGCAGTCCAAGGGACTGGTCTTTCTTCTTCTCTCCTTTCTCTATCTCAAATATCAGAGACACAGCATGACTCAAATTTCATTCAAACTCAGAACACAACTCATGTGCTCACTACTTCAAAAATTTATAGCTGGTGTTTGTAACAAACTTAAAGCAGAGCTGCAGTTAATATAGACATTTTCCTGCCGGGGGCATGGGAAGCTCCAATTTCAATCAGAGCATTGCCTTTCTTATGTACTGTCTGTAGCAGAACAGTTCCGACTTTCCAAGTTGCAAAGTTTTCATGGTAATCAGCCAATTTATGAAACAGAATTTTGTTTCTTTGTCTTCTTAATTGGTATGTTCTAACCCACTACAGTCATACTGTTCTGTTACAAAACCAACCTACCAACCAACAGTGAATGGCTTTGCATAATTACCCCAAAAGAGTAATTTGTGAAATGTTAAGAGTTTACTTCCCCATCCATCAGTATAAATGTCTGTATGTGTGCACACATACATATAGTTTCATTTTAAAGTATTAAAATGAAGCATTAAAATTGTTTGTTATACCCATACAACAAATTTTAAGAGCACAGAGAACAGTGTACGCACAAACACGCGGCACATTGACTCGTATCTGTTGTGGTTTAATCCAATGCAGAAACTCATCTCTGTCCTAGTAAATTTTATCACCATTTTATCGTACAAAGAAGGCTAATTCTGATCTTCTTATGCCAACTATTTACAACAAAGGTATGCTAAATTAAATAACAAGTTAACCTTCTGCAGCCTCATGTCGTTATTGGAATGACATTCCAATATCTGAGGGATGTTCTGCCTGACGGAGGCACTGCTGGCGGAGGCAGCCTTGCACTGGGGACCTTTCAGAGACATCCCTGATTCCTGTCACCAGTCTGACACCGGGCAGGCAGGCAGGAGCCAGCTGGCCGGGCAGTCACAACAAGGCCAGCGGCAATGGGTTTGCTTGCTCAAAGAGTCTTGGTGTGGATTTGGGTGGGCTTTGTGCTTACTTTATGATCTCATTTGTGGAGGAGAAAAAAACAGAAGGAGAGCTAAATGCTAAGTGCTGGGATAAACGGAAGAGCTCTTGCTGATGAGTCATTCTGACCCAAGGTGTGGTACTTCTAAAAAGGATGCTGTTGTTCTCAGGGGAGCACTCAACAGGATGGACATGTTTTCATTCTAAACTTAAAAGCAAAGTTAATTTTGCATCGGCTTCCAGAAATGTCCTAGCTCAGATAAAGAGTGTGAAAGCAGAAAAATTATTTGTGGTTTGTTTGTTTTTTTTTTTTTTTAATCTTCCCAGAAGGTGTCAAACATCTAAAGAAAGGTTAATGATATCAGCTCTTCCCTGCTCATGTTGAAGAGCATCCCCTGTGCACCCTGCCTCTGCCCAAGCATAAGCTGTTCTGTGGCTCAAGCAGGCAGCCAGTATTCAGCCACTGCAAATTGTCTCCTTTTGAGGGAAAAACAGATGACAGAGTCACATATTTATATGATACGGTTCAGTTTGTTTATAGAGAACATATAGCAAAGGGCTGTTTGCCTGGGCACGGGAGAAACTGAAGAAAGATACCATTTTTCCTCCTTATTGTTTCGAACCATAGTTTCAAAGTCTCCCAGGGTCATCCAGCAAGTGTCCACCTAGCATTTTCCCTCTCTCCTATGGCTTTTCTATTGCTTCCCCTCTGCAGGTGAAAGACTGTCTAGCTGCTTGTAGTTTCATTCACCTTGAACAGCAGCCGTGCGTTATGCCCCCCAGCTCCAATGCCAGATTCCCAACTCACTAAGGAGCATTCAGAGAAAGGTAGCATCCCCTCTTCCCACTGTCCTGTCACATCTGACCTTGTCAGTACTTTCTTGCAGGGGTGCCAGCAAAAGCTTGGAAAATGGTTAAGACCACAGGGGGACATAACTTGTATTGTTTGATACTGTCTCCTTGTTTCCTTCTGTTTTCTATTCAAGCTGCATCCATCTGTTGCCTCCTGTCCAAGAGAACAAGCTGCCTGGGCCGCCACCACCTTTGTTCTGCCTGCAGACAGTTTCTGATGCAGCAGGGTCCTCATCTGCGTGGGGGTTTTTAGGTGCTCTGGGAATACATGGAAGTGATAGTGGGGATATTTAAGATCCACTTTGGGCCAGGTGAGCCATCAGAGTGGCCACCTCTGACATTTTCAGAGTGGAAGGTTACTGTCTCATTTGGGCACCTGCTGCCATGCACAGCCCATTACCGCTGATAAAGCCTCTGCGTGCAAACACGTCGGATTGCCGCTCCAAAGAAGGTATATGCTTTATAGAGCAAGCTGCTCTGAGACGTAAGAAGTGACTATTGGCACATCATTATACAGAAATTACTGCTTCCAGAGCCAAGCTGCTGTGTAGATCTGCTGGTAGCCAGGGGTGATGCTTTTCTACCAGCTTTCAGTTAAGTGCCTTGGAGTGCTTTACAAACAGAGATTACTTGTGCCTCACAGCACCTCCTGAGGCACTTCGTATTACTTATTGCCAGATAAGCAATGAGACAAACAGGAAAAAAAAAAAATTAGCTGGTGCTATTAGCTACCCAACTCAGAACAGTAAAAGACTGTTTTTCACTGCTGTGCTGAATTTATTTGTGTTGGGGCTGCTCACCACATCTATTGTATCCCCAGACAGAGGCATCACAAGTGAGCATCTGTTTCTGCAAGAGCTAGGGGTCTTGCCTCATTCTACTTCAAGTCAATGACCTGCTGTAAAAAGAGCCCAAAGTCCTTGCTCATCTCTCAGCCTCCACTGAGCTTCTGGACTGTGACTGCATGTGATGTTCTTATAGTTCTATGTGGGTGCTGAGACATCTGTTACAATTTTACAATTAAGTGTGACCAAATTTAATTATCAACAACTGCTTAAAGTGTATAAAATGTTTTACCACGTGTTAAAAGGATGCTAGCTTTGTGGATTTATCATCTAGCACCCACCTCTGTGCAGACATGCAATGAACAAGTATCTCAGCCCTGCGCGTGGATACTTGTGGAGCTCACATTTGGACTAACAGTGCCAGATGCTCCTGCCCTTTCAGCATCCTCCTTTCCATACCCTAGTGGGTCACCTCCCCACTAACAGTGGGGGTGACTAAGTGATAGATGCTCCTGCCCTTTCAGCATCCTCCTTTCCATACCCTAGTGGGTCATCTCCCCCTCCTCCTACAGCTGTGCACACATTGCCACAAGGGTACAGTGAATGTCTTATTAAGCAGCGTGCTCTCCCCAGAAACGTTTGGATGGTTTTGCCTCGCACAGCACCCCAGAGGCTTACAGCTCACTCCTGCAGTGCCTGGAGATGTCCCGCTGTACCCTGGAGCATGGAGAGGTATTGGATAAGCACAAGTCCAACTGTTTGCAGCCCTATCTCCTTTGTAGCAAAGACCAGAAACACCTAGACCAGAGGCAGCCGTCAGCTGAAACGGACTGCTACCAACTCTGACTTCAAACGTGGTAATTGTGGAAGCAGCATCAGGCTTCCCAATACAATATTCAGATGAGGATTTGGCTAAGCATTGTTCTTCTGACTGTCACAATCTATCCATCTCCCAGATGGCAAGATATTTACCTACTAAGAAAAGAGATAAGCTGCAGATTTTTTTCTCTGTCTGCTCATTCTGCTTTTTTTTTTTTTTTTTTTGTGGAGGGGGAAAACCCCCAACAAAACATCATGGAAGGTAACATAGTATTTCTAAACTGCTTTGGATTGGCCTCTGTTCAATACCTCAGTCCTTCACACAGCCAGGTAACGGTTTCTGTGAACGTGGGGCATGGCTCTGCTTAGTCTGAATACTGTACTCACAAACGGACTGGAGCATACACAGCAAATTCAGCTGCTTGGGCCTGAGGAATGCACGTGCTTTGTGACAATCCAGTCACCCATGTGCAGAAAGAAAATAAAATTAATTACCCAATGGCTGATTGCACAGCATAAATAGCAAAGGGCAAATGTTGTAAAAAAAAAAAAAAAAAAGCTGGAGTACGTATTCCATTGATATGGTACTCTCAGCACAGAAGTTCTTACAGAGTTAATTTATGAATAGAGTCAAAGAAAAAAGCTTTGGATTCATTGCTGCTGTGATTAGCTGCATCAGGCAAATGCAACGTTAATCATAAAGGCAAAGCACTGCAAGAGTCAAGTAGTTGGGGGGAGAAAATCCTCGCCTTTCAATTTAACGGGTCTGTTTTACTAACAGCAGATATCCTGATCCCTTATGGATCTTCTGTTTAGCAGTATACAATTGATATGGAATTTCTGCAAAAAATACTCAAGAGAGGCAGAAAACACATAGCAGTAGAATAAGTAGTTTCCAGAAAAGGTTTCTAGTTCTATTTTTGTTTGCTTTCCTGTTTTGTCCTCTTTTCTGCACCCTCAGTTGCATAAGAGTTACTCAGAAACAATAACAAGAAAATACTCCCTCAACACTTCAAGTGACCGTGTAATATACTGAGGGGGAAGTACAGCAGTAACTCAACCCTGGAATTTAAACAACCAACACTCAGCAACCCCCTTGCCTTGTGCCTCCACCCCCCACCCCAGTGCCTGCCTGGCCCAAACAAAAATGTGCAAGTCCTGGAGTTGCAATCCAAAGATTCTTAAGGAGAACCCATTTACGAGAAAGCCATTACTGATCCATGCAAGTGGATAAGGATATTGGTAGAACCCCCTATTTTTTCTTTATTTTGAATTTTCCAAATACACAAGACGGCTCCAGCTCTCATTTTGAAGAGGCGATTTCTACCCTCAGAGTCACTCCCTCCGTCTGCAAAGGAAAGGAAACAAAGTTAGCAAATGCCCAGATAAATCTTATCAAAAGCCCCACCAAGGGGGACAACAGAAAACAGCTTTAACAAAATTGCACTCTTTCAAGAACAGCAAACCAGGAGCTGATGACACTACCAAGAAGATTAAAAATCAAAAGTCCCACTGGGTCGTTGCACCCAATTTACAGCACCTTCCCTGCTCATGTATGAGCGATGTTCCATAACCCTCCTGAAAACACTCCCCATCCTTATTTTCCATAAAAAAACCCTCCTTTTATACCAACCCTGTGTGGCCCCTGGGATGACTCAGCTGCCTGCAGTTCTGCCAGGCTGTTGCTTGAATTTGGGTGCCGTGAGAAGAAATCCCTTTAGAAAGGAAAACTTGCCAGAAAACAAGGGGTTAGAAAAAAAGGCAAGGGTATAAAAGTTTGACTCATTATGGGCTTCACCTTAATGGTCTGTGCTGTAGTCAGAAAGCAAGACAGGAGCTTTTAGAGAGGCTAGCTCTTAAAAATAGGCAGCAGAGCAGGCTTGAACGTTGCCTGACGGCACAGCTCTGGAGAGAGCTGGCAGCACGGGCATGGCAAGTGCACTGCTGTCTCCCTTATTCCCCATCTCTGTATATTCCTTTCACAGTTTAATGTATTTATTTTCTTTCTTCTAAAGAAAGTGTCTCCACATTAGGTGCACAGATGGAGAGGCAGGCAAACGAGAACCCACAGAAAGGACTACCGTTGGGTCTGCACGTGGTCAGCCTGTGGGGTGCTGCGTCTGGATACTGCAGCGTCTAAACAAGGTCAGGATGCAAGAGGAGGTCAAAAAGGACTTGGCATACTTGACTGGTATCTACCTTTACACCCTATCAGATAAAGGGTTATGAGAAATATATGTGCTTATTCATGAGTCATTTCCTAACTGCCTCAGATTAGTAATAAGCTTCCTTGGTTGACACGTGTCTCCAGTCACCTTTTTTATACTTCTGAAATGTTTGGCAATGACTGCCCTCAGAGAAAGCCTTCAGGAAAATTGCTTTTCAAACTGGGATCTGTGGCTCTATGTCTGGGTGTGCACATATGTATGTGGGTGTACCAACAACTTAAAAAAGCAAGCACGGGAGAGCTGTTTTGTTGGCTTATTCACAGAGGAGTCAGTACTTTCACTGACTCTGTTTACGGGTTTGCATATTGGAAAAGTTTGGAAGTTGCAAGGGCTCTAAGCCAATCTGATCTTCCTTTAGTGTTCCCAGGTGGGCCAGCATTTTAGAAAAAAAAAAAAAAAAAGCCTGGAAAGACAATTCATTTGTGGAAGGGTCCCCTAGGAGTAAAGCGAGAGCAGGAAGAGCTAATGGAGATGCACACAGACGGCTGGCAGCAGAGTGGTTTCGTGTTCTGCCTGTCAGATGTTCAGTGCTGAGCTCAAGGGTGTTAAAGTACCTTTTATTCCTGACCAGGCATCTGCGTTCTGCATGGTGCCAATTCATAATCATGTTTTCCTCTGATACCAGTTTCTCCCATGGTGCCAATCCATAAGCACACATGCTCCCCGTGAGGGGTACTCAGGCTGCTGAGGAACTTCAGGGAGAGAGTGACCCATGTGTGAAAGACAAAGATGAAACAAAAAAATGAGTATTGCACTCACATAGTAAGTTTACATCAACTTTTCTTTCCTCTTGATCAGCATATTCATAACTTGGAAGCATTCAACACAAAAGTAGTGCATTCCAGGGGAGGCGACTTGTGTATTTTAATGGTGACACCAGAAGTACTCTGTGGAGCACCACTTTGCATACTAGGCTTGCAGTGAGTGCTATTATCTTTTCTTAAACTAGCTGGGGAAAACAAGAAAAGCTTCCAGGCATCAGGGCTTCAACAGCAATTGCTGGCTTAAAGGCGTGTTAGCAACTTTGTCTTTGGGGTTTGTGTGCTTTATATTGCGGCAAATGAAGAGACGGGACACAGCTTGATGCAAGCAAGATGTCGACTTTATTGTACACCATTACAGGTTTATAGATGTTTTC
>JAVJGJ010000057.1:18045141-18085086 GCA_035590215.1 Microhierax caerulescens
TATTTAGGCCTGACTCAACAGTTGGAATCCTGTGGGCTGCTATCTGTCCACCCTCCTTGTCATCCCAAGGTTTATGGCCGACAAGCTCCAGCACATCCCCGCTTATTAGTTGGACGGTATCTGGAGACTTGCCCTTCAGGCCTTGTCCCACATTATATAATGAACAGACGTAGTTACCTGAAACACAGGCAGCAAGGTAGTTGTATAGAAAAGATGTGAAAAAAATCCTAAAAGCAAATATCAGTTTACAGAGGATCATAATTAAATATTCACTTCCACCACTTGATATTCATGGCAGATGAGTGGTCGCTGGTGTTACCAGGAGCATTTCCCCTCTCTGACTTACTCTATTTGCCCAAGGGGGGTGTAAATAATAAAAGTGAGAAATAGTAACCAAGTGATATTAAGTTCTCCTGCTTTATATAGCTATAGTTGTGCATGAATGTTAGCGGTTTTAGAAAGAACAACCACTTCTCAAATGTTTTTGTGAAAAACAGAGTCAAAGTCTAATTGGTGTTGGAAGGCACCTCTAGACCTCCTCCTCTAGTCTACCCTCCTGCCCAGCACAGCGTGACTTTCACAGTTAAAGTGGGAAGGTCATGGCCACTTCCAGTCAAATTCTGAACAGCTCCAAGGACGGAGATTTCACACCCTCTCTGCACACCTCCAAGAGCCGGATTCTGCCTTCTCACCCGTGAAGTCGTAGAGGATACAGGCAGGTCTCCCCTGAGATGTCTGCAGGCTGAACAATCCCAGCTCCCTCAGCCTCTCCTCATACACAGTGGGCTCCAGCCCCCCAGCCCTTTGGGTGTCCCTTCACTGGTCTCTAGCCAGCTGGCCGATGGCTTGTCAATCTGTTTATGTCAAACAGAAGGAGGGCACACCTGGCTACAGGTCTGGATCATTCGGAGCAGGTATATAAAGCCTTGCAGTCAGGAGAGGATTAACCTCCCTGCAAATGTTTCAAGTGTCCTCACCTGAGGTGTTAGAGGTGCTGTAGCCAGCCAGCTGGCTGAGTCCTGACAGCCCTGCTAAACCTGTATGGTCACACCAGGGCACTCACAGGATCAAAACTGATTTTAATTTGTGCCTCTGCTATGTGTATTGCCTGAGGAAGTTGTGGTTAGAGGTGTAGCATTCATGCCCCCGCGTAAACTTGGGGTGGGACCTACAATTGAGTTTTAGGGCAAAGATAGTTTAAATAGTGATTATCTCACAAACTTTGCATTGATCACATAAAAAAAAAAAAAAAACAACACAAACCCCACCCTCTAATATTTCCCTTTTTGATCTATATGCATTACACTTTTATCTGTAATGCATAATTTTCCCCTTATTATCTTCAGTTGCTGGAAACCTTTGCCCAGTCTTGCGCCTGGGTCTCTCCCAGCAGTGGCTCAAAATGCTTCTACCTCTGTTTCTTGCAAGCACAGGAGAGGAGCGTGTTTGGGAGCAGGGGAGAGATTCAGACTGCTGGACTCGCCGCTGCGGCCATCGGGGAGGTAAGGGCACTCAGCGGTTTGTCCATGTGTCACACTTCAGCATTTGGCATGTTCACTGGCATCTGGTGCTTCACTTTGCACAAAAGAGGATGTCAGGTGATGCATCTAGGACTTTCAGGGCTGGCCTGCTGATTTTTGGAAAGTTTTTCAGCACTGTGTAGCAAGCTGTGAGGGTTCTGGAGGCTTAAAAAACCATGGTGCATTTGTCCTTGAAAGAGGTGTTTGGTTTTGCCTGCCTGATTTACTATGCTAGCAAAACCCCCATACTATTAATAAACTATGCTATAAACTGGGCTGAAATGTAATGAGTCAGTCCTTAAACACTTACCAGTAAGGTAAAGGTTGAGGATTAACCTAACAACTTAAACATGATGTACTTTTTAACTATATAGCTGTGCGAGGGGCACTAGTCTAAAAGGGAAGGTGAAGATGCGTGTTTTCACAAACAATGAATGAAAGCTTTCCAGAATTCAGACTGAAATTATATGTATCAGTCCGAAATCATCACTACCTGGTTTTGCTGTTCCATCACACTCACAGTTAGGACACAGGATTCTCAGGTGTTTCTCGAGAACATTTTTCCTCTGAAATATATTAATTTCTCCCCTTTTCCACCCACTGCATCTTGATGCCAGAGAGGAAAAAAAAGGGTGCTGGTTTTTTTTTTGTTTGTTTGTTTTTGGGTTTTTTTTGTTTTTGGTGAAGCCTTCTGGTTTCAAAATTTGTTCCTGTGTGAATGTGCGTGTGTATCATTGACATCTACTGACCAAGTTAAAAACCACAGCTTCATCAGATGAGAACTGTGGTCAGCTGTGTATTTTAATGGTAAAAGCAACATTTGATAGCAAAATTTGGAGCTTCCTCTTGTTCAATGACCCTGAATCCACATCCACAGTGTGGCGTTAGGGCATTTCTCCCAAGAAAGCCCGGCAGAAACGTCACTGCCAGCATCACCCAGGTGTTGCTGCCTAGTCCACCGTGCCCATCCCAGTACACCTGTACTTGATTTTCCAGACCTTTGAGGCTACAGGTCCCTGTAGGTGAGCTGTGCTCACTGCAGGGGTGCAATCATGCCAGGGACAGGATGGAGAGCCGGGCTGTGTCCCTACAGAGCTGTGTGGGACCAGGTGTGACCTGGGAGGAAATTCAGTCCCAAGGCTGCGCTGGCAAAACTTGCATGAGCTGATAGCAACAGGCTAAGTGTCTGTTTCAGTTTTAAGCAGACAGCACGTCTCATCCTTGTGTGTTGGTAAATAAACGGGTTGTGGAGGAAATTGGATATGCAGGTACCAAAACTCTCCCCCAGGTTCCTTGATTAAAAACCTAGGAAAGTAAATAATATCACAACATTGGTCATCAAAGCCTATTAAACCTTCTCTGACTGAAGAGTGTACCAAGCATTTTGGAAGAAAAGCTAAGAAAACATGTAGTAAAGCAGTGGGCCTGTAAAATGCCTATCTGTTAACAAGTCTCTCCCATTCCAAAGCACGAATACTTAAGTTTTTTTCTTTTAAAGCCTCTCTGGAAATCGTGGAAAAGTTTCTACAAGTGTCTAATACCTTGTTTTAATATCTTGTAGTATCTTGTATCTACGTGCTCAGTAGATAATTAAACAAGGTATGAGACATCTGTAGGAACATTTTTATTTTTTAAAAAAGAAATTTAAAGACTACTCATGTCACTTCACTGCATTATAAGAAACAAGAAAAAGAAGCACCCAACCCACCTTTGCTATATCACCTATTATTTCAAACAGCTTGAATCCTCTGATTCCTCTTTCTGTCAAGACTGCAGACCGCACTCTATTCACAACACCTGTTACTCTTTTATTGCTTCTATTTCCTTCACGGCAAGTTCTGGAGCCCCAAATAAATAAGTAAATAAATTCTAGTCCTTGTTAAAACCAGGGGGGCTCAGCCAAAGCGCAGAGACTGCAGGCGATGGAGGCCCACCCCCAGGCACTGGTGCAGAAGAGCCAAGCCCCGCTCGCTGCGGGTTTTGGCTGCTGCGGAGGCGCAGGGCAGCTCGGCAGCTCGTGCTGTGCTTGTGGCAGAAGCCTGACAGGAGTGCGCACAAAAAAGGACCTCGGGCCCTGAGCTTCCTGGAATTGGGTAAGAGTCTACATTTCCCAATGTAGAATAAAGAGATTATATACCTATACAGAGGCTATCTACCTCTATATACCTCTATATACCTATAAAGAGACTATATACCTCTTTTGAAATGAACAAGTTTAGGTCAAAGAATAAATATTTCATGTGACACAGTCAGACTACCCCAGCAAAAAAGACCAGTAACTCTCATTCTACTTTGCCTTTGGCTCCTTTTAATATTTAGAGATAAGGTCACCAGACCAAAACATCTGGAAAGATGAGGATAAGGTTTATGCCATTATGAGGTGTCATATTTTCAAAGCCATTTCTAGAATTAATCTGTATAAGTAATACAATTTAATTTGCATTTTATGACTGTATTTGCGCAGTGCTTTGAGGTTGGGTTTGGGGTTTTCTTGGGAAAGAGGGAGAAAGGACTGAACATTTTGAACATGGCTTCCAGAAAGGAGGCAGGGGTGCACCATGCTTGGGAAAGTGGCTCCAGGCAGGGATGAGAAACCCTCTTGTCAGAAGACCACATGGGTGGTGTCATGCTTCTGTGGATACCACAGAGCAACCTTAAACTCCAGACCTGTGTTTCTCATTTAATTTGTGCAATGTGGTTTGCATCTTCCATGTCATTCTACTGGTAGGAAAGGGAGAGCTTTTTACACAGTGATGAGTAATCTGAGCCCCTGGCTGATCTGAGTTGCACAGAAAATCTCCTCCCATTTAAAAGGATTTCAGCCCCATCTATGCTCACCATGACTAATTTGCAGCCTTGAAGGGTGGCTGTTTGCGGTCTGGGGATGCCCAGGACCTTCCCCTTTAATGAATATTTAGTAGCTAGGATTAGCTGCTACTTAATGAGGTGTCCGCTGACCTCTGGTGGCAAAACCCTTCGCGTAAACCTGTAAACCTACATGTACTTCACTACGGATTAGAAAGAAACCTAAGCTTTTCTCTTACACGGAGGTGATGGCAAACCAGCAGGACAGGGAGCAGAGCCCTGGGCAGCAATTTCTGCTCCAAACAATACCTAAAAAGTGGACCTGATAATTTGTTTGTGGAAGGCTGGCTAGCCACCATGAAGAAAAATACAACAAGCAGTTCTATATGTAGTAATTCCCCTATCAAACCCTTATTTTGCTTGTACTTATAGGGATGGTGATGGATTATAATGATGTCACCTACAATAATTATTTGAGATACTGAGTTACAAGAGCTCTTGGTCAGTGCCCTCATCATCATCGGAAGTGACCACTGATTCATTGACTTTTCTTGCCAACAGCTTGACTGTGAGACATTTTGAGATGAAAGGAAGAAAGACGCAGCCAAATGTCTTTCACAGAGGGACTGCTCTCCGCTGTGGCTCTGCCAGTCTCTGACGTGACACAGTGCAACAGCACGTGAACGAACCAGGGTTCAAGGAAGACATTGTCCGTACCCTGCCAACACATTCGTCTCATGCTCTGCGCTGGTGCGCATCCCCTGTGCTGCTGGCTGCAGGGTCCTGGTCCTGCTCAGCGTGAGCCTGACTTCAGTTCTTACCTCTGAATTTTTATTACTTGTATATATGTATATACAGGTTAAATTGAAATTGCGTAATTACATTTTTCATTTATTCTAACATTATCAATATAATCTTTAATATTATAAAGAAATGGGGGCATGAGCAGGTCCATGGAACAGGAGGGACAAGAGTGCTTCCCCTGGGATTTCCTGTACCGAGTTTCCAGCCGGAGGATCAGGTTCCTCTGCTGCGGGCTGTGCTGGGGAAGGGCGGCGTGCAGGGGCAGCACACCCCTCAGCTCAGGGGTCCTCAAACTTTTTAACCAGGGGCTGGCACGCAGATGAAGTGGCAGGCAGTCATCTGTGGCTGCTTGGTTCCCCCCCCAACCCCCGGCGGGGTGGGGTGTGTGGGGTTCTGTAAATACCGGGGGGACGGATTGAGGACCCTGGGGGGCCGTATCTGGCCCATAGGATATGCTATCTATGCCCATAGATAGGCCAGTTTGAGGACCCCTGCCTCAGCTCCCCTTGCTCCACGAGCTGCTGTAGCAGATGTGGCTGGTCAGGGGCTGCTGGAGGCACAGTGGGAGCAGTCGAGCATGGGGGATGGGTTATCACAGAGAGCAGCACAGCATCCCCTGCCCACTTTCCCTGGTCTCTGGAGAAGACCACTGCGCAGGGAGAGGTCAAGGTAAATGGACTGTCTAAACCAGAGAGGCTCGGTGGGCTGTCCAGCCTAACTCTGGTCTGGGTAGTGAGTGTTACCAGATTTTACAAGTCATACACAGTATCAAATGCCATTCTTTGGAGCCCTCGACACCAGATCCCTCTGCTGCACAGGACACTATAACCCCTGGCTTTCTGGCTACAGGTGTAGGAGCTTGTGCAGCAGCACTCCTGCTAGGTCCAGGTCTGCTTCAGTCAATGATCAGAACCTACTTTTCCACAAATCTTGCAAAACTGACTGGGTTAAAATGGCTCTGATGGTTCTTCCAGGAGCTTGTTCCTGTTCGCTTCAGTCACGCTGGTGAGGTGTGCCAGCGCTGTTCCTCCAGGTCGTAAGGTCCTGGACCCTTAGAAGTCCGGCAGTTTCTGTGCTGCTGAAAGTTGACCATGGTACTATGACCACTGACTGTGCTTATTTAGTGGACTTTATTGTTACATCTTTTTCTCAAAAATCTCAGTGATCCTCAGTGAAGCTATTTTGAGGCTCTACCTGCCCATATTTGTTGCCCTGAGTTTGAAGCTGTGCAAGCTTTCCCTCCAAACAAAGTGTAGGCTTAACACTTACCTGGAGGGGATCTGATGAGTCTGCGGGAAAACTGAAAACCAAACATTTCCTACAAACCTGTTCTGTTCTTTGGCTACGTACTGCATGCTCTTTAATCCTAAGAAATTCTTCACTATCAGGGTGGTGAGACACTGGAACAGGTTTCCCAGAGCAGCTGTGGCTGTCCCATCCCTGGAAGTGTTCAAGGCCAGGCTGGATGGGGCTGTGAGCAACCTGGTCTGGTGGAAGGTGTCCCTGTCCATGGCAGGGGGGTTGGAGCTAGATGATCTTTAAGGTCACTGCCAACCCAAACCATTCTATGATTCTAGGAGTCTAACTCTTTTCCTGGAGTCCCGCTGGATCCCAGCCTGCTGGATAGGCTATGCTGTACTTGATCTCCTAGAAATTACCAGGAGTTCTGGAAGGATGTTGATAGTAAGTGAGGTCAGGACTGTTTCTAGGAGAGTCAAGACTGTGGCCAGCTTCCTCCATATGGAGAAAATTATTTCTGTTTGCTGGGGTTTACAAATGAGTTGCCTCTGTCTTTGAGACACCATTCATTTTCATCAAGGATGTGCTGGCTACTGAAAACCGCCATGAAGGGACAGACATTAAAGCACGTGGTGATGATTGTGGAAGTCTGTGCATCATTATTGGCTTCTTAACAGCTTTAACTTTAAATTGTTCAAAAGGTGCTTTAAAGTAATTTACTGAGAACTTGTCAGCATCCTGAATAAAATTAAGAACCAGTTAAAAGCAGAATAATTGGGAAAATGAGTGAGACTTTTATATCCGCACCAAAGAGCCACGAATCTAAAGAAAGGTCGTATAAATCATGTGCACGTTGCCTTTTTCTGAGGTGGTTTTCATGCACTGGAAATGCTCGCTGCAAGCCTGGGCCACCAGTAGGTGGTGGTAACACCGCAATTTCTTGGTTCGTTTTTTTTTTTTTTTTTTTCTTTGAGGAAAGGCTTGACAATTTTATGACACCGCGTGAAAAATTTGTTAGATGATGATGAAACACCCATTAGGCTTCAGATGTGAAACGGAAACCACAGGCTCATAGTCCAGCAGTGGGAAGGAATGTGGCTCCCCCAGAAAGAGCCACAACCAGCTCGGTTACAGAAGCTGGAGACAGAGTAGATAGTGCCAATTGCAGAGCAGCTGACTGTAAAGGGAAGGGGTTGTTTTCCTTGCTCACTGCAGGGTTAAATTTAAATGCCTTCTGTATTTAGAGGATGGAAGGTTTAGATTCATGGTTAAATTCCCACTTTTGCACTAGTATCCACTTTCGCACTAGCACCCAGGTGTTGCAAGAATGATGCTGCAGCATCTTCTGCTACTGTAAGATTTAAAACCTGAAAGCCCAATGAAATTCCTTTATTCCTTTTTTTTTAAATGAAATTAAATTAAAAAATATTATAGAGGATAAAGATCTTTTTTATTGTTTGCTTGAGTATTTCTTTGTCTGGCAGCTTGGGGCCATAAGACTGCTGCTAGGCATTGGTTCAGTTCCAGTGGAAAAAAATTGAGGCTAATGAATGTTCAAATGTATCTTTGAATGACCAATCCCCTGTTCTTGCATTCCTTGACTGTTAAAGTTTTTCAAAGAGAAAATTCACCAAATCAAGAAAATACATCTATGTTCATGAGACCGACATCCAAACATTGTACCGCATGAGTCTTTTCTTCACCTTTGCAGCCAAGTCCTTGCACAGACAGCACACTAACAGCCTTAGTGCAGCCAAGGCTTACATACACCAACAGCCATACTGGGATGTAAAACCCGAATCCCCTGTGTCTAAATTAGCATATGTGTCTGCTGGTGTAAGCATTTCACCTGGTGTAACTACTTACGTATTCATTCAACTTAACAGTGAATTTGATGTTGTAGCTAACAGTACGTGAAAATAAAATTAGTTACACTGATATATGCTTAACTGTAATCTGTGTTGATGACTTACTTGATTATTACACTTACAAAATGAATCTTGGTTAAGGAACCACTGCTGTATTTTTCAATCTTTACTACTCCAGTTCTTAAACTTGTGAAGCCTTTTTGGTAAGATGAGTCTATTTCTCCCTCCATATAAAATGCTATGTTCTATTTTATGATATCAGATAAAATATCTTGCAAAAGAAACGATCTCATATAACAAATACAGTTGTAAAATGTAGGATTTTTTTTTTCCTGCTTGGGGCAAATTATTCTATGCCCTATGCATTTAATATTTTTGTAATCATAAGATATGTTGCATTAGCATTCAATCATTTTAGTATCGTTAATCTTACATTACTGTGTGTGCAATGATTAGTCCATGTTGTGATTTATTGGGACCAGGTGGCCTGCCACCACAACTAATCACCAGCTAGACAAAAGCTATATGCTAGAAAATAGCAGTCTTCTCAGGTGTTCCCTTCTTCACCTTCTCCTCCGTTTTTTTCTCCAGCCTGGTTCCAGTGAAACCAAGCTTCACACAAAGGAGCATAAGTCAGGGCTGAATCTGAGACTCCAAAAATCTGAGCTACTTGTCAGAAACAGAGTTGAAGCAGCAAGGAGTCAGGCCCTTATTTTGCGTGCTTATAGCAAAGCCCGAGCAGCCATGCTGTTTGCAGCCGTGACGGAGAACAGCTGTGCAAATCGGTCACTGTGTTGCGCTGAGGCACCAGGATATTCCATTTAATCCTTCCCATTAGTAAAATAAAATCACCCACAAGAGGTCAAGAAGCTGTAAAAGACGCAAAGCCTCCCCTTTCTGATGCATTCTTTGTCGTCTGTTTTTACAGAAATCTCTCTTAGTTCAAACTGTCCTGAGATTAACGGTTTGGGAAGGGTTAGTCAGCCTTCCCGGCCGGGGAAAAGTAATGACGCCGCTCAGCCAGCACAACAAATTGATAAGGTGCTGTGCAAAGTGCTCTTTCATCTTCTGGCAGCCTGGGCCCCAAGCCTGTGTCAAATGTGCTTGGAGGATGCCACAGGAATCCAGCCGAGTGTAAATATCTGCCACAAAACATCTCCCAAGAACGTCAGCGCAAACTTACTCAAAGGAAACGAGCCCTTTGTGTAAATGCCACGGGAAAAAAACATTTTATCAGTTGACGGTGGTATTAAATGTTTGTTTCCTGGAACTTTTACACTACGGCTAGTGACAAAGAAGCCAGGGTACACTGAAGCTTTATAATTTGTCATTGTATTTGCCAGGTAAATTACCGTTTCGCCTAACGACGGCAACTCTACAGGCTGACGGAGAGTTTGCAGGTTCAACCGCCACCGAGGGCCATGCCCGTGCTGCAAGTCCATAGGGGACAGGAGGCTGCAAGGGCACAGCACTCGGGTACAGGCAGCGCAGGACCCCTTAGCAGGGTCTCTACACCCCTTTGGGGACGAAGCTGGGCAGCACAGCCACGCCAGTGCCTGCTTGCTTGTGCTGATCCTGGCCTGTTGTGCCCACCCTGGAGCAGCTCAGACTCATAAACTGGGCAGAAAAGACCCCCCTCCCCCGCTCTCCCGCTCTCTTAGGGAAAGTCCCCTTTCTCTTTGAGCCCACCGTGCTGTGGGATGAGCTGCTGTAGAAAGCGATTAATTCAGCTCAAACCACCATGTGTCACTTTGCCCTGACTCTGACTGCAATGGGAAGTAGAAAGCATGGGTTTGCCTTGTTTCTGTAGACTTTATTCAAAACCAGCAGTTTGAACAGTTCGATCACCTAACGACCATAGATTCACAGATTCATAGAAACATTTAGGTTGGCAATTATGTTGGTAGGTAAGTAGTGGGGCTTTGAAAATCCCAAATCTGTCTCACTGCTTTACAAGGGAATCTGAACCCAAACTCAGGTTTTCAAAGATAAATGAGAGAGTTTGAATTTGCTGTTAATGAGCTCACACAGCTGCCACTCAAACTGTTGATGGAAAATAATAGTTATTACTTGCAAAATCCTCACCCCTTGTTTCTGGCACTTCAGGAACACAGATTGCAGCATCCTGCCTGGAAACCTGTGCTTCAGGTGCTCCCTGACACCTGGTTGTTCAGAATCATTAGGAAAGAAACACTAAAGAAAACAGAGAGCATCGTAATGTCCCTGTATGAGTCCATGGTGTACCTTGAACATTGTGTCCCATTGTGGACCTCTCAGTTCAGAAAAGACATGGTGGAACCAAAAGGGTCAGAAACACAACAAGGATGATCAATAAAGTGGAAGGACTCAGTAAGGTAGGACCACTGAGCCTGGAAAAGCAGTGCCTAAAGGAGCATGTGGCAGATGTTTAGAAGATACGTGTTGCTTGGGTAAGAAACTGCTTCTCACTGTCTCTTCAATGCAAGCTTGTGAGCTAATGGGCATCACCCCAAAGTGTCAGAGAGGTTCATAACAGATGGAAGAAAGGCTGAGAGCTGGTACTGTTCAGCCTAGAGAAGAGAACCCCTCCTGGGGGCGGGTGGGGTGGGGACACGGACACGGAGCTTATCCATGTATATAGCTATCTGAAGGGAGGGTACAAAGACGATGGCACTCGACTCTTCAGTGGTGCCCAGTGACAGGACCAGGGGCAACGTGCCCAAACTGAAACATGGGAGGTTCTATCCGAAATCAGGAAACACTGCTTCACTGTGAAGGGGACCAAGCATTAGAACAGGTTGCCCAAGGAGGTTGTGGAGTTTCAGTCTCTGGAGACATTCAAAAGCCATCCGGAACTGAGCCTGGGAAACTGGCTTTAAGTAGGTGAGCAGTGGGGCTGGACAAGATGACTTCCAGAGATTACTTCCAACCTCAACCATTCTGTGATTATGTGATCCTTCAAAAAAAACCAAAAAACACCAAAAACCAACCAAACAAACAAAACCCAACCCCCCCAAAAACAACAAAAAAACCAACCAACCCCAAAAGTAAGCTGTCATTCTTTGCTGCAGCATCTGGTGGATGCTATTGATGTACACATATTCAAAAAGTGATTTGACAAATACAGAGAAGAAAAATCCATCAAAGTCTGGGGTTGTAAGACTACACTTCTGCCTCAAAAGGCCTTTGGACAGCAAAGTATAGTTGTTGGTAGAGCTTCCTGAGGGAGTGTACCGTTACTCGTTCCCTACACATACTTTATTGGCCACTTTGGGACATTTTTCTGTGGAAAAGGGCCAGTATACTATTACCTGGTGGGTAATAAATAGGTAGAGTGTGGATCCATCTCCCTGCTCAACAAAACCTTTTAGTGGCAAGTCTTCACAGCAAGTAGCTGTCGTGTTAAGCCATTAAGAAGCAATACCACATTTGGCATAACTAAACCGCCTCTAACCTATCACGTCAGAGGAACATTTGGTCTGATTGAGCACATATGCCCTTGTGTTCTTATACAGTGTTCTTATGTTTTGTTACTTAAAATTCCTGCTGCCCAAACTATGCTCAAACTCACAGCAGGAAAGGATAAACAGAAGAGCAGAGAGAGGGGACACTGCAAGCCCTTACCAAATGCTGAGGTGAGTGGGGACAAAACCTGAATGCCATCTCACACCACAGTAAAGGGATATTGATCCAGACATAGGAATAGGGGTGCAGTGAGTAGCAGCAAGGAGCTACAGTCGTATTGGTATGTGACATGAGCCCAGCATGGGGATAAAAGAGGTTTGTAGTGCCTGCTCTTTAAAAAGCAAGCTGAAATTCTGTGGTGTTTTGTCACAAAATCTGACACTGTATTAAGGAAAATGGACAGCCTAAGGAAAACTTGTCTGTTCAGTTTATTGAGGTGTGACTTTAAGAGGCATACAAGCAGTTTCCGAGAGAAAAATAGTAAAAGATTACATTGAAGTGCTCCTTAATCTGACAAAGTCAGAAGAAGAGCTGGTAGATAGCATTAAAAATCACGCATTCAAGTGGGAAATAGAACCAGGATGCCTGATGAGGGTAGTGATTAGCTACAGAATCAAACTCCCTGAACAGCTGTGGTACTCACGCCTGAGGGCTGGAGGTCCCAGCAGGGAGATTTAGCCCAAGCATTCCTCCACTTGGCCACTACAAGAGACCCTGCCTGTACTCCATCCTTGTAGGCTTGAGAAAGAAGGCTAGAGATATCTAGGGTCTGACACATTCACCTCTTCCTGGGTATATAGTTTCCTTTACTTGTAAATCATATTTTTGTTTGTGTTACCTTAATTGAAGATCACTGGGTCTTCCAAAGACGAAGCTAATTGTTACCCTTTCTACCACTGTTCTCCCCAGATTAAAACCCCAAACAAACAACAACAAAAAAAACAACAAAAAAACCCCAAGATAAGGTGCAAATATTACTGATTTTCATGCCCTTGAAACCATGTTACAGAGTTTTTGCAGATGAAAACAAGGTGAATGAAACTGCTGCATCTATGTGTGTATGTTCTTCCTCATCTCTCCTTTAGTGATCTTTGAATCCTTTGGCTACCATCAGCCACAAAGGGTAGAGGTTTCAAGGATAATTAAGATGCTGCAAGTTTTCTGAAAATAAGTATCCAAGTACAAGAGAGAGACTTTATTAGTATTTTTAGTAAGGAAAGAGTTGTAGTGTAAGCCTACAGCTTTTTAGTCAGTAGAGAACATGCGTAAGAGAGTGCCTTTATAAATAAATGCCCAATCATACCCCATATCACCTGGCAATCTTACATCCTTGGACAACTAAAACCGTAACATCCTTACGAAAGGAGGCGTCATTGCTTTGGCTGCTCAGGGAATTGCTGGTTTCTCCTTGAAATCGTGTCTCAAAAATGACAATAATCTAGGTTATTGTTCTGACCTCTGATCACATCAAGAAGTCTTTTTCTATGTACTCATTTCTATTTGATGTGTATATAAAAAATAGCTCTTCTGTAAAGTGGTAGAGAGCATGACTTTCTGATTAAGTGTGTTTTTAAATACTTTATCCTAAACTCCATGCCTTTTCAAGCAGATTTGTTGACTAGAACTTCTGCAGTGTTTCCTTCCTCCCAAGCAGAAGAATACTTTCTGGTCCCCTTTCTTTGTGGCAAAGGACTCAAGCAACACAAAGGTATCCTCAAAGCCCAAGAACCACCTGCACTGAGTTTTATTTGGTGCAGGAGACAAGGGGAGCAGCCTCCTACCATCAGGTATGGTTTGCCAGTTGAATCAGCTCGGGACCTGGCATTTCCGAGGTCAGCTACTTAATTGGCTTAATAGGCTTAATTGGGCGTCTTTTACTTTACAAAGGAAATCTGCACTTACAAGGTCAAAGAATTGGACAAGGCTGTGCAGTCTTCACCCTTTTTTATAAGATCTGATCGGGGCAGTTGAAACATTCCACAAAAATTCTCTGTATCAGGTTGATAGTTTTTAAAAATTTGCACCTCTCCTCTGGGCTGCTCCACTGCAGACTGCTCACCAATTTCTGTCCAAGAATTGTCACTGATTTTGACCTAGTGGTTTACACCTTCCAATCTCTGTTTTCCTGGGGTTACAGGACATACAAGAACTGGTCCCTCAGGACTGGCCAGGACAGCTCCAGGGAGCCCCCTCCCTCAGCTCCATCTGTCATGCACACTGCAGAGCTCATTTTCAGAGACACTCGAGCATGGCACATCATGGAAGAAAATATTTGTGTGTGTATTATGAATTAGTTAAAGTTGGCACATAGATCGGTTTTGGAACATTAGCTTGTGATTACCATTGCTTTTTAAGATTTTTAAGCTTGCTTTCTTTTTCTTTCTTTTTCTTTGTCTTTTTTTTTTTTTTTTTTAAATAAATCTGGATGTGTTTAACAGGCAAGTCAACTTTGAAACTGCACTTAGCAACGTTATCATTTTGTTGTTTGGAAATAACTGTGCCTCCATCCTGAGTAGATATAAACCTGTTTTCTTTTACGTTCTCCCTGTCTCCACTGCTCTTTAAACAAACTGTGGCCAAATGATTGTGCTAGTGCAGGGTTTCATAATAAAGAGCTTTTCACGTGATGTTGGCTATTTCTGGGGCAACACGTGAGAAATCACTCTTTATCTTTTATTTCTCTTGGAATCAGATTGAGCTGCTATTACCAAGTGACTTCATACCTCCAGTACCAGGAATATGAGTAGCCATAAAAAATAACACAGATTTGGGTTGATCAGGCTTAGGGCAGGTACTAGAAAGTTGCTTAATTCTCACCAGATCCTTCCTTTTTTCACCTATTCTTTAAAGATTCATTGCTTTCCATCTAAGACAAATAACTGGCAGACCTGGTTTAGGAAGACAAGTAATCCAAACAAGAAAGTGTAGATGTGTTGCATTTAATCTGTCTTTGTTAAGGCAATGTTCTGCATTATTTCTATAAGGAACATAAAAAGAGAGAGTTTATTTAACTGATGTTTTGAAGACATACTGAACAAAGACAAATTTATTATGGCTTGATCACTTCAGCCACTGGCTTTGGAGTGCAAAGAATCATTTTTGTTCATAGACATTGTACACAGCAAAACCCATAAAAAATGTGATGCCTTGGTTGTATTGCATTGGTGGTGCAATGGAATGGGAAAGGGAGATGTGGCAAGAAACCAAGGTTATGGAGTTCAAGTCTAAATACCCTTAAATATAAGGAGGATCTATTGCTGTGTTATTTCTGTACCTTGATTTAAGAGCCTTAGTCTGACTATGAGCTACCAGTTAATGAACATGAACTCTGGGACTCAGACCCAACCTTATAACTGGCTTGTTCATGGTCAATTGCTCCAGCTTTAATTTGCTGAAACAAGGACTATTGGCTGGGATCCTTTATCTCTTTTTTCTTTCTTTTTTTTTTTAAATTCTCTTTTTTCTTCTCTTTTTTCTTCTCCTTCTCCTTCTTTCTCCTTCCCCTTTTCCTTCTAGATGTAACAGATTTTTAACCAGAATCAACACACATTGTGTTGTCATTTGTGTACTTTGTGAAATCTCCCCTCACACATTTACCTCACCACTTCCTTGAGTACCTGGAGACACTAGGAGAAAAACAAGCTTTAACATCTGCCAGGTCACATTTTTCTTTCTCCCAGCCCTTGATATGTTTTAAAACTCGCAAGGATCCAGCTGTTGAAATGCATGTTAGCTTAATCAAAAAACAAATAAACAGCAAAGATGTGTGGGAAAGGAACCAACCGTACTCACTGTGAACACAACAGTGTGCAGGATGGACATCTTTTTCCTCTAGTTCCTCTTGTGATTCAAAGTTTTTTTACCCATGAACCAGAGAGTAACATTTGATCTCAGTTTGACTTCTGGAATAGGTCACTGGTTGGGGAGCAGAGATACGCAGAGATGATGTGTCTGCTTGGAGATCAGTTTCTTGTGGCTAAGGGGGATCAGATAGGAAAGCATAAATCAAAATAAATATCTTTGTCCCTGCTGCAGCTGAAATGGGCTCCTGTGGTATCCAGGGACAGCAGAGGATTTGGAAAGAAAGGTTGCATTGTGATAGTATTTTTCCTTTTGTGGGTTACTCAGAATCTCTCATGGGAAGATGAGGAACAGCTCTGAGCACAGACTAATTGGGATGAATCAGTGTTTCTAATTCCACACAGAATAGCCTCTGTGAGAACCGGAGAGGTTAGTGTCAAACCAGGGAGCACTGGTGTTAGAAACACTGCTGGTTGTTTCAAGGGGAGCGAGAGTAAATAATGCACATGAAAGACAGGCTCTGAGCTCTCAGTACCAGCAAAAGCACAATAAACAACACTAAAATGGTTTAATGTCCTGTTCTTCATGTTTTAGAAACTAGAATACCTTGAGGGATGAAGCAGAAACTGAACACTGCAGTGTGGAAGTCTCCAACTTCTGACTCCATTAATGGGATGAGGGGTGAACTTAAAAATTCACAGTGTGAGATGACACCTTCAGCACCACTGTTTCTAAAAGTAAAATAGATAAATGAGTCAATGTGAAAATGAATGAGTAAATGTCAGTATTTCCTTTCCGTAAGGAGAAGTACTTGTATTTAAATAAACTGGACACACACAAGTCCGTAGGGCCTGATGGGTTGCTCCCACAAGAGCTGGCCAATGTCATTGTGACGCCAATCTCAATTATCTTTGAAAAGTTGTGGCAATCAGTGGAGGTTCCTGAGGACTGGATGAAAGCAAATGTCAGCTCTATATTCAGGAAGGGCAAGAAGGACCATCTGGGGAACTACAGGCCAGCCAGCCTCATGTTGATCGGTGGGAAGGTGATGGAGCAACTAATCCTGGAAATAATTTCCAAACATATCAAGGACTAGAAGGTGGTTAGGAATAGTCAGCACAGATTTGCAAAGCGAAATCATGCCTGACCAACTTCATAACTTTTTGTGATGAGATGACTAGCTTGGTAGATGAGGGAAGATCTGTGGATACTGTTTATCTTGACTTCAGCAAAGAACTTGATGCTCCGATAACATCCTCATAGACAAACTGATAAAGTATCGTTTCAATAGATGGACAGTGAGGTGAGCTGAAAACTGGCTGACCTGCCAGGATCAAACAGTTGTGGTCAGTGGCATGAAGTCCAGTGGAGGCCAGTCACTAGTGGTATACCACAGGAATTGATACTGGGGTCAATACTGTTTAAAAAAATCTGTTGATCTGGATGATGGGGCACAGTGGTATCACCCTCAGCAAGTTTGCAGACAATACAGAACTGGTAAGGAGTAGATACACCAGATAGTTGTGCCGCCATTCAGAGGGACCTCAACGGGATGGAGAATTGGGCTGAGAGGAATCTCATGAAGTTCAACAAAGGGAGATGTAAAGTCCTACCTCTGGGAAAGAATAAGTCCATGCACCAGTACACACTGGGGACTGACTGGCTGAAGAGTAGCTCTGTAGAAAAGGAGCTGAGGGTAGTGGTGGACAAGCTGACTTGGAGCCAGCAATGTACCCTTGTGATAAAGGTGGCCCACAGCATCCTGGGCTGCATCAGGCAGACCATGTCCAGCAGGATGAGGGACATGACCATTCACCTCTACTCAGCCCTGGTGAGATACTTCTTGAGTGCTGCGTCCAAGTCTGCGCTTCCCAGTACAAGAGAGGCATGGGCATACTGGAGCAAGTCCAGTGAAGGACCATGAATAGAGGTAACAGACTGAAGCATCTTTCATATGGGGAAAGGCTGAGAGAGCTGAGACTGTTCAGCATGGACAAGAGAAGGCTTGGGGGATCTTATCCATGTGTATAAATATTTGATGGGAGAGGTTGAAGAAGAGGGAGCCAGACTCTCTTCAGTGATACCCTGTGACAGTACAGGAGGCAATGGGCACAAATTGAAACACAAGAACTTCTGCTTAAGCATAAGACAAAACTGTTCTACTGTGATGGTGACCAAACACTGAAACAGCTTGTGCAGAGAGGTTGTGGAGCCTGCATCCTTGGAGATATTCAAAACCCAACTGGACACGGTCCTGGGCAACCTGTTGTAGCTCACCCTACTTTAAACAAAGGGTTTAGACTAGCTGATTTCCAGAGGAGACTTCCAACCTCAACCCTTCAGTGATTCTGTGTATTGTCTTATATTGTAGGATTTGGAGAGGGCCATGATTCACTGCAACTGCTTTGGTTTTCATTGACCAGTAAAAAATTCCAAATCAGTTTCAGGGGAAAAAGGATGGCAAAGGAGAGTCGAAGAACTAATGAAAGTATTGCCTGTCTACAGAAATGTTTATGTTTCCTTTTTGGGATACATCTGGTAATCCTTGGAGCTGACGTGTTATAAAAATGCTGATAACTTGATTTCTTTCTTATATTTTGACCAGAAATAATAAATGATCATGGATCCTGTTTTACTTTCAATTGGAAAAGTCTCCATGAAGATTCAGCAGATCAAAGGCTGAACCAAACATACCACACCCAACAAAGTCCATATTTCAGATACTATTAGACTCCAGTTGAAATTTTTCCCCTCAGCATTGAAAAGTAGTGGGAATTGCCTGTATTCTTATAAGCCAGAGGGTTATACATACTTCAGGCATTTTGTTTCTTCTTAACTACTCAAAAAAAAAAATCCTAAAGAAGTTGGAACAGAGCAAATATAAGGAAAATCACTCTGCAAAACAACACTGTGGGATTTTTTCTTCCAGTGTAAACTATACCAAGTTCACAGGAAAAGAAAAAAATTCTTCAGTAATTGCCCTTGCAGTAAATCCAGCCCGAGCTGCAGTAACCAGATGGATATTTTATATCTATCGTACCATGGGAAACAATACATAAAAATAGTTGAATTGCAATGTGGTTTATTTGGGTTTTTTAAGCACAACAATATCAGATATTTAGGGAGTGTCCACCTGTTCCAGTTCTGGGGAGGTCGTAGTCCTCTGTTCCTCCATCGCCTCACCAGCCGCTGCCCTGGGAGGGGCAGGGTGACTGTCCCCATCTCCCCATCTCAGCACCTTCTGGCTCTTGCCTGGCAGGGAATCCACCGTCATGCAAACCAGGTAGCTTTGTGCTGCCGGGAATGTCCACACCACAGAGTCCCAGAGAATCGGAGCACGCCAGCCTGGGCACATGCCTCTGTAGGCAGCTGGCTGAGGACATACTGCCTTCTCCATACCTGGGAGAAAGCTGCGTAGCTCTGGACTATGGTGAACTGAAAGGTGAGGATATCTGTGAGATCAGGTGCTTAGGGAAAAATGGAGAGTGAGGCAAACCGAGAGTAGAGGTGCACTCATGCTGTTGGACTTGTGTGAATGTGTGCTTGGCCTTTTGAAGTCAGGAACGGCTGGAAACCTCCTGCAGCACCATAAGGGTTTAGAAGAACTAAGACTTCAGTTGCCTGATGACGATCAGTCGGTTACTCGCACATCTGTGGTGCTCTCAGCCATGAGACAGCTGTAGCACTTTGATTGCTCAACTGTGGTAGGGAAGATGTCTCGGCACCCTAAGTGTTCTGTGGCTTTGCTCCCATTCCTGTGGATTAATGGGGCTTCTTTGAGTCCTGTCTAGAAAAAAAAGCAGGTTTTTTTTTTGTTTTTTGTTTTTTTTTTTTCCTAGTTTCTGCTGCATCAGTGAGGGGTCTGGCACACCTGAAGACAAGAAGGCCATTTTATGGTTGGGAAAAACAGTAGTCCATGCTGAATGTCTCTCAGAAAACTGTATTGGAAGGCAGAGCTACTAGCCAGCACCCTCTGGCAGATGTGGAGACCAAGACTGCCCGAGGAGCTAGTGTGTGGCGGGAGAGTCTCTTGCTGTACAGATAGGTGAGGAGATGCTGGTCTGATTGCCTCATGTCGTGCTGGAGGAAGAAGCAGCTGACATGCAGAATGAGGCTGCAAGCCAGACCACAGGTCTACCGTGAGCTTGCAGCTGTGCAAACATCAGCCTGTGTTCCCTGACTCTCATGAGCACAGACTGCATACGTACACAAGCCCTTTGATCCAAGGCTTCAGGCCAGCCAGGACGTAAAACGGTTTGCATTTGGTCAGAGCCAGATTCAGAACTGGTTAAGCAGAAATGTTCCATGGGCTTAGGCAGGCCAACTTGCACAATCTGAAGATCTCCAGTGCAAATCCAGAATAATTCTGGTAACTTCTGTGGAGTTGCTCAGGAGACACACATGCAGTTGAGGCCAGGATCTGTTACACTTAATTAAATAAATAAAGGTTAAATATCCTGGAAGATCCATTTTCCAGTGTCCTTAACCTTGTCTTTGCTGGTGACCTCCTTATTTATTTATTTACTTATTTTCAAACGGAGCTTTTCATGGCCATTGACATAAATTTTCCAGCTTTTCTAATACAGAACATCTGTGGTCCCTATGCAGTGTCCTCTATAGGTCATGGGAAAGCTTTATCTTACTAATAAGCTCCATTCCTCTATATATTCAAGCCCAATTGACAGGGCCAAGTGTGTTTATAAATAAATATTGCCTTGTAATGACCGTTTCCTTGTGTCCCAGAGGAGTAGAGACTTAGTCCTTTTGAGCTGGCCAGCTGCCTCCTTTGTAACAGTGAGAACAGTTTTACCCTCTCTGGTTAGCATTTGATTTATGTGGAAATGAGCTCCCAAAGGTGACAGGACAGTGATGCTGGAGAATGCAATGCTCCCAGCTACCCTTAGCAGTCAGGGAAATTTGGTCATCCATCCACCATTTTTCTCTTCATCAAACAAAATGATGGATGTTTATTGAATATTTCTATTTGTCCCTGACCAGCCCTGTCTGCTTCAAACCAAACCAGGGAGAAGAGCCTGAGGAAGGCAGGCGAGTTTCATTTGAATGGTACCCTTCAGTAAGAGGAATGACTGGTGATATAGGACGCTGCAAAGTTATGGAACAATACATTTGCTGGGAAATTCAGAGAATGGATTGCAGAAATGTCTGGTGAATGATCGGCCCTTCTTGCTGATGAACGCAACAAGAAATATGCCGCCGTATGCCTTCTCTTCTGAATGAAGCATCATCTAATAGCTCCTTTTCACTCAAGGGTGACATGCTGTCTCAGTGGCTTATTTCATAATACTGTTTTATCAGAGAGAATATGTTGTATTTCTTACCTGAATCTTGAACTGCTCTGTGTCCTTCTCCATCCAGGCAGTGGTGCAGCAGAGATCGGGATCCATCTTTTAAAGGCTTTCAGAAGAAATCCCCTGCAGTTTAGAAGATTGACATACAGGACTAATGTAGCGTATCTGTTAATCTTCACTGATTACATTGTTCCCTTAGCTACACATATGCGTGTGCTTATGCAGATACATACACACAGAGTAAAGAATGTTTATTCTAATTTTCCACTCTCACAAAGCTTTTAGTGTGTGGAAAGGAATGAACGTTTGTAGATTTCTGTGATTTGGTTTCTTGTAAACTGTCCGGGTTTACTAAGTTAAACTAAACAACAACACAAAGCCATTGTGATAAACAGCCTCCAGGCTTGATCACTAATGAGAATTGATTCCTACGGCTATAATTTCATCCTATTTCACAGTTTGTTAGAAATTGTTTGGCTGTTTCAGTTGGTGTGGTAAACATTTCCAGCAAGATTTGGCATGAATCCAGCAAAAGATGCCATTGAGAGAAAGACAAGTGTAAAGCATCTCTGTCTCAACTCCTGTGATTCCTTGATTTCAGGTAGAAACAAAAGTATGAAAAGTCCCACAGTAGTGTCTTCCCATGACATTAAAATCTGGATTAAGTCTTTTTTTTTTTTTTTTTTTTTTTATAAAAAAGTATACCATATTCAGTCAAATTCCAGGCCACAAATATTTAATAATGAATAGCATTTGGGGAGTGATCAGAAATTTGTATCCCAGTGAGAAATAAACCCCAACCTCCCTGACCCTGGAAAGCTAAACAGTGGAGGAGATAAGATATGGAATTTAAACCTTACCTCCCCTCTCTTCTCACAGCCTATGGCTTTTCAATTGTATTTGATTTTTAATATTTCTTGGAATTCAGTTGCATCTCATTTATTTTTGCCAGGCTGATCACCAGAGAAGACCGCCAGTGCTGGGTCACTGTGGCACTGTGGTCGTGTGGCCTCGCTCCGCACCAGGAGCTCCTGCCTGACACTGAGTTGCCTACATGGGGACAGTAAGTGGCAGAGGACAGGGCTGACAACAGTCAAAGGAAAAGAGGGGGTGTGCATGTGTATGTGGGGTTAACCAAAACTTAGGACTAGACTGAGGAAAGAAAAGTAATTTTCCAGGACTTCATTTTATTATAAAAAGAAAACAAAGATTTATCCTTCTCCTTACTATGCTGAGGTTTAGCACTCAGTAAAGAAAGGTTATATCAAAATAGGGCGTCTATTTTGGTTGTCTAGGTGTTTCTCCATTTTTGTGATCCAAAATCCAGTTTTGGCTATGCACGAAGGACTAGGCAGAGCCTCCCTTTCCTGTGCTCTGGAACGTGTTCTAGGGGAGAATTCAGCAGTAAACCAGTTCCTGTGAATGGAGTTATTAGAACCTTATAAAGTTTTCCAATTCCTTTCCTGTAACAGTATGTGTTAGAAGGCGATGTGTGCACTGCAACTAGGTTTTGATACTGATGAGCTTTTGGATTGCAATCCTGGCTCTTCTGTTTTAAATGGCAAAGAAAGAGCCCTATCGCCAGTAAAAGAATAGGAAACAGTATTTGTAGATATTTAATTTCAGGTTTATGAACTGAAAAAAACCCCAAACCAAAACAAGTACACCCCAAAAAAGCACAATTGATCTATTACTACTGGTTTCTGTTCAATGTTTTGTTATGTAAACCGTGTGATGGCCTTGCTTTCTGCCAGTGGGAAAATCTGAGAAGAAATGTGTCCCTCGCTTCCTCTGGGAAGGCTCGGTACCCTGGAGATGCTTCTTGCTTGACATTTTGTTTCCCAAGTGATTACTGGGCCTTTGCTCAGATGAGAGAAGTAATTTTTCTTTCCCTGACTACAACTAGTACATGTAATTATGTAATTGTAAGGCTCTTTCCTTTATGCTTAAGGCTAAACGGGCTTGTGACAGTGGATGTGCAGGGGTTTGTCCTCCCAGCGCTTTTCTGAAGAAGACTGAGCTGGGCTGGGCTCCTTCAGCTGCGTTACGGTGGCAGGAGCATGGTGCGCTCAGGAGACGCCAGCTCAGTACTGGACCATTGTCCATCCTGGCTTTCACCCATTCTCCCACAGGGAATTTGGGGGCCAGAGCCAACAGACTCAATTCAAACCAGGGCAGCGCCGGTGGCATCAGGGGTCAGTTTATGCCTTCTGTAACTACCGTGTACTCACTGCGTCATTGAACCAGGAACAAGCTGCTTTGTTTATAAAATGCAAACAGATTTGCTCTATCTTCGGGAAATACAGCATAGTTAAGTGTGAATAGTACTTGTAAAATACATTGGAATTGCATCTGGAAAACTTGGAAGTCCTCCTCAGAAGACCACATTATGCCAATCAGGAGTTAGGATTAGAAAGATTCAGATTACATTCAGATTATGTCAGAACTAATCACGAATTTTAGCTAAACGGAACCTTTAATTTCTACCTGATAGTTTTCTGATATGAACTGCTTGCAGTCACAGTATTTGGGAGGCGTTTTGCAGACTCACAGGAAGGACAGATCTAATAAATGCACATAGGTGATGTAAACAGTGTACCTAATGTTTTTTCATTGTACAGTTTTCACATCTGTCATTTCAAACAGCACCAGTCTACCCTGCAGTGCCTGGAATTCTGTCTTTATTGAAAAGGAGACAACTCTTTCAAAACCAGTACTGAACTGTGAGATATAAAATAGGGAAAACCAAATCTTGTTTGCTTACTTGCTTACAGATGTATTTTTTTTTTCATTATTAATTGAGGTCCTGTCACTCCATAATCTTCCTTTTTTAACCAGAAACTTACAGAACAACAGCACGCTGCTGCCACACGGAAGGGGCAGCTAGAACCTTACTGCCGTTTTCTTTTCCAGCAGAGGTTGCATTGAAATGTCTGAACAAAGATGCTCGTGTTCATATGCAAGTTTAGCGTTAACTCCCTGGGGCTGGAAGGCACACACCCACGCTGCCCGGGAAGGGCTGCTTCAGGACTGGGAAAACTCCCTTGCTAGACAGATTTACTTTTCACTTTGAGTGCTCTTCCTGCCTGGACTCTGGACTCTCAAGCATATATTTAAGTTTAGAGGCTTCTTCGAGAGTCCTCCTAATTTGGAGGGGACTTAAAGCAAGTGTACAGAGATTGTTGAACTGTTTAGGATTTCAGAGGTGCTCAGGGATTTCTATCTCAGGGTAACAGCATCCTCAGTGTTTTAATTATGTTCACATGTATTCATATTAGCAGACAACACTCTGTAGTTCACACTTTATTAGGTACCCATGTCTTATCATGTCCTACCCAGCACAGCAACTGGAATCTGGCACTTGCAGATCTTCCTTTTCAGAAATCTTTGATCTGAAATAAACCAAAATCACATTTATTTTACTACTAAGGAATAGTGCATTTAGGAAGAAGTGCTTTCAAAACTGTGAACAGCTGACATGTGCTTCTGCTTTCCTTAAAAGCCATCCATCCCTTGACTTCTTCTTTGCATTCCCACATTAGCTTGGTTCCCTGGAGGAGCTCTTGGATGATGTGTTCCTTCAAATCTGCTGTGGCAGTTTTGTCTTCGGTATCGCTAGACTCCTTGCCCTGTCATCATCTTTGCAACAATCCATGTGTGCTGGAGATGGCTTGTCCTACCATTCTTGGGTTTTGTTTTTCTTTTGCTGCTCAGCCCTTTGTTGAGCTGATTCACCATAGTGGCACAGCTGGCACCGTAGGAACTGTTTCAGTGTTCACTATCCACTATTTATCACAGAGAATCCAGGTTGTTCCTGCTCAGCCAGAAGGCACAAGGGACTATTCTGGTTTACAGTGCGTGCAAGACCCTTACATGCAATAATCAATTTTTCAGCAAGAGGAAAAGCAAAAGCCATGGAAAGGAATCAGGAATCTGGTTTGCCTTTCACAGTTCTTTGAACTGTGCTCTGGCAGCTCCAGACAAGCTTTCCCCGGGGCGGGGGGAATGGGACGGACACATTAGCCACATGTGCTTTGAGAGCAAGAAGATCCAGGGCTGATCCTTGCTGTTGCTGTGAAGTTCGCATGGCCATGGCATGCAACCCAGCTGGAAGTGAGTCCCTGCCTGATGTGGACGGGAAGGCACGTAGCTGTGTGGTCACTACCCCTTTTCGTGACTGAAAGTGCTACACCATGTCCTACATGGTGTGTGCAGCTCCCCATATGGCATCATTGGTGGCTGTGGGTGCTCGTGGAGCTCCCTGGGACTCTGGGTGGGTACTGAGAGTAAGTAAAACCACAGATCTCTGAATGAAACCACTTATAAGCCTGCCCTGTCTTTGCTAATAAATGTTTCCCCCCTTGGAAGGTACTTTTATACCCTCTTTTGTGGGCATGCCATGACTGATGTCCATATGTATGGCAATTTTACTGAGTTAAACCACCACAGCCTCTTGATGATTTCATGCGCCAGGGCAAGTTTATCAAAGGGAGGTCTGAAATCTCTCTTTTTACTAAAACAACCCTTCCTTTTTCACAAAAAAACACTTCAGGAACAAAAAATAAATGATCGTTGCATGTGTATTTGCACACACACTTGTACACGCACACATTTTTCCATTACAATTTAGTTCCTCTGTGTAATACTCCAAATGACATTCCTGAAGTACCCATATGAAATGCTTGGAAATCTTAATAGGGCAAGAAAAAGAAGTTTCACTTACAACTGTCCTGCCCCATTTTCTGTCCAGATGGCACACTGGCATGTAGCAGCCTTCCTCCACCGCTGCATGAATATGTAAGTCAAGTTGAAAACTTTAGAGGGGGAAGTGGTCACGTGAACTCTCTTGAGACACTTGACAGAAATCTAAACCAACACACTGCAAAGAGTTACAAACAAAAATCAGTCTCAAAAGCAGTGCTTCTCCTGTGACATCATGTCACATTAATCACTGCTAGGTTGCCCTAATAAGGATGAAAATTCCCCCTTCACAGCCTGTTCTCCCAAACAAAAAATGCATCTTCTGCTCTGCCGGACCTTCCTTAATGTCTGCCAGAACAGATGGAGCTGGTAGCTTTGCTCAAAGGTCAGTGCATTAGTCGAGGCCCTGGGTGGGAGAGAAGTCCATCAAAGTGATGGTCTTTTCCGCTCTAAAGCACATGCATGGGGGGGGTCTCTGAGACATGAGGGTTCGACACATATGTATAATTTGTGTGTGCGTGACCAGAGACTAAGCTTTAAATAGAATCTTCTGGATGGAAAACTAAAGTAACAACAATCTGGAGCATCGCTACTGTCAAATCTGGCAGTGCAAACACTTATCTCTTTATATATATATATACACACACACGTATTTATGCGAATACCGAGTTAAACAAGCTTTTCTCCTTTGATTTGACAATGTACACAAGGAGACCTTAAGTTTAAGGAATTAACCGATGAATTAATAGTCCTGTGCTTGAAGTGGAATAGGAAAGAATATATTGGTATCATGTTGGAAACACAAAAGGAGTTACCGCTAGTTGCTAGCTGTGTGATTTGTGGTGAATTGCAAGCACAGTGCAAGGTGTGGCTACCTACTTCAGATGATATTTCTGTTTTGTGGACACCATTAGTAGCCTCTCAGTGAGTGAGTGTTCAGATATTGACATTTGAAAGAGAAAGATAATGTTAACTTAGTCTATATGTTTCCATGCTGAATCATTATGCTTGTACGTGTCTGTGTATGGTCTCACTTTAACATCTCCATCGTGCCACCTCTGCTTTGATGACTGTTCCATTGACCAGTCAGTGCATGGTCAGGAAATCTTTACTTTAGTCATCTTAATTTCTCATTTCTCTGGTTTTGTGCCTTTACCTCTAGTAATTTATGAGACTGAAGTACATTAGCACTGGACCTTCTCCAGCTCCCCCTGAAAGCAATGTATAGCACAGCCCTTTGCATTTTTAATGTAGGATTTTCCATTACTTATAAACATGAGAGGTTTTAAGCTATTTGTGATGAAATGTTTCAGGGGTTTGTGTATGATTTCGGTTGCACTGTTTCCAAGTTTAATTAAACAGTGGTGAAACATTTGTTAGGACTGAAGCAAAGAAAAAAAACCCCACCCAGAAGATGGCCCGTTTTGCCTGGAGCTTTCCTTGACAGAAGGAGCACAAATAAGGGTCGTGTGACTCCACTGGTGGCAGCTGCTTTGTGGCCTTATGTGCTCATTTTACTATTCCTGCTTTAATTCTGTGAATGTTTTATGGGTGACATACCTAGGCTTTCTCTGTCGTCCTAGCGTTCATAACTAAGGCTGCGACTAAACAAAGTACTTGAGTGTTAACGTGAAGTCCTATGCAAGTTAAACCCGGCCAACAGACAGCAAGGGTGTAGATATACAACATGCAGTTTGGTCAACGTTACTGTGCCCATGCCCCGAAGGGAAGGATGGCAAACCTCTTACTCCACATGAATGCTTTTGCAGGGATTGTCTGGCCTCAGTGAAACCGGTGAAACTTTGTTATTCAAGCAAAAAAATAAACACAGTTTTAGTATTGGACACAGCCTTATGTGCTCAGTGATGGGACAGCTGTTCTTCAAAATCGAGCACAAGTTGAATTGTAGTGCTGAGCTGGACCTCAGCAGCAAATGTAGTCGTGCCCAGCTATATGTTTTCTTGGAAACATTCCTCAGGACGAACCATAATAAACTGGATTGTGGAAAGCTTTCTTTTTTTTAATCCCTGACAAAGGACATACTGAAAAACTTGGCCTCAGTCACATAGTTTACTACAAACCTTCACAGAGACATGATGCAATTTCATAAGCAATTTTGTTGTATTCAAGCAGTTGATCAAAACATAAACTTACTCTTTGCTCATTGCCTGTTACTTTTAATCTTTAACCAGAATATCTGGATTGATATTTGAACAGACTATTGTCTCTGAAGGAAAAACACCATGACTGATAATTACATACTTGATACCAACATAAACTGAAGGTTACTCATGCTTTTAAAATTAGGTTAAATTAAATATTTCAAGAAGCACATTCAGACTTGTATTCCTTTTTTCATGTTGATGTATAGACAGTACAAAGGGGCTGACTATAAGGAGAGCTTCAGTTCAGAAATCTTACTACTCTCTTAATTTAACACAAAAGATTTAGACAATATGGTGAGGTTTTGCATGTGGAAAAAATAGCACATTACAAACAATTTAATCTGATCGGCCAGGAATAGTATCTGTTTATAACATGATTTAAAACACTAGCTAAGGCTGAGGATAGAACATCCTTTAGTATTTGATGTATTTTTGAAGTGCCGTGAGATGCAAAGCTGACCACCCAGGGGGCTAGCAATTGTCACTTGCTCTTCTTCAGAGTCAGCAGAGTTTCTTTTACTGGGTGTTGCAACCCCTCATTTTGCTGATGTCCTGCCCTTGACTGAATCTGAAAAATGTGACAGTCAGCAGAAGCCACCCCTTTTTGACAGACCAACCCAGATCACCCAGAATCAAAATTCTAACATCAAAAAATATACCCTGAAGGATAAAAATCTGGGCCAGGGAAGGATGCAATTAATATCTGTGGCTATTGTGGTTACAAAAAACACGCTTGAGGAGAGCAGTGATGTTCCCTGGGTGAGGAAGGCACTGAGCCCCAGACCGCGGCAGCCCTTTGCAATCACTCCAGTGCTATTCCTCAATTTAATGAGCTTTGCAGTAAACCTCAGACTATAAACTCAAAAAATATAATTTCACTTTGGCCCACACAGAAGCTGGCTTTCTTATCCCTGCTACTAAGCCAAAATTTAACAACAGTAGGAAGTAAACTCCTGTAATGATAAGGTACACTAATTTTTACTAGTTATCCCCAGGGACATTTGTCAGTACTGTTTGAAGGATCTGTAATTAACACTGAAATGCATTTGTCAAAATAAATCAACAATTTGGGGATGCCTAAGCCTGTAGGGCTTTTTTTCCCCCCATGTTTGTTTGTTTCTTCAGTGGGAGCTTAATTTAAAATTTTTGAATCAGCGGAAGCCTTTCTCTTGACCAAAATTAATTAACCCTCCCTGTTCATTGATTGGGAGCGCAGAAGGGACCATTAGATCATCCTGTCTGACCTCCTGAGCAGCAGAGGCCGTGACATCATGCACAGCTACTCCTGCACTGAGCCCAGAAAAGTGTGTTGAGACACATCCTCCAGAAAGCTACTGAACACAGAATTTTTAAGTATTTCTTTTAAACCGAGCCCATTGGTGATACGTCCTGCCTGTGAGTGCCTCAGTCTCAGTGGCTGTTTCTCTTGGACAGCACTGATCTCCTCTCTGCAGGCTAAATCTCTCTACACCATCCAACACGGGAATGTGGGAACATATTTTATTTTTACTGTCCAGTTATCACATGAGAAATCTTTTTTTTTTTTTTTCCAAGTTGAAAGAATTATTAAGGGGAAGTAGGAAACATAATTCAGAGAGACAGGGCTGAGAAGCATTATCAATATGCTAAAGGGTATTAGAAATTCTTGCCTATCAGCTTAGGTTAGTCTGGTTGTGATGCAAACATACATATATCGAAATATATTTTAGCATCAGGTTTAGAGAAGTCAGAATTTACTCCATCATTTTGGATTTCACTGCTGTCCATCACACACAGCAAGTGTCTCCTATGAGCCTGACATGAAGAATGATACCTTCCTGTGAAGGACACTGTCCAAAGCACCTGGAGAGCCACACCACTTCCCAGTCTGCTCCTGGGGACAAGTCACCAACCCAGGGCACTGACACCATGGTCCTTGCTGCCTCTAGTCCCAGCCCCACATCCACGAGTGCCAGCATCACTCCCCATAAAGTCTGGTCACCACAGCGCCTGGAGTCAGCCACCACCCAGCCCGCTGTGGACCCCAGCATCATGTTCAGCGACTGCAAGCATCCAGAGACCAGGCTGATGCACATTTGTAGGATGCCGTGCTGGGGCTAAACCCCCTTGCTGCTAATAGCAGTGCAGTGCAAAATCAGTCTAGCAGGACATGATTTATTGCTTGATGGTGCCTTCCAAACCCCTATCAGTGTTTTGAAAATAGCAGGCTTCACAGAGAATACAATTTGTCAAAAATAATGAAAGCTTTGTTCCTTTCATTACATAATACATAATATCTGATGTTTTTTCCTCCAGTCAAAGTTCCTTTCTGGTCTTGGACTAACTACTTTTTCAGATTGCAGCAACAAGCATTTGCTAATAATAATCACTGGAGAGCTTGGAAACTGTTTTCACAAAATGTTCTCAATCTCCAGTTTGCAAAGGAAGAAAAGATATGCAGAGTTAGCCATGTTTTTTTCAGTGAGCAAAAATTGTGTGTGCATTCTGCTTCCCAGATGGAAAAGCAAAAGCATAGCTCATCACCCAAACTTTATGCAATATAGGTAAAGGCACATGCTTTTGTGAAATATATTCGGAACGGTGGTGAGGTAAGTCCTGTGCCTCTGAAATGACCCAATGGACTACAGTAAGGCATGATGTTAGGGCGAAGGCTTATTGCATACATGAGATACTAATCTGAATATACTTCTGGCTCTCTTGCTGTATGATGTCTTGAGCAACCCAGAAAATGTGGGTTAACCCTTCTGTGGATGGAACCAAGCGGTTGTATTCGCAAGGGCAAGCTGCTGTGGTGCAACACGTGCCCATGAAGCAGTACTCAGGAGGGGGACTGTTTTACAAGGCCACAGTGACGTCGAGTGTTAGGGAGATGTTCAGCGCATGGCTTGCAGCAGGATGTAGGGGGGTTCAGTACGCAGAGCAGGGTGCAGCTGTGCGCGCTGGAGGGTGCTCAAGAGGAGAACTTTGAGCAGACAGGGGTGTCATGGCCCTGCCAGGAGACCAGTGGTCATCTGAGCAGCTGTAGGGACCAGACAGGGTGCCCAGGGCACCCAAAATACACTCAGTTATTGCTCGTTGAGTCACAATCCCACTTCCATGAGCTTTTAACGCTTAGATGCCTATCCTGCTAGTATCTTCAGCAGCTCTGGACGAGCCTAGGCTTGAAAGGCCAGCTTGCTGCCTTGCTGGAGGTGCAGACCACCTCAGCAGCCCCGCTCAGCTAGGTCACCCCCTCCAGCAGGCAGCCCTAAGCCCCACATCGAGCCCTGTCTGGTTCGGCGGTGCTGTCCTCCACACCACGAGCATCAAGGGCTCCTCCGTGGAGCCAGAGTTCTTGGGCTCTGGGCAGCACTCCATGACCGCAGGTTGCACATCCCAGCAAGGCTTGGCTGCAGCTGGGGGTCTCCAGTGGCTGGCTTCGCTGGGGGGCTTGAGGGCATTGCCTTGGGCAGCAGAGGAAAAAAAGCCCTCGTGTTTGCAGTCTGCCAGGCCTCTTGCAGAGACCTGATCTACCCGCCCTGCTCAGGGTGCACCTGTGCCAGGGTCCTGCCTCTGTCCCTGGCTCACACCAGATGTTTCAAAAGAGAGCACAAGAAATCCTGAAGGTGACAGCTACAGAATAACCTGCCAACTGGGGAAGTTTCCTCCAAGTCCTGTTACTCAGAGTTTGGCTTTGGTGCCGGAGCATTAAGCTTTATATCCCTTGTGTGTATGCACTGTCTGGGTTTGCTCTGTGTCCCCACCACTGTAACTCTGAACCTTCTGGGTGTCCAAAGAGAGGACAAAGGGTCTCACTGCCATTTTTTTCTTTTGTTTGTTTCAAATAGAGAAGTCCTTTAAGTTAAGACTAGAAAGAGAAAATACAGTGTAGTCCCAGGTATTATTGCTCTCCTGAAAAGGTTTTATAACCACCTTCCTATTTTTAGGAAATAGTTTTGCTCCTCAGCGACATCTGCCTGGTAGGCTGTTCAAAGAGCCAAAGCATATTAAATGCACAGAATAAGTTATGTCGGATAATGTAGTTCCAGTTATGCCATGTTACAGGGGGATGGGAATGGTAGAGGTACAAATAAGTGTTCAGAGACAGCAGTCAGATGGTGCTTACACATTATTGCTTCTCATATTTTAACGTATTACCGATGTGAGAGATGGACGGTTAAATGCTAGCATGAGCTGTCAGCAGTGTTTGGTAGAAAACTCAGCTGTCATTCTTAACGTGGCAGGTACTTTAAACACAGAAAACTTCAAATTTAAAATAAACCCCCTTTCATCTGATAAAGTCGCCAGGGAGAATAAATTAAACATACTGAATTATGGTGCTGCCAGCTTATCCCCTCTCAGCAGGCACGATGCTGCAAAGCTGGGTCTGAAAGCCATCCTTGGATGAGGAGCGCAGTTCCCAGCCCCAAAAGCTCTCTGCCACTCACCAAGGCTGGCTGGGTGGCTTTGCCCAGGCTGCTTCTGCCACCAGCCTCTTCCAGGACTGCAAAACCTGCTCAAGAAAGGGGCTTTGCACTAAGGGGTTTTCTGCAAGGAGCAGGAGCACAGCACATAGGAACATGACATTCATGACACCAAGGGTCTGCCTCGTGTATCCATTCAGCATCCTTGCATATGGCTGAGATGTCTTAGTGTTATCTCAAAATACCAACATCCCTCTAATGGTCTTACAGGAAAGAGAGTACCTTGGGTGGTGTAAAGCAGAGAGAGAGATGAAGGCAAAAGAAAAACTGGAAGGAAGAAAGCACTTAAGGAGAAAATGAGAAAATGGTTGTGGGTAAAAAGAATCTCAGCTGAAATACTGAGAGAGTATTGACAGAATACAAAATTATTACTCAAGAGGACTGGCATGCTAAGAAGGGCTAAGAGTATAGAGGAATGAATGGACAATACAAAGGAAAAAAGGGAAAGAAACAGGGAAAATCAGAAATGAAATCATTATTGTCAATTTTTATTTTGTAGAAAATACTTTTGTACAGCATCTGACTTATCCATATATCAAACAGACAGCCTCAGAGAAATTCACAGCCCTGGAAACAGAGGCCAGAAACAAATTGTATATGCTTCTCTCTGACACTTCTTGGAAGCTACAGATGTTCATTGTTTGGACACACAATAGACAGATTAATATCTCCAGATGTTCACCATCCATCCTTCCAGAACAGTAATGGTCAGGCCAGGGAATGAGTGCTTTTAGTTGAAACTTCAGTTTCCGTTACTGCTTCAGATGAAGTATTTTGTCAGTGTTTATGTTCTGGAGAGCACCTGCGCCTAAGGCAGGGAGCCCACGCTGCAGAGCGATGCCCTTCCATGCCACCACCCAGCACCGCACAAAGCCTGCAAACCATCCATGTAAGTGCTGATGGCCTGACTTCCATGGAGAATGAGGATCCGGCACTGCTTTTGACTATTTTACCTGATAGGAATAAACACATTTTTAAAATCACAGAAGTATTTAAGTGGTTGAGTGGCTCAGAGAGTGGCTCAGAGTACAAGGACAGTACTTCTCTTGAGCCACAGACATGCTAAGACAACTTCTGCAAGAAATTCGAACAGGAATTTCTCCATTATTAGACTTACTCACAGAGGGAAAAAGCATGCATGAATTTAGCATTACCAAATGTGACCACCGAATTAGTTGTCATTTATTTATTCTTGTAGAAAAGCTTGTGATGAACATTTTTGGGAAGGCTGTAGGTAACAAATGCCCATTTTAACTTGAAGAGAAAAGCTTCTTACCACCAATTCTCAAGGCCATATTATATAAAACCAAAGGTGAGACACTGCTGAAAAATAGTGATTCAGCAGCAGCACCCAAGTCCCCCTGAAAATTATTTAGATAGTTTTGAAAATACTATCCTTAATATTATTGGCATGGTTCCCTCTCATTCTCATTCATGAATTCCCACTGGCAAAAAGTAACCATCTGCTGAAGCCAACGGCCTTAGTCCTACAAAAAGTACCGTAAGTGAGGGAAGTGCACTTGTTGCCTTCAGTGTATGAACCTCTAAGACAAAATAAAACAGGATTTGGTCTTCCACCGATATGAAGAGGAGAGTAAAGAAGTGTGTGCTTTTTCCACCTTGAATAATTTCAGTGAAATGGATGCCCGGGTGGCAGCCAGGAGGGCTTGAGCTCGGCTTGGGCTACAGCTGCATGGCAGGCGCGCGCTGTCCTGCCGCGGAGCATCTTGCCCCGAGAAGAGCAGTGCTCTGCGAGAGGCCGTGCCGTTCCTTCCGCTGGCTTTTCAGCTGCCGGTGCTCGGAGCAACACTAATTTTCCTGCAGGGTGGTCAGGTCACTTCAGCTGACCTGAATTTGCTCTCAAAACGCCTTTGCCTTAAACCAACGGAAAGAAAAGGTCTGGAAAAGTGAAGGTAAAATACTGGCTCTTCTGCAGTGAAATTGTTGAGGAATTTAGCTACTCCTTTCAAGAGAACAAGGAATTCGCCCCCAAAAGATTGATATCCAAATACCCCACACAAAATCTGTGGGATCTGTTGTATGCAGCAGTTTTGAAAATGCACTCGCTTCTGCCTGCAGGTGGGTAACCCCTGAATTTTGTGACAGCCAGCAGAAGATAAGAAAGAGAGCCTTGACAGGAACAATTAAAGAAATCAGCATGCCATTAAAACAAGTATAAATACACATTATATTACATGAGTGAACGGTGTTTTCTTTAGTGTACATGACATTTCTTATTAATTCATACACTAAGTGCTAAAGTGTTTCCTAATGCCATTAGGTGGTGATTTCAGTAAGCAGTAGAATAAATAGTTCTTGCACGGTTCTTTCCTGCGTCATCTTCTTGTGTTCTTAAGTAAGAGAAAATTTCAACCAAACACCACGGGTGCCTCCTCCCTCTGAAGCCCACCAACCTTGCCCACAGCCATGTATCATGTTTCTGAGGCACTCTGGCTCCCCTCAGGTGTGATGAACTGCACTTTGGGCACGATGAGGGAGGGGTTGGTTCTTCGCATGGAGTTGCTCCTCCGAATGGAGTTGTTTCTCCTCATGGAGTTGCGTTTCCTCAGGGAGTTTTGGTGGGAAAGCTCGCTCTTCTGCAGGGTCTGGATGAGAATGGATGGCTTCTCATCAAGCTCTCGAGCGCTGCAACGCGGCGCTGCCACTTTGACGGTGTTGCCAAATTTGGAGTAGTCGACGGCGTACACGCCTTCCTCTTCCGTGACAATGGGCACAAAACGGTGCCCCCACAGTATCTCCTCTGCTATGTAGGAGGTTCTTGCCTGTGTCGTGATGCCAGTGGTTTCTACGACTCCTTCAAGTATCACGATGAGCTCCAGGTCCTGGAGCGCCAGGTCAGTAGCAGAGATATCATAAAGAGGACTCCGCTTGTCTATGACGTGACAAATGATTAAGGGAGCCACAAGGAAAATATTGTTGCTTTCAATGGGGTTATCTACAGGGATATCTACTTGGTGAATGGGTATGACTTCTCCTTCGGGGGTCGTAGTCTTCCTCACGACCTGGATTCTCACCGAGGCACTAATGATCATGCTCTTCCTCAGGTCTCCCACTCGAAACATGAAGCAAAGTTTGCCATTTCGAACTGCAATGACCGCCTGCCGGCTGAAAATCAAGGTCTCAGCCCGCCGGTGAGCTTGTGCAGTTTTCATGAATATGCAGCCCAGCATGACAGCATTGATGATCAGACCCACAATGTTCTGCAGGATCAAGACGGTGATGGCCAAGGGACACTCTTCTGTCATCATCCTGCCCCCAAAACCAATGGTCACCTGAACTTCAATGGAGAAGAGGAAAGCAGAGGTGAAAGACCTGGAGAAGAAGATTGCACAAAGTTAACTCTAAGGACATCGAACACAATGTGAAGCTATTAACATATACGTTCTAGAAACAAACTTAAGGACTTATTTGTACAGTCCTGGTACACTTAAGCCTTGTGTTAACACCAGCAAAAGCACTGCATGCTTGGTGACCGTGTTTTTGTACGGTTGTTGCAATATCTGATGGTGACAGGGAAGACCTCAGAGCCTGAGCTCCTAAAAGACCATCTGTAACACCAGGTGACCCTGAGGAGCTCACTAGATCCTCCGTTCAGGAACACATGCTGCCCACTCTGTTAGTCAATAGTGCTGTAACACCTGGGCCTTCCACCTTCTTCATCCCATGAAGTTCTTGGTGGAGAGTGGTGGTTTTGGCTATAGTGAGCAACCAGCTGGCACACTTGAGATTCTTCCACCAGCCTGTGCAGGGAAAGGAAACAGGGAAAATTGCAGCATTTTGCTCCTACTGCTGGAGTCATGACCTCCTTTAGCAGGATTTCCCGGAGGAAAAGGGAACATGCCCAGATTTGTGACACTTCCCAAACCCCCATGTCCCCTGTGCACAACCTGGCTGGAGGACAACTCTGTGACCCAGGGTTTGGGTTTAGCTTACTGATGTGTGAGCTAACTGGAAAATTTCAACACAGAAGTGGGTTGTAGAAGTGTGGGTTAAGTTAAACATCCCTAAAATGCTATAGTGCTGGACATCAGAGGATGCTGTGCACAAACTCTCCAAAATAACGCTATTTATAGTAGTCCATAGCGTCATACCCCTTGCATATACAAGGGTCTTTAATTTCCTTTGATAGGTTCTTCACCAAAGTCTCTTATGTCTAAAGCCAGTACCTTGGGGTTTATCTGGTAGATTTGCAGCACACTGGGTGTCATTTGAACTAATATCACCGTCACTCGCTATAATCAACCTGGCTTTACTTATGGAAAATATTTTCTGCCCATAAAGATGATTCTAAACCATTCATTTGGTTTAGTTTGCTTTTCAATTAATCTCCTTTTAAATAATTTTTTCTTTTTTTTTTTCCTAACCGTATTTTCAGTGAAACCGGGGTCATGAGGAGACATTAAAATAGCATAGGCAATATCAACAATAATTTTTGTTAGAATTAATCTTTCAGAAAATCAGCCAGTCTCTGCAGAGATCTCTTTGAAATAACTTTGTTTTTCTTTTACCTTTTTTATTTTTTTTAATCTTTGGCAGATTCCCTTGTATTGGGTGGTTTATTTATGCATTTCACTCTGAAGAAATCAGGGACAAAGAAGTTAATTAATAGAATCCATGGAAAGATTCCTTATGTTCATGAATATTTAGTTACATGCAGAATGAAGCTTAATTCAACTTAAAGCTCTGTGGAATAAATATTCTGACTTCCCTTAACAGTACTTCTTAAAAAATAAAAGAGAATTCACCTTCTTACAGTGGAAGTAACTGAAGCAGTAAGTTTGTACAGCATTTTGATCATGTGAAGAGGGAGCCAGGAACTCCAAATCACACTATTCCCAGGTCCTTCCTCTTAGAGCTGTGTAACAGTTTCCCTCTCTGGATAATGTTTGCTTTCTGCAGCAAAGAGCTGTGAGACTTAGAAATTTCTGTAACACTTTGAAAAATCAAAGTGCTGTGCAAGTTCTAGGCACTGGTTAAAATTTCCAAAACCTGGTTGCCTGTAAATCTGTAATAGAACCTACCCAAGAAAGCTCTCCTGAAATATCTGTGGACCTAAATTCCAGGAAAGTAGGTTAAAAATGATTTATCATTATTTGGGGAATTGCAATATCAAATATATTTTACATCCAACAACTCACCATTCTTGAAAATGTCAGCAATCATATTACTATTTCACGACATTGTCCAAAGTGGTAGCAAGATTTAATGGGATGAAGTATTTCACAATTAAGGGAAAAGATTTTCTGTGGCTTGGACATGGACACTTGAGCAGCTATTGGCTGAAGCACCCCAGGTACTTGCACCAGGGAGCGATGTGTGTTCTTTGTCATGGGAGAAACCAGAAAGTTCCTTTGATTCATTTGCTCCGTGCTCTTTCCCACTCCTCCAGGCTGTCCTCTCAGCAGAGGTGAGGAGCCACCCTGGAAGAGCTGCCGGCGTGGGGCTGCCACAGCTGGGGCTGTGGGGAGGGAGCGAGGGGCAGAGCCGTGGCTGTGGTTCCCTCAGCAGCCAGCTCAGGCTCTGCGGGGTGGCCCAGAAACCCCATGGGGAGCCCCCTGGGGTGGGCCAAGCCAAGGGGGCCACCAGTCAAGCAAAGGGATGCTGCCCCGGCTGACCCTGAAGAGCTGGCGGGGTGTGTAGCTCCACTAATGCGGGTTGGACAAACCCCACAAATTCCAGAAATGCTGGAAGTGACACCCCAGTGGGTGCAAGCTGGGTCACGACGTCTCATTTCAGAGGTGATTGCTTGTGGCCAGTTATTGGAAACAAAATGACAGCAACCTTCTGCCCCAGCCCCCCCCAGCCTAATGAAGGTTAGCTTGGAAAAATCCCCATTTACTTCAGCCTGGACAACCCCCATTTAGCAAAAAAGTGTCAAAACAAAGGGAGAATGAAATCTCTGCTCCCTCATGAGCCAGACACAATGTTCCATCAAACCTGGTGAGATGTCTCAAAGCTATGTGCAGGAGAAAGGAGGAAAGGGAAGTGGATACTCTGATGTCTCAGCAGACCCTGCAGCTCCACTCTGCATCCCCCTGGCCCCCCCGCCCCAGTCCCTCACAGCGCTGCAGTGGGTAAAGGCAGTTGATCTGGGGTGGTCTGGTGGTACCGAATCAGGATTTTTCTGCTTAAAATCCTAGTGCTATAAAAAGATATTTTACTGATGAGATGGCAAAGCAATCTTATTGCTTACCCCACCCTCAGTTAATAAACTGTGCCATGTATGTATGTGTTAGTTTATCAGTGCCTTGAAAATTGTTGTGGCTTTGGGGATGGAGAGGGAAATATTTTAACGGGTGACATTTAATCTAGCAGTCCCTTAAGCTTTCACTGTCTGACACATCACGCACACTGTGAAAACTGTTTTCTGTCAGTCTGCTGGCCCATGGCTTCATCAAGGTGTTTTGAAGCACCCCGTATTTAGCTGTCTCACGAGAGTCATCTTGAAGGACATCTAGTTTTGCCCTAAGCAGCACTCTTCTTGGTAGCCCTGCCTGACACCCATGGCCGATGCCCTGCCTGACGCCCACGGCCCTGCCTCTTGGGCACCGCTCCTGGGGTGGCCACCTTTTGCTGGTGTGGCGAGTGGCTCGCACCACGCTGAGGATGCTCCCACTGCCGTAGACAGTCACAATACATATAACACATACCCACGCTTGTAGCTGGCTCTTATCTCGACAGGCAAGGTATGCTACCCACAGAGTGTGGAGACACATGAAAAGCAGCAGGTCTCCCTCTCTTTCAGATCCTGTAAGGAATCAAAGAAATCTACAGTACAGTATTTTCCAAGCCCAGAAGGCCTGCTGAATTGATGTAATCTAGAGGAAAACACGGCACTTTTCAACTGTCTCAACCAAGCACAGAGGTTCATGTAAACCAAAAGCTGCATTTTAGGCATCGGCAGTGCAACAGGCAGCTCTGCCACCCACCCTTCCATCATCCCACTGACCGCACTTTACCTGACACATGTCACACATGGCGTCCACTTTGTGCTGTTGGTAGTGCTTTCTGTGCTTGGGTCCATGTCACCGTGGGCAAAAGCCACCAGCCACCACATCATGGCAAAGAGCAGCCAGCTGCACAGGAAGGACATAGTAAAGATGACCAGTGTGTGACGCCACTTCAGGTCCACCAAGGTGGTAAAAATGTCTTGCAGGAATCGCCCCTGCTCACGGATGTTCTTGTGCGCCAGGTTGCATGCCCCATTCTTGGCGATGAAGCGGGCTTTGCGTGGCCGGTCTCGGATGCGTGGCTTGCGCAGGTTCTCGGCAGCGATTCGTGCCAACACATACTCTTCAGGGATGATACTCTTCCGAGCCAACATCTTCCTGCCACCATAGTCCACTCAGCAAGAGGAGAAATGGGGGGTGCTCCCGTCTCCACAGGACTCACTCTACCCTGCAAAAAGAGAGAACCTGGTCAGATTTGTCACCTACACGCTACAGCAAGAAGCCCCGGACAGGCGCCCCCGACCAACAGCCATGACATTCGATGTCACTGCGTGACTACTTATTCTCAGTGCCCTCCCTCTTCCAGACCGTCATTTCTATACCAGCAACTGGTATCAGCTTGTACCAGAAACAGCAGGTGCTATTTCAACACTCCTTGCAGGCAGGGAGGCTGCAGAACCCTCTTGCAAACTGGGTGTAAAGTGACGTGACGTACAACAGGTCAGCTCCTCAGGCTGTTTCTCCGGGAGGCAGCAGTGCCCAGGCGGGTACCGCAACGCGGAGCGCTAAATTATTCGCATCCTTCAGGACGCGAAGCATCAGGCGCCTCTGGCTGGGACCCGGGCTAGTCCGTGG
>JAVJGJ010000057.1:18095154-18125263 GCA_035590215.1 Microhierax caerulescens
GGGGGTGGTGAGACACTGGAACAGGTTTCCCAGAGAAGCTGTGGATGCCCCATCCCTGGAAGTGCTCAAGGCCAGGTTGGATGGGGCTGTGAGCAACCTGGTCTGGTGGAAGGTGTCCCTGCCCACGGCAGGGGGGTTGGAGCTGGATGATTTTTAAAAGTCCCTTTCAACCCAAACCATTATATGATTCTATAACTGGCAACAAGGGATCTTACTCCTATCTGCTTCTATCACAGAAACACTTAACACAAAAACAAATGCAGATGAGATGAGAAACACAATTCAGGATCAGAGATGATTTTCCTCCATCCACAGTTTAAAAGAAATGTACACATGGCCAGTGTTTGCATGCAAAGTTCCTTTGGAAAAGGAATAACTTAGTACTTCTAGAGCATAATATCGCAATAATGAAAGCTTGCTAAGTTTAATACTTGGAAAAAATACCCCAACCCCAAAATATGATGACACAAGAGTAGGTAGCCCTCTGAAGAGGAGGGGTGTTATGGCAGAGGCTAGAGAAAGTTGGGGGAAAGGAGAGCGAGTGCAGAGCTGTGTTAGAGAGGAAATGGAGCAAAGGGTCTGGAGCTAAATCTGGAAGGAGTGGGAGGCCACAGGCAGAATAAGGAGCATTCAGGGATACAAGCAAAAGCCTTAAAGAGGGTATGATATAAGGAGATGGTGAAGAAAAAAAAAACCAACAAGGAGGCTGAGGCAAGAGAATCAAGGTTTACGGGCAGAAGAGACAGTGTGACAAGAGTCAAAGAAGCAAGATGTCCAGGCTGGTGTTTCCTTTACCATGCATGCACCACAGCCTAAGGAAACCGCCCCTAAGGGGACACATTTAAGACCTCTACGTGAAATTAAAATAAATTTGTTTAAAATACTTTGTCCCTTCTGCACTTTTCTTAGTAACAAAACAGCTGTATGACTGTTGGGAACACCCTCCTCCATTAGAGAAAAACACAAAAACCCGAAGTTCAGCCCAAGCCCTTGGTGAGTATATAATATTGTATGTACAGTGGCTATAACACGAGATCATCTGCTATGTCTATAGCAGTTGGTTTATGTTTGCTATCTCTCTTGGGATCTGTGTATGTCAAATAGGATTAATTGCTTCAGGAACTGAATTGTGCTTTTAAACTTGCTAGGCAGCTGTGGGAAATACTGCAACAATCATCAAATACTTAGACCATGGTTAACATTACACTAGGGCCAATATTCCTGCACGCCTCCATCAAAATTAATGGAACATGCTGGTAAGTTTTTCTCATCCCATAATATATTTTCTTTCCTACATGTTTAAACAGCAGTGTTAAGTTCTATAGCTCCAGAGGGATGGATGAGCAAAGAAGATGCTTCTTACACCTGTAATGTCTCTGGGACAAATGTAAGGAGAAAGAGGTACTAATTATTGGCCCCTCTTAAGTGCTACAAGATACCAGGCCCACAGTAGCCATTTGATGTAGTGGGAACTGAGATCTCACTGAACTACTTGGCATCACTTAAAATAAATCAGGATTGTATCACCATCAAAGATAAACAGATATACATTGTATTTGTACTATATATATATATATATATTTGTACTTCATACTGACTGACTCTGACAGTAATGAATCCAATTAGCTTTTCACTGAAGACAATGAAATTAAATCAAGAATGATTTTAGCCTTTTGGCTTTGAAATCTGTGTAACAACATGTGCTTCTGCTGTAAACATCTGCTTGATTTTTTTTTTCTTTGTATGACAAAGGTCAACACAGGGAGTTAATCCAGAAATGAGCAAAAACCTTTCACAGCAGTAGACAGGGAAATCACAGTAGTACTTCCCCTCATAAAATGTCCAAGACTGTTTTTTTGGGGGAAGTTGTGTCACAGAGCTTTTATTTCCAATAATCAGGATGGAAAAAACCACCACCAACAAAAAAGATAAAGCACTGTATCATTTTTACACTACCAGACTAAATGTAATCCCAATTACAAGTCCTACAACTTCTCCAAAATCCATAGCTTTTTTTTTTTTTCCAAATACTGTGCCTTCTTCAATTCCAGTGGAAATAGCCTTAAGTGCAGCTTGTGTTGTTCCTAAATCTTCTAATAATAGATGAATAGAATCACATTGAATACTACTATTCAATGAAGCAGATGCCTCGAGCTGTGAAACTCCTGGAAGTTTGCTGTGTGTTGTGCAGTTGTCATGGTTCAGAATCTAGCCATATGTGTTTGTCAAGTGTAGGCAATCTTTTCAAACCTGTATGATGTAAATATAATTCTAAATTCACATAAATTCTTGAAGCTATAGTAATAATTTGAAAATCATACCTCCTTGAACTAGATATAATTTAGAGATATATCAAAAATATGTAAAGGAAAAGAAAGGTTGTCCCAGGATAAAAAATAATGTGAAGGACTAAAGACAGACAAAACACTTAGTGGCTGGCCAATTACAATCCATTTTAAGTAGAATATTTTAGTGGACATGTTTAAAAGATTGGCTAATACCAAGTTTATAAATTCAGATTACTTTTAATGCAAAGACTTAAGATACTGTACAAAATTTTTCTGTAAGTATATCAAAGCATGCATAATTAGAGGATGATTGGCATCTTTGACTGAAGAAATTCTGCAGGACAAATACGGATTTAGGAACTGACTGTAGTGACAAGCCACCACTGCACTGAAAAATAGTATTGTGACAGCTGCAGTGTGCTAATGAAATTGGAGGACAGGAAGAATTTCCTCATTTCTGATGACATTCCTTTCCCTCATTTACTGCTCCTTCACTATGACTTGAAGAGCAACATTTATGCCTTTGGAATGCAGCAGATTGCCCCAAGTGTTATAGGTTCGGGTTTGTTGGTTTTCTTCCCTCTGGGGACAGAATGCTTCTGGGGATCTCTCATTTCCTTAACAAACGGCACGATTTGATTGCCAGTTCCAGCATAAGATATGCAGTTTGTAAGAGTGGTGCATTCTTCTGCTCTCTATGAAAGAAAATAAAGTCACTAAAAAGTTTAAGGAAAATGCCAAATTAAGGAAATAAAAACTTTTTCCTCTGTGTATGCATATGTATGTGTGTGTGTGAAATTTAATAGATTTTGAATGAAGTGACATTTGTATTGCTTTGAGGCATACATGTATTGCAATAGGTTTTATTATTTTGGAAGATGGAAGTGTGAAGAAGCTCTAAAAAAATAAAGATAAAAGTGATGTTACATTGAATAGAAAATATTTGCATTTCATTTGTTTTAAAATAAGCTATTAAAATGCATCATGCAATTCTTCACATGTCAGCCCGGACAAATGATGCAAATATGCCGTCTTCTTGAGAGAGAAGGTTCTCAGGCGTATCATATTCTAGAATGTTTCCTCTCTTCATGACGATGACCAGGTCTGCAGTTAGGATGGTGTGAACTCGATGCTGCCATAAAGAAAAGCATACAAAAGTTTCCATTATGATAATCCTCCCTACAGTTCATTAACGGGCCTACTGCAGGGCACCCCGAGTTGGTGAAAGGCTATCCTCGTTTACAGCGGCGTTTGGGGTAGGTGCTTGTACTAGATCTTTCATCTGAAGAGATCTCCAATTACTTCACAGCCTCTGCCGCCAAGCCCAAAAATACTTAAGCTTGCAGGTCACTTTCACTCTGCCAGTTGCCATTAGGGGTAGCACAGCTGTCAGAATAAATTCTACAGCATCACTGAAATGCATCTTCCCCTTTAGGAGATATGGGTAGGAAACATCCTGGGTACGCCTGCGTTGTCAAGTGGCTTAGCATCCCGTGCCGCTCCTTGGGCTCCCTACCCCGACTGCCTACTCTGCATCTGTCTTAGGGCATTCCTGGGCTGTCTCCTTCTGTCAATGAATTGTCTCCCTCTGAGATTAAATTGAGTGTGCTACAGGCAATAGTTTAGCCCCACAGGCAACAGGAATGCAACCAGGCTGAGTTCGATTTCAACGCCACGTAATACAGCCAGTCAGGTATAGACAGGACGCACCCTAAAAGTGTCTATGCTGGCTGAAAGTGAGGGATTACTTTATGAGGTGGACACCTTTGACATGCTAGATTCAATGCTAGCTGCATGCCTAAGCTTTAGTTAAATATGATTAGCATAGTCGTGAAGTTAAACAAACCCAGGAACCACACAATAAACACCTTCTTGCACTGTCATCTCAGAAGCTGTACAGTAGAAAGGAAGCAGAGTGAAAAGAAACTAAAGAGGTAAAAATAACTACCAAAGAGCCAGAGGTCTTGTGAACAGTGTAGACTGAGAGAATCTACTTGTTAGTCTTCACCAAAGTGGTGAACAGGCCGTCCTCTTTGAGGAGTAAGTTTGAGGCAGTGTCACATTCAACTAGAAAGCCCTCAGAAAGGACGAGGACAATATTGGCATCCAAGATGTGAGATACGCGATGCTGGAAAAAAGAAAAGAAAAACAGGTGGGTGAAGGAAGGATCAGCCGTGAATGAAGACAGGAAGGAAATGAAGCCAGCTCTGTGAGGAAAGCTAAATAATATTTTATTTTTATATATATTAAAAAATAATAACGTGTGCTATTTTGTTCGAAACACTGACTTTGGAAAGGCAAAGCAGTAGAAAAGTGAGATTCCAGTCAGAAGGACAATACTGAAAATTTGAACAACATGTAACTGAAGGAGAACATGCTTACCACTAGCATCTTCAGCATTTACACATCCAAGAGTCTTAGAGCCTATTGCAAATGAGCTGGGTTAAGTGGTTTGCCTGACACAAACTAGTCACTGACAGACTTGAAACCAGAGTCCAGGAAGCATAACTAATCTCTAACCGCAGGACTGGATTCCAGACAAAGCAAATGAAGCAGCTGTTGAAACACTTATTTATCTTGTGGATAAAACATCTGTTTGTTGAGTAAACCTGCCGTCACAAGGTGGAACTATTCTTAATGGTATCCACCATATATATGTGCACATGTATGTGCGTATATGTATGCATAGATATATAGAACTTTTGGGCACTAGATATGGCAAGAAACCAGGAAAAAATATCATAAACCCATAGTTGAACATATATTAATATTTGAGCAATTCCCATTGATTTCAGTTTGTAAAACTTTTATCATAAACCCAACTTTTTATTCTGAAAGAGAGCAAAGATAACCCAACTTGAGAAACCATTCAAAAAGATTTTGAAATTTCAATTCATGGCACGACTATAGACACTACAGAGGCAAAATTCAAATCTAGATTTTGACACAAGTTTCGATAATCATCTAACACATGGGTTTGGCTTCATCTTTTTGTGACAATGACTTCAAATTTTCTTGGAGACAGTGTTGACACTGAAGTTCCCTGTAAAGTCCTTCTTCAGATCTAAGTGTTTTAGTTTGTCCCACTTGATAGCAAGATAGCATTTACTGCAAAATTTCAGGTTGATAGTATGGGTCTTGACTTTTTGTAGTATCTGGGAATATTCTGACCTTGTGTTTTAGTTTTTTTTGTTATTTTTTTAGTTGTATAGAGTGATGTTTAACTGGTGAAATGCAAGATTAACGGCCTGAGGAATGAGGAAAGAGAGCATTTGCTGGCATCAATACTTACTGCTATCGTTACAACTGTGCGGTCTGCAAAGGCAGTCATCACAACCTTCTGCAAAATGTTTTCCTATCAAAGGAAAAGGCTTACTTCAGTTACTTCATCTTTTTACATTTGAATTCCTATGTCTTCAGGCACATAGGAGAGGGGATCATATTCCATACTATCTCTGAGCTGCACACCAGATTCTCAGTAATGAAATGCCACACCTATGAAAGCAGGGATTTTCTAAAACATTTCATTATGTCTTTTTTCCCCTCACCATAGGCATCAATCCCCAAAATACATCAACATCAACAGCTGAAACCAAACACAAGAGAAAGGCAAAAAAGCTGTCATTCTTTTCTGCTAAAGAGATCTCATGAGTGACTTTTAGGGAAGAGGCCTCTTATCCTAGTAGATCCATGCATTGGTGGTGCTAATTGCTATACTCACTGTGGCCATGTCAATAGATGCTGTGGCTTCATCCATGATGAGAATGCTACTCTTGCGGACAAAGGCTCGGGCCAGGCAGAAGAGCTGCCTTTGCCCTACACTGAAGTTCTCTCCTCCTTCTGTGACCATTGCATCTGTAATAAAATTAGTTATTTTGAATTAGTTGTGCCACTGAAATGCTGTAAGTTCATGCAGTCAGGACCCAGTGACTTCGAGTGGACACTATGAAAGCCTTGCTTGTGCCCTATTCCAGGGTCAAGCAAAATCCCTGTAAAAGCAAATAAGTTGACTGAATACTGGAATGGAATGATAGCAAGAAAAGTAAGCACAGCTTCTTGGGAAAGAAGCACTATATCATCAAGCAAATGGTTGCAACAAATAGCTAGCAAATCTGGTAGGCTGCAGGATAGTATTTTCGTAACATGAAATACACTTAATACGGAAGGAACTCTGTGAGTTTCCTTCATGAACCAGATATGAAATTATAAGAAAAATGCTCTGTCAGTGTTCTAGACAAAAGCTACAGCTCTGCTGGCAGAGCCAGACTCTGCTGAAGGCATGAAGGTAAAATGGCTCCTTTTTAACTCTTTGCTGATTAGTCACCCCACTACGATGCTGAGGTGCTGCAGGATTTTTCTGAAATGAGTGGAAAACCAGACTACTCTTCAGCTTTTTAGTAGGAATATTCTCTCTAGCATAGAGACAGAACATTCATTAGGTGCCTGTCAACTGCTACATGATAGTTCAGTGTGTAAGATCCCACGTATCTATTTACATGTGTGCATGCTCATGCATTCACAATTTCATTATTGGCCCATGTTCCCAGAGACTTGGTTCAGACATACCAAGGCCTCCTGGCAATGACTTGACCATGTTCTTCAACTGAGCAATCTCCAGAGCTTCCCAGAGCCTATCATCAGTGCACTTGCATTCTGGATCCAAATTAAAGCTGCAAAGAAAACCATAACGGGAGTCTTGTTACTGCAATGACAGTTCATCCAGGTCTTCTGCAAAGGAACATTTTAGCATTGCGCATGCCACTTGACTTCCCTTGGACAGACTGCGGAGAAAGATTGGACTGAGCTAGGAAGATTCCTTCCCTTTTGCATCCCATCCAGTGCCCATCACAAACACAACATGCAATGCTGCTTGTCACCCACTGCTGGCATACACCTACCGGATGGAGCCACTGAACAATATTGGATCCTGGAGAATAATGGAGAGTCGGGAACGGAGAGTATGAAGAGGCAATTTGCTGATGTCTATTCCATCAATCACTATCCTCCCTGTTTAAAACAACATGCAGAAGACATGTGAAGGAATTGCACAAAGCATGTGATCTGCAGGTAGCGGACAGGAAGATAAACCAGCTGGTTTGGGCTGGGCTCCAGATGATGTGTCTCTGTGATCTCAGCACTATCATATAAACTTGGGGAAGGTGAAGGTGTGTAGTAACAGCCAGAGGGAAGCCAGCTTATTAGTGACGCTGTTGCCTTCCTCTCTTTCTCCCCCAGCCCCCAGAGGAAATACATGGCTTCCATGCTATGTGATTAATGATAGCACCAGAAAGATGATTTATTATGGGGCAACCTGAGCTTTACAGTGAGAGTGAGAGCAAGAGCAACTGATGTAACAAGCCATTTCCTGTGCCTTTCTCTGTTCCCCTTGACTTTAACAGTGTCAGAAGATCTACACTTTGAGGCTGCGCACAACTTTGCATAACATACGTATGTATCTGCAATACATACGTGAGGATCCAAAACTAACCTTCGAACTCCAGAAGGAGCGGGGTAGCATTAGCTTTTTATCAAGAGGCAGATCAGAAAAAACAAAAAGGATGTCCTACTCCAAAGCATTTTAATACCATTCACGCTGCTTCCTACAGCTTCGTTTACGTATTTGGTTGTGAATTAGCCACATACTGTTCTGCTAGCATAAGATTACTGGAAGCAGTCACATTAATCACTCCTTAACCCAGTAGTTCATTCCCCAACAAGAAGTTGCTGCAACAGCTGGGATACTTAGTAAAGTCAGAGGATTTTCCTTTTCTAGTCACTACTTCAGGTCAATGAGCATATGGATCTCATCTGAAAATCTGATTTATGATGTGTTGGGTGTGGCAACTGCTGATATTCAGGCGAGGGAGATGGGGGAAACGTACAAGAGAAACTGGTTGGCTGTTCTGTTAAGTAGAAGGGGGTGAGAAAGGCAGAAGGAATCTCTTCCCTTGAATCCTCAAACAAAAGCCAGGAACTACTGACCCCATTGACTTTCCCTTGACACAGAAACATCCTCTGTGTTATGGGGGAGGGATGGGCCAGGGTAAAGGGAATGAGGATATGGTAAGGGGTATTTTCATCAGGCTCACTTCTGCAGTTTCCCTGAGGATTACTTCACTGGGCAGCTGCACTCCACCCTGCAAAGTATCTAACTTCATCAGTTCTGTCTCCCAACAGTGAGAACCTCATCGTGAACTGGCAGCTACATGGAGTCATAGCTGTGCCCATATGCCTCTTCTGTCTCTCCCTATTGTCATGATACTGCATTTTGTAGGTTACTCTGTGTGGCCCTATTCCAATGGAAGACTTAATCCCCACCTAGCTGGACTACCAGTAGTCTTGTGTTTTTATTAGATGGTCAGTGGAATAAAGATTTCATCTGGAGGGTGCAAAGACCAATTGTTTTCAGACTTTCAGAAAGTCTGAATCAGGTCATAAGACTTCAGCATGAGACATCAGTGGTTGCATAAACTTAAGCAGGTCCATTTCTTCACAAATGAGGACATGAGAGACAGCAGAAGGTGAGGTGGACTAAGGAGAGAAAAATTAATATGGCATGCCTTGGGAATAGGGGAATGCATTTTTGTTAGAAGCCAGGGTGCTCCAGGAAAAGAAAGGAGCAGATGAGGAGACCTAAGGGAAAAAGTAAATTAACAGAGAAGTTGGGAAACCAGGAAAATAATGAGGGGTGCCCAAGCAAGACAGAAGAGAAATGAGATGTAATTTGAACACAGAGGGCAAGCCAAGGGAAACACTAGAGAACACAGAAAGAGGCAAGAGTAGGGGAATAAAATGGAACACACAAAATTAAAGAAATGAAAGTGGAATAAGGAACCAAGATGGACAACATGAATGAAATCTTGGCTCTGATGAAGTTACATGAAATCCTGCTACGTAGCTGTTATTAGAGCCAGGACTCCACCCAGAAGTGGACCAGCATAGAGGCCAAATACAGGTCTGGCTGAGACAGAGATGGATGAGCACGAAGGATAAACAGAGCTTGATTAGAAAAGACCTGGGCATTTCCATTGGGAAAAAATCAGGGAAACAGAAGGAAGAGACAAAGAAAAGATAAAGAAAGAAGATTAAAGTAGAAGGAAACTTCAAATTTGCCACAAACATAATTGTTATTTGTTTGCACTATTTATTATATATCCATGAACCCTGCCCATGAATGAGAAACATATTACCATAGCTACATATAGGCACAGAACCACAACAAAAGCAAGTATTAGCTGCTTCAGATTTACTTATCCTCCCACATTCTATTGGGCTTTCCCTAGCAAACATTTCATGTGCAATGGCTAAATTAGAAACATGGAAATCTTTGAAACAAAAAGATAGCTTTCCAGCAGATTTCTGTATTCACACAGGAGTACATATATATGTACTATAAATGCCAGGGTGCATATTGCTGCATAGGAGTCCATGCCAATTAGATAGGAGAGTGAAATGCCGCAGGAGTGAAAGCAAAATGTTTCCAAAACCTTTAGTAAGTTTCTGTTGTAGCTGTGGGAAACCATAGTAAAATAAAAAATAAATATCAAGGGAATGGACTTGCTGAGTTCTAGTTTCTATTCTGCTAATATTTTGACAGCTATCATAAGTTAATGCAGTTATTCTTCAGGGAGAAATTTAGAGGCTCCAGAGAGTTGCATGTTTTTTCTTCCTATCTCAAAAATGGCATATTGTTTTGTCAGAGCATACGCAAAAAAAAATAATAAAAAAATTAGAAGTATAATGTGTGTGTAACATTTTCTGGAAGAACGAAGTGCTACTCACAATAGGACACTTTGTACTTTGAAGGATCAGGCATAACAAACCTGATTCTAATCAAGTATCTTCTGAGCCAGAGAGCCAGGATAGAAAATATCAAAACGTCTCCTCACTCCTTCTGAAGAAATAAGGGGGGAGCAGACCAGGAATGACAACACACTCCAGTGAAAACTAACCATCAAATATGTCCACCATTCTGAAGAATGCCAAAGACAGGGATGACTTGCCGCTGCCAGTACGACCACAGATCCCAACCTGGAAAAGAATGCAAGATGTTACTTATAGAGGGAAGCTGTAAATCACACTTGCAGTCCTTTTCAGAAAGCTGGACTGGATTGCCCTACTGGTGAATAGAAAGCCTCTTCCAAATGGCCAGTGGCAGACACCAGGGAAAAAACAAAACAGCACAGCAAGCACACCCCTCTTTTCTGCTTCTCAGCATCATAAGGACTTGTACCAGGAACATTTTTGAAGCTTCACCATTTTAACTAGGACTCCAATGACACTGTATACTGAAGTGTGAGATATTCTTGCAGTTTTACTCAGTTCCAGTCTGGTGTTCATCTACTCTCATCTGGCCACCTAGGCTCACTCTATGCAAGAGAGATGGCCTTGGAAAGAAGTGGGACTCTCAGAAGGAAAACTGATCCCATCCAAGAATAAGATGTCATCAGTGTAAGTTTCTTGACCCTTGCTCAGGGAGCTCAGAGAAGATCATTAGTGTATACAGCTTTCACTGCAAATTATTGTTATTCTCGCTCTTTGGACACCTTAGAAAGGAAAACACAACATGGAAGGATCTGCTCCAGCATAGGGATGATAGGCAATTGCTTGACACGATACCTTTTGCCCTGGTTTGATGTATGCCTTAACATGCTTAAGAACAGGCTTCAGGTTGTTTTCATATCGAACACACAAATTTTCAATCTTGATTTCCCCCTCCTGGGGCCAGTCTTTGGGGACTTGAGAGGGATCTGAAAGAGTTAAGAGAAAAAACCCGCAAATCAATGCTATCAGAGGGCCACCCTTTCTGACGTTCCCCTTTCCCCATCTCTCCTGCCTGGACACCCTCCCCTGAAGCCACTTGAGAAATGGAGTCCCAGTTCCCTGCCAAGGGAGGCTGGGAACTGCCTGGCAGGCACATTAGCACTTAGTTTCCAGATCTCAACATATAAGAAGAGGGAAGAAGCTAAAGTGGCTCTTGGCAATGAAACAGGGAGAAGCCAAATGAGCAGAGAAAAATGTAGCGTCAGCGCAGTGTTAACGTGCTCCTCGGTCAGTAACCAGCACAGGAAGGGCAGTGCAAGGAAGGATGTTGTTACTGCCATACAACATAAGCTGTTGACATTATCACAGCTCGTATTTCATCCTGATTTGCAAATACTCAGCCAGGTTTTGCCTCCAGACTAAGGGGTTTGGCTTTCCAGGAAAGCTTGCTGACCTGTGAGCCTTTTTGGTCTTGCACTTCAAGCACTTCTAAAATATCAACCAAAGCCAATTTGAAATATGTGGAGTACAAACACACCGTGCTGTTCAGGGAAGAGTTGCTGATGTCTGACTGCCAATGAGACCCTGTCCTGTAGTCCCCATTTGCTGTAAACATCAGAGATTTTGAAGCATGTGACTGATGGCACATTTCTAATTTTTATCCTTTTTTTTTTTTTTTTTTTTTTCTAAATAGCTACAGGTATGTTTTATTCATCCCATTTATAACTGTGCTCTGCTGTTTTCTGAGTGTACCACAGGGCCATGCTCTGTCTCCCTGGCATTTGGTAGGGTTTTTTTCCTATGTTAACTAGCATGGGCTACGCATCTCAGCTGCTTTTGGCTATCCTTGTCACTCAGATCAGTGGGAGCTCCTACATGCCAATGAGAACAGATTTTGGCCAAAGAGGGTTACATATTTTGCATGACCAAGTCTACTGTGCTTTCATGTTACCACATTAAAACCCAAAAAGATTAGAGTGCAATACCCAAGTAGCCATCATAGTTCTCCGACTCCATGTTCAGGAAGCTGTGTACTTTTTTTACTGCACCCATCTGCACCTCCAGATCAGCCAGATTCCTCACGACCCAGTTCAAATAGTTGGTTATCTGCATCACAAAATGAAAACAAGGATAGGGTTCAGCCTTCTGTCGGTTCACCTACCTGTTTGCGAATAAAGGTTGGATAAATCTGTAAAAGCGTTTGGCCTGACTCAGTAAAGTGGGTCTCTTATTGATGTTACAACAGTTCAGTTGTAACTCAGGACTCAGTGCAACAGCATCAGATATGTAATAAGCCAGCTATACTCCAACACAAACAACACTGACATAGCAATTTAGTGCTTCGTATTCTCATCCTTGTTTTTTGAAGTAGAACTATGGAAAGGTTGTAACTACTGTCTGAAGATGTGACTGATAAAAGGACTCTCTCATTCTCAGCATTTGAGTAATCAGTACTGAAAGGCATCTTCTTTAAGCATACAAACACAGAAAAACAAAACTGGAAGCGCTGTTTGGAAATAGTACATTTTCTGATCTTTCAAAAGCTGCAATTAAAGATTAAAAAAATTCACTATTTTCAAATATATTTAAAAGATTTGATGGGCATTTAATTTCTGTTTCTGTCTGTGAATATTTGGATAATTAATTTCTCTCTGTGGAAAATGTGAGGGGTTTTTAGCATAGAAATATATGAGAAAAAAATGTATAATCAGCTCAGTGGTATTTCCTTCTTGGTTTTTATTCCCATTTGTAATGAAAACGACTCGATCAATAGTAAAGGTATTACTTGTAGCAGGTAATAACTGATAATTAGTTGTCTAACAATAGCCAGTAGCTTAGACAAACTGATGTCTAGTCAGGACTGACTATATGAGGCTGAAAATTGTAAATCAGTTTCCTAAACATTTCATAAAATTTCCAGTCTGTATGTAGGTGCTCATATAAAAAAGAAAAATTGATCTTGTTAAGAACAGTTGATTGCCAAGCACCTTTGAAAACTGAGATGCTTTACATACTTGAATAGAGGCTGAGAAACTTAACACAGTGACAACATCCTATACACAAACATGTTCAGAGAAAGGTGTTGCCATTTCTTTGTGGGAGATTGCTGAATCTGCTAGATAAGAATTTTATTACGAATAAATAACCCAGCCCCACTTTTTTTCCACTAACCTAATACTGATGCAATAGGCGTGCAGTAAATAATGTTCACTAAGATTCAGCACTAACATTTCTTGTCAGTTTAGAGGATTTAGTTGCTTGCGTTATCCTTAGCGTAGAATTACTTGAGGGGCTATTATTTCCTCTGTTGCTCAGAAAACCGCTCGTTCGTTGTCCAGCCTTTGAGTCAGGAAGTTACAGAAATGGGAACGGGTATGTTAGCAGATAAGTGAAACACTCTGCAGAAATGCTGCTTGCAGAGTAGCAGGCTGCAATCGTAGATCTGGCAGATTGATGATACAGCCTGGCATCCAAAAGGCTCTACCCATTATTTCAACCTTAATCATGGTTGTGCAAGGGAGTTGGCAGTGTTTATACAAGGGGAGAGAATAAGCTTATGGATGTCTACTGTAAACACAATGTTGTTACAAACAGTTTGCTCTCATCCAGGTCCAAACATCAGCTCTCTTTCAGCTTCAAAAAGAAATGACACAAAAACCTATGTCAGGAGACACAGGCAGTGGTCCAACTGCCTTCAAAATTTCATCAGTATTACTGTGGGGCAGGAGACAGACAGGTAATCACTTGTGACTACTGCAATTTTCCCTCTGCTATGCCAGACTTCAACCCATGGCTAATTTACACGAGCGATCTGTTTGCAAAAGCAGACTAAATATAAAAAAGCCAAAGACGACGCAGACATCTTGATGCTTCCAGATCTCTGCTAATGAAGCAGGATTACCAGGAATGTTTTCAGAGTGAAGCTAAAGCACTGGGACTGATTCTCAGCTGCTGGCAGATTCTCACACTACTGCAACAGCAGCACAAAGGGAATGTAAGGCCACACTAAGGCAGCTGCTGAGAACTTGCTGTTGTAAGCATGGGCTCACCACCACTTACACGTAAAGCCAAATCTTAGTGTTAGATCATACCCATATCCTTCCCTCATACCAGCGCCATAAAGCAGCTAGAATTTTGCCATGCCAGCTGTGATTTCAAAAATTCTTCCTGCTGCTATCTTCACCTTGCTTTTGTCCCCACTCTTGTGGTTAATTCAGATATTTCTACTCTCTGTGGTGATTGTACTCTGTGCTCATGATGCACTCTCAGCCTCTCTTATTGCCTAGTACACTAAACCACTGTTCCTTCTCCATGACTCAGCTCAAATAGCTCAGTGCTAATGATAGCATCAAAACGAACCAGCTAGCATGCCACCGAAACCTTGTCATTCCTAACCCATCTCCTCTTCTTTCCTACTGCTACCTGTCATGATAAACCATGCCTACCAGCCCCAAAGGTCCCAATCCCCAAATCCATTCAGAATTGCATGGACAATATCGGGCATCTGAGTAGCTTCCTCCAAAGGCAGAACTGGTATTTCTGGTCCTTCAGCAATTATTTTATTTGGCCTTTGGTTAAAGATTACCCAGGTTATGACAGTCTGTGGAATAGTATTTTCTGACAGGTTTTGCCATACACAGGCAGAACCAACACTAAATTGTGCAGAACAGAGTGCACAGCAGGTCCTCTTACGCACTTTTAAATTTCCTGCTCTGCTTGGGAGCACACAGGGCCTGGGAATGGTTCTGTTTTTCTAATTGGCTCATAAAACCTGAAGCAAGTCCAAGTTGTCCTGAACTTTCTCAGCTTTGGCTTGAATCCATTATTTGCAAGATTGGTTTTTTTTCAAGATTAAAAAAGCTGGAAGATAACCAAGTATATGTATTTTTTAGAATATTATAAAACTAATACATTGGTCTGAAAGTTCTTACGCATTGCCTGGGTACATACCGTCAGAGCGTACAGGAGACCCAGCCCCACAAACCCTGAGTGAGGCCCTTCGGTGATGGAAGTGACAGCTGCAGTCAGAACAATGCAAGCACCGAGGTAATCCTGTAACGAGAGAGAGAGGGGAAGAGAAAGAGTCTAGATAACATTGAAATGCAGCAATAAAAAAATGTCCTTAATTGTAGAGGAGGTTCTTTTTACTGAGAATTATTTCTAATAACGAGACCTAGACCTTAATTCTGGTTTCTTTTTCCTGGAAAAGGTCAGGGGTTATGGTGCCCAACCTGAAACACTCTAAAGGAATTTGCTCAAAACAAGTGAAACAGGCCAGTATTTTCTACAAATCCATTTGGGCTAGGGTATCTGGTTGTGGCCACCCCAAAAAAGAGCAGGTATCAAAAAAATCTAATAAGCACACAAACAAAAATTCAAATAATAAGAATGGCGTAACAATGACACCTCTAATTCCTAACACTAAAACAAATCAATTCCAATCTCTCCATTCTCCTTCAGGTCTTGTCAAGCATGGGTTTGCCTCCCTAAAAAAGAGAAGTATCAGTGACTTCCCAAAGTCCATGAAGAATTTTGGTAGAATTTATACAGAATTTATATAGAATTCATGCACATGTTTTACTGGCACAAGTGGGCAGACTGACATACCGTGTCTACATCATGCAATGGGACACTGTGCGTGGTGAAGGCATCCCTATGCCTGCCCTACACTCACAGCCTGCAGTGAAACACCATGCGGGTGTTGGCAGTGTGGACTCCGAAAGCAGAACAGCCGTGTAGTTGTGGTGCTGCAAATGGGCTGCTAAGCCTTGCTCCTGCCACAGCACTTTGAGTTTCAGAGTGGTTCCGTCGTAGGTACCTGAAGGATCTCAGCTTTGTTGCGTGGTGATGACGTGCTTTACAGAAACTGCTGTGTAGGCTGTATTAGAAAGATCTGCCTTCTCACAAGCTTTGCAGGAGCTTGAACACATCTTCTTGATTGGTACCTCAGTTTTGAAGTGAATGACACATGTGATCTCATGTAGTTGTCAAGGTGCCTGATTCATGAGACTGCTGGTATTCCCACTCTCCCACTGCTCCCTGCATTATATTTATTTTGGATTACAGAGTTAGCATTTTCCATGCATTTTTTCCCTTCTGTCTGATAATATCCTGCCTGGAATCTGTCCTGAGATTTGAAATGAGGGCTGCCTAGTTAATCTGTCTGCAAAAAGTGTTGATGAGCAGATGACAGACTCAAACTTAACATCTACAGGGAAGTAGATGCACAATGGTCTTGAGTCTCCATCGGCAGCTGGGACAGGATTTCAAATTTGCTATTAAATCCTACAAACTTTTGAGTGATCTTAATACCACTGTGCCATTAGGCAGAGCTAAATGAACCATCCCTTGGCAAGACCACATAATTTCTAATGCTATGATGAAGCGATGCATCTTCTTGGATCAAATTAATTCTGTGTGTAAACAAGTCTAAGACTGTGAGACATTAACAGGCATTGCCACAGCCTATTCCAGGACTGGCTGTTGCTCTGTTATTTATCTGCCTTTGATTTGAAAGTAAGTTCATCTGGATCTTGGGTGCTGAAGGAAGCTGAAAGCTTCACGCACATGGGAAAGCTTTGCCATCAGAAGAAACAGAGCACAACTTTGTTGCTCAGCCAGCGTACCAGGAAATGAAGGTGAGGATACAGGCTTTGATGTGAGGATTAATCATGCCTGTTACTATTCGTGTCTAGCAGAATCAGGTCACTGCTCTGTTTATTCACTGCTCTTTCAGTGTCAGATGAATGAGGAATCACAGTGCCTTTGCTTGCCTCTTCTTGCCTTGCAGATCAGGACAGTCTCTCATGTGCTGTCCCTGGTGAGCCTCCCCAAAAGCCAGGAGCCAGTCTCACTAGCAGCAGCTGCTTTGTGCCCTACTGTCAAATGTTTTTCAGTTGGAGTCTAGTTCTGCTATCTTTCATGATACTGAACAGTAAAATCATAAGCACTATGGCCTTACGGCTGCAGTACGGGCACTGTGAAGGAGGGGTTCAAATGACAGCTGTAGGATTAAACCTGTTGCTGGGGAGATACCTCAGGGCCTGGAAGCTCAGCGGTGCCTAAAACAGCCCTGGCAGAAGGACGGCACAGTTCACCGAACTACGAAAAAGCCATACTCTGCTCTGAAAGCAGTTCCTGCTGCAGCAGGTCTGCAGAGGCTGCACAGTAGTAGAGCAAGCCTTATTTCAAGTTATGTAAATGTTTGCTCTTGCACTCTCTTCAGATGCTAGACATCACAACAGCAAAAGACGAGGGAGACTAGTATTTTCTTACTCCTGGCCAAAAAAGCTGAAAAAACCCTATGGGTTTAACATAAACAATCCCAATCTATTTTCAGGAACAGTGTGTATAATCTCAGCCCAAGATTAATTCTCGTTATTCTCTTCTCTGCATCAGGCAAGTCTCTGTTTGCTTCCAAGGTTTCAAAACCATGGCTGGGATGAAACTGAACGTACCGTCCTGACCTCTAGCCATCTGTTGGCAGCCGACAGAAACAAGTAGGCAATGTTGTTCGTGTCTGTTAGTTCCAGCATACGTTGTTTAAATCTGGCTTCGTGCCTGCCAAGAGCAAAGTTGTTACATTACAACACATTACATACTCATACACTAAAGGATGAAGCATTAAACTCCTCTCTCCCTCCTATGCTCCCAAACCAAAACTTTTTGCCCTTCTGCTTTTGCCAAACTTTGAGTTAAAATCTCTTCCCTGTGGACCTGTACCTGCTGCCAGGGCTTTGCTTAACCAGGCAGAGCTACACATACTATGGCGAGGCACTTGTTGGACAAACAGTTAATATTGAACTAGATTTTGGATCAGAGCCTGTCCCTTCAAAGAGACTGAAATGCCAGGGTGCTAGGGCCAGGTTTTACTTCCCAGAGCACATCTGCTTTTACAGCTGTGGACAGTGGCTGCTGCTGCTCTTCTCTCACAGGTGCGTGCTGCCATGGCCCCTTGTTTCTTCCTCATAAACCACTGGCAAGAGCAGAGGGCTCACCTGTCAGCTTAAAATCTGAGTTCAGAAGGTACCCAGCCAGCTGCAGGAGCCTTCAACAGGTTTCAGCTAATGCAGACTGTAGCTCCATCAGCAGATCAATACCTGTCACCTACTCAGCCCAGTTGTTTTCTCAGACAGTCACACATTGCCTAAGCAACTCGGAAAACTACAGTGAGGGAGAGCTATAGATCATTTCTGCATTAGAAAAATGAGCAGTGCTACCTCCACTGTCACTTGTTTCTCTCTCCCCCACGTAATGCCCATAACATTTAAAGAACCAGTGCAAGGACATCGGCATTCCTAAGAGCCCAGGTACACTGTGGGAGGGGAGGGGGAAATCTCTGCTGGCTTAAGTGTATTACATCCACGGCACCTTGCCGTACTTTGGGTATGGGCTGTGGTCAGAGGCTGTTTCATGTTCTACTGCCTGTTAAATACCCTCACTTGAGTAAACTAGCTGAACTTTATTCAGCAGCTTAGCATCTGTTTTATCATGGCAAGCTCTTCCATTTCAAAGTCTCAGGGCCCTTCTGCAAAGCACCTGTAACCCCTGTTCTGCCAGAAACTTCTTTCTTTTTTTGGTTTGTTTTGCCTTTCCCCACTGATACGTCATTTCCCTCTGCACAGCTTGTAAACATGGCAAGTAACCTCCCCAAAACAGCAACTGGTAACAGTAATGACACAGGGAGGAGCAAAGATGCACTGACTATTCTGCTCGTCTCGCTTTCTGGCAGCAAAACTCCTGTTTTCCTAATGGAAAATCTGACATGCTCAATCTGTATCTTTTCATCTACTTCCAGCTCATCTTCTGGACAGTTTTAGACTTTTATCCTGTCAGATGACAAACAGCAAAGGTCACCAAAATTGCTTCCTAATTCAACTGTACTACTTTGTGGTAAGTTATGTGAGGAGCTGCTCTATTTATTCTGGAACACGCTGAACTCAAGCTGCAGAGAATGACTAACAGGACTATTAGCAAATAAGAGCTTGCTGACAAAAACTGCTGGAGACTTCAGGTTTGGTTGACAGTGAAGCACAGACAGAGAAATTAAATGGCTTTAATTAGCACCAGAGATCCTAGAAAACTCAAATGATGGTAACAATGTATAGTCCTTCCCTAGGCCTGCCTTCTGCTCTCTGCCATCCAAGCCCACATGGACTTTCTGTAAGGTAAAGAAGAGTCGATCAACTCCCAAGAAGTGCTAAGCTCCTTCATCTTTCTCAGGAGATAACATGATGAAAGACTACTCTGAACCTTTCAAGAAACACTCAGCACACATCAGCATCAACACTTAATGATGACTTACAGTTTCAATACATCATTCTGGTTGATAAAGCTTGTTAAAACATTTGTTGTTGACCACTGGCTCACATCCCTTCCACACAGCAATGTCTTCGCTTGTCCTGCCACAGTCCTGACTGCAGCACTCTGTACTAACAGCTTACATTTTTAAGCTAGCTTGAAGTGATGGAACAGTCTCAAGCTGATCAAATAAGTGTGTAAATAGCATCGCAGTGAGATCTACACTGGTTTGAAATCCTACACTGTGCAGAATGTGTGCAAGTTGTGCTTATTGGGGAGCAACATCAAGCTGGCACTGTTGACGGTCATGCTAGATATAATGTAGCGAATACATGAGGAGAATTTGGTCTATATTTTGTTAGTAAGTAGAGAAAACAATGGAAAGCATGGAAAGTTGGAAAAATTCTCTGAATCTTCTGGAATTTATTTTTCAGTTTTGATTGACAAAGCTTAATTTTACAATATTAAGATCAAGTTCCATTCTGCTGTAGTTTTCTCACAAAGTCTCTCTAGTTGCACACCCACTTTCAGCTGGAGAGTGCTACAATGATGTTTCCCTGCCTGAGGAGTGGGATAGATACAGAAACGATTCAGGGGCACCTGGATAGCACAGCCTGTAGGATATAGCAAGGGGGGCTGGAGGAGTGATACTTGTGCCTGCTGTCCAGGTAAGGTGTGGTTAAACTAGACACCATGAAAGTTGAAATATCATATCCTAAAAAAAGTCATCATCTTTAATTCAGCGAAGAACCGATACAGATAAATTAGTATGTTGCTGAAAATATGCACAAGTGTTTAGAGGGAGGGCCAAGGAACAGGAAAACAAAATCTCTTCCCTTTTTTGAGGTGGCTTAATTAAAATACACCAAATCCAACAATTTGCCCTCAGACATGCTCCAAGCAAGCTGCACAGGCCAGACCAAAACCCAGGCCTCCCTCTCATCATTTGTTTTACTGACCTGAATGCTCTAATGGTGGTGAGACCCTCAGCTGTCTCAGAGAAGTGACAAAGTAAAGGTAGCTGGGTGCTGTCATCAAGTTCCTGGAGATCCCTGGCAATACAAAAAACAACAGCCAGCCATTACAATGTGAACATCTCTGTCTGTAGAAATTATACTGCATAACAGACATGAATAAGCATTTCACATATTATTCTTTTCAGGATCATGCAAAATAGTATTTCTATAGTATAGAAAAAACGCAGCATGAGGATACCACATTCCTCTCTGGCCATAGGAGCCTCTGAATCATCTCCCAGTCAGCTCCATGTTGTAGCATTTGGTCACAACTAAGCTGCTCTTTGTCTCACAGTGACAATGACACTATAATGTCTGTTCTGCATAAACACCTGCTGTCCGTTTTAGCCAGATCCTAATTACCTTTTATTCTCAAACATTCTAGTTTATTAATATAATAAATATAATTAGCTTAAGTGCAGAACAGTTGATTTTAAACTTTATAGCATGTTATTTGTGGCTTTTACATCAGGTATAAAACAGTTTACGTACCTGCAAGTTTATCTGTTTTATTGCAACTGTATCAGCTGCAAAGGGGGCCTTTCCACACAAACCTTGCCTCACTTACAGTATCTGTAAGTACCACAACATGCCAAATATAAAACATGAGAGACTACCCCAGAACTTCTATTTGTAGTGTTAACACTACCACATGGGTTGAAATAGAGACAGCACTGACAGAGAAATAATACGAATGAGAAATTTCCTCAATTATTCAGCAATGGTATTTTCAAGACCTGCATGGACCAATGATATTTAAGTCTAAAAAGTTCCAGTCTCCTGAAACACGAATGTTTTCCAAACCATAGAGACAAATACATCTTTCTGTAATGCTCTGCATAGCAGCCAGTTGTATAAACAGAAGAGAGACCATATCATTAGATACTTAAACTCTTTATCAAAATCCTACTGTGCTTGCACACTGTATTAGGTAGGTCAGAAGAAATAACTACTCCATGATACTGAATGTTACAGTATACAGAACTGAATTTGCTGCTTATGTGTTGATGATAAATACGCTATCTTTCCAATTTATGATGGAAAATACACACTAATTTTTGAGAGATGTAATGGAAAATACAACGAAGAGTCAAAGTGCTGCAAGAAATACTGTAAATATTTGCATTTCTAAAAATTAGTGAAGCTTATATGCCTGGGAGTACTCCATGCGAGTAAGTTATAAATACCAGCTGAAGCTATTCCTTCATCCTATGTTTCCCTGGACTATTTTTTCTAGAAATTAATCATATTTATGAATTTCTATTGTGGACTGAAAGAACACAAGTCAACCCTAAATGCCCCACAAGTGTTTTAAAAAAGTTTAATTTAAATAGATATAAAACCCCCACCCACTTGCTGGTACAGAATTTCCCAGAAAACTGTAAAAGAATAAAATGGATGAGGTAGTTATGGACTTGCCGAGCCAATGTGTCCGTGTGTGTGTGTGCTGACTTACAGGGATTATCAGCCTCTTGCTAGCTTGCGTGGTATGGCTATCAGTACAGCATGTGGGAAAACCAGGTTTGGAGATGGATGGAGACTTCACTTTTACATATAAAATACAGAGAGAAACTGTAGTATTTCCCTGGTGTCTAATACATCAGATTTTGCCTACTCTTGTGTATTTTAAGTAAGAAGTTTAAACAGTGTGCACTGCTATGTGTACCAAGACAGGGTGAAACTCAGAAGACCACAGTGGATTTAAGGATGAAAACCAGGTCTCCTGATTCCTCAGCCAACTTTAGACCTGGTGTACTGCCACATACAGCTTTCATTTGGAAACCTGGTGGGGCAAGAACAAGGCTTCTGAAAAATCTCAGAGAATTTAAGCAAATTATTCCAGAATTGAGCATTTTTGTTTTGTGAATTCTGATTATAGAGTTCTCTTATGAATAAACCTCCTTGGAAATTCTAAGGAAAGCTGATGAAAAGTAGGGTAAGTGAAGCTAAATTATTGATATGTTGCTCTGTGCCCCTCCTGCTCCATTGATTTAAAGGGAATAATGGACACAATTCTTTCTCAGACTACCTAGATAAAAGTATTAGCCATGAAGTCAACTGTACGCTCAGCTGAAAATCACCATGCCCCTTCACTGGATGCTACAAAAGGGCAGCTAATGCTTTACCATGTGCCTACTGCAAAGACAGAGTGAGAAGTGGCGGCTGCTAACAATGGTAGGTTGTTTTGGTCTCCCTGCAAGTCAACAGGCACCTTGATGGGTATTTTTAAATATCAGAAATTGGAGTAAATCCAGCCAGAAATCTAGCTGATAAAAAAAAAAAAAAAAAAAAAAAGCACCATGACTGATTTAATTTAAGAAAAACTTTGAAAAGCTTGATTAAGACATTTTATTAAATTATTAAATGAATTTAGCACTAGAAACATGACTCTAAGAAATCATGACACTTTTTGTTGAAAAACTGTTCTCTCTCTAACCAGGCAAACCATTCTGAATAGGAAATACTGGAAATTATTTTCTGTGGAGTTTTTTTCCTAATATCAAGAAAAAGTCATGACTGATGTTAATCCAGGAAGTTATTTTCCATTCTCTACTAACCTTCAAAAGGTCAAAGAAGGGCTTTGACCAGATGCAAACTGGCCCAGATAATTAATAAACTTCATGCTCATCTAATGCTACAGCCACAGTATACGAAAGTGACACAACTAGTGTTAATTCCCCAAATACCCTATTTGTAGTCTGGTCAGCTTGAAACATCTTTCAATGTATGTCTCAAACTCATACCTCAGGATCAAAAGCGGGACACCATGGCCATTTTCCCTTTATATTATCTCCTATAATCTCACATTGCATCACAATTCTTATGTAAAATATTTTTAGAATAAATTTTCAGGACAGTTTTTTTAATACGCACTTGGAGGCAACTCTGAAGTATTTCTGGATGAAATAAAATGCTATCCCGAGAGGCACAAGGGCAACAAGGAACCATGGAGTAGCATAGGAGATCATTCCGATGGCTGACAGGCAGAGTAAAGTGGACCGGGTAAGAGACTCCAGTGTAGGAGGAATGTGCTAGAGCAAAAAAAAAAACATAAATATGGCAAAAATCACTCACTGGTGGTACCACTATATATGCCTATTCCTATAGAGGACCATAGGAAAAGTAGAATGAAACCACTGTGCTCACTTTTATATTCCCCTTATATTAGGAGGCTTTATGTTTCTGAAAGTCTACTAAAATGTGCAGAGGTGAAAAAATGGGTAGTTTGTTTTGGTATTTTTTTTCCTAAGGTCAATGTTTCAAGGATCATGGGGAAATAGAAGCCATTTCCACCTCAGTTATATAACAGACAAGAAAAGGAAAATTGTTCTTCATATCCCAAATATTTAGAGAAACGGAATGCTCTTTCTTAATTTTCCTTTCATGTTCCCATCACCCTTGCACTCAGGATTATTGCTTATTCAAACATTTTAATTCACAGCCATAGTGAAAGCATCCCTTCCTCTCCCCGAATGCTCTAAATTCACATGTGCTATAGCCAGGATGGAACATCTATTTGTCATGTGTACTTACATATAGTTACAAGTTACTATATTCTACCCTGTTTCCTGTTCTGAGCCCAAAATCTGGTGTTTTGCTAATCCAGATCTTCAACAGAAGCAACCAATCTGCATATGAAGAAATTAAGAGACACCATCTCCCATCATGTTTATTCTATTGGTTACCTGCCCTCATTAACAAATGTGTGTACTTTCTATTTTGAGTTTGTCTATTATCATTCCCAGAGACTGTCTTCACTGTGCCTTTCTCTATGAATATTTTAATACATCCTCTTATTCAGTAGCTAAGTGAAAATTTACAAAGCTAGGTTGTAATAAACCAGAATATATTATAAGTCTACCTGATCAATTATATTTGTATCAGCTGAGAAGCGATTTAGAATTAGCCCCAATGGAGTCATATCAAAGAACCTGTTGAACAAATTAAAAACAAAAAGTTACCTGAAAAGTAATTCAATTTTTGGATAAAAAGCATAGTCAGACAGAACACTGAGCTGTGTCCAGCCATTTTTCAAAACCAAGCAGTAAATGTGAATAACATAACAGATCGTAATGTCTGTATCCTGACTATCTAAATGCTTCTCTTGGCACTCCCCACGCCCCCACCCCCACCCCCAGCTTACCGTCTAGCCTCTTGCTCTTTCATCCACACTCCCTGAAGATTTAAGATCCCTTCCAAAGAACATAGCCTGTCCTGGCTGCTACTCAACCTCCTACATAGTACTGGGCACCAGGACTCGGTTGTTTCATGAGAGCACCATGATAACTACTTGTTATGCAAGCATCCTTTCGGCCATCCTGCTGCCTGTGAAAGACTGTGGTTATCGTGCACAAAACCTGTTCCTGGCCATCCGTAGAAGCCTGATGTCCACACAGTTTGACACCGTGCCCGTTGGTCAGAGGTGGAGCTGGGTGTCCTGGAGCTAGGACTGCAATTAGAGCTGTCCTTGACACCCCAGCCTTGAAGGAGGTGCCAGCTGTCTACACATTTCAGCCAGATAAAAAATGGGGCAGATTTTCACATGTTCCAAGATGGAACTTTTTTCTCCTGATTGCCTCACTACTTATTTTCAGGTTTTGATGTCTTGAAGGAAACAGGGCAAATAAAAGAGCTTTTCCAGATGAGTATCTTCCCAGTTACAAAGAGGCCAGGTTTAGACCATGTGCCTTTTCAGGAGGAACATTATTTTTCCACACCTGATTGGTCCAAGGATGATCTTGTTGAGGAGATTATGGTGTAGGTTTTTGGCTGCCGTGAGGCCCATCCACTCCACAGTCAGAGATGTGATGAGACAAAGGACAATTCCAGCTCCGGAGAGGATGCTGAAGACAGCTACATGGTAAGTCTAATAAAATGACAAATGCATCAGTCTTAGAAATAAACACCTATTTCTCTTTTCTGCTGGGAAGTTCCCAAGGTACCTGGTACCAATCAGCTAGTAAGTCACATCACTTATAATACAGAATTATATAATTATTTGGGAATATTGGTAATCTTTGGGAAATAAAAGAACTATGATGGAACTGTAATTAATTAAGTTCACATAATTAGAAGATCTGGCAGTTCTAAGATTCCTCAGCCTACTGGTGAGTACCCTTCAAGACCCTGAAGTGATAATACATAGAACTGGGAAGACAGACTATCTGGACAAATACAAAAGTATGCAAATGGTTAGCCAAGAAACTCAGACAACCAAAGCAGAGCCTCTCAAGAATTAAGGCATTTGAGAGATGTTGGAAAGTTCCATTTTATTAAGTCCAAGCACCACTAAAATTCCCAGAGCAAATCCTAAACTAATCTGCCAGGGCTATAAAACATTTAAGCCTTCTGAAAGTTTACTAAGTGGATTCCAGTGAGATATTTCTATATGAGTCAAATTTACAGCTATAAGCAGATTGTATTTCAGTAGTATATTTGAAAACTTTTTTTTTTCTTTCTTTCTTTTTTTTTTTTTCTGGCAGGATATTACTGGACAGTCAGTACTTAGGAAAATGGGGTCATTGACTTAGGTGTTAAAAAATCCAGGCGGAAAAGTTTAGTATGAGATTCCTTCCTTTAAAAGGTCAATCACTTTTATAACCTCAAACATGTTTCTGTTTCAGTTTTGCATGTTTGAAAAGTTTGATAAAATTTGAGTTGTCTGTTGTTTTAGCATGAACAATTCATCCATCCTATACAATAATCAATCCTACTATATCTGTCTTTCTAAAGTAGCTGGCTTCTTCTAGATGAACAGCAAATAATTACTTTAGAAATTTGTTTCTTTTTTTTCCCTGTCAAGCTCCAAGATATGGCCCACCTTATTTGTGCTGTTAACATCATCAGCGTTCTTGACTTCATTTACGTTGTCCATGGATGTCCACGTAGCAAGCCAGTAATCTATGGCCACTATAACTGAGTGTTTCAACAACTTTGAGAAAATCATCAGAAAGAGCAAGAAAAATCCTCCAGAGGTTAGATATCTCCAGCAGGTTTTCCAAGGCATCTTTGTCCTGAGCCTCAAGACAGTTGACATATTATCATCTTCATCTTCTTCCTCTTCTTCTTCTGTGACTCAGACATTTGATCAAGTTAGCTTGGATTCAGTGCTAAGAATTATACCTAGGTTTACTGGATTTGGTTTACTTTTTTTTTTTTAAGTTTAATTTTAACATCAAAATTCAATTTGTCATTTAAAAACAGCAAATGCTTTAGCTTCAGACATTTTTTTAAAACTTCCCCTGTGCTCTTTGAGCAACTCTATAAACTGTCAGTCTTTGACTTGTTACAGGTTTGTTAATATATTTTTGTAAATCAGGTCCTCAGTACTGCCTATTTATAGTAGAGACTAGGCCTTTCCCAAGCTGTTCAGCTGCTTTTATTATATAGTCAGCAGAGCACCTTGGGTCACATGGAAGGTTCTAGAAAGTTCTCCAAATCTTTGCATCCAGAGGATCCGTCATCTGTTGCATGAAAGAGTTAAATTTCCCTTCTTTCCAGAATACTAAAGTTTTTTCTATGATAAAGTAATAATTGTTCACATTATACTGAAATATAATTGGTAGAAGACTTCTGCTATGGGAAATATATATTCCATAGGTGCACAAACATGACATTTCATTTTTTTTTTCCCCAGGCAGGAAGAATATGCATCTCACAGCTTTGCAGGCCACACTTATGGAAGAGAAATGTTGACCTGCTCTTGACAGCCCTGAACTAACAGCATTTCCACTCATTACTGATTTTGAACATTAAAATGAATTAGTGATCTCTTGAAAGTTGAAATTACACACTTTTTGGGACACAGAGATTTGTTGTACATTCCCTAGACGACATAATAAGTATGGATGACCTAGAATGCAGTATTAGGTCATATTTCTGTCCTGAAGTTACTGATACATGTTTTTTTATCTGAATGACGTCTGCTTTTTGCAGGCATTCTGTGAACTATATGGGCATGTCTTTCCCCCCCGTGTTTTCTATCTTACCCTACAAAGAAGACACAGGTTTTTGGCAAGGTTTTCTTGCACAGACCAAAAGGAGGAGCTCAGAAATGACCTCAGTTCAAACTCCTCCAAGAATTTAACTGATAAAGTGTACTGATGACTGCAACTAATAAGAGGTGTTCTGCCCAGCTCTGCCAAAGAAGTATGAAGCCCACAGAGTATTTCTGTCTGAAGGGCTTTGGGCCCCAGATCTGCCTATTGTACAGTGATTGGGAGTCTCCTCAAAATGGAGCAATCCAGAACCTACAGACCTATGACTTAAGATGACAATCCATCATAAGCATTGTCAGATAAAACACAAGGTAGCAACAAAGAGCCTGTTAATAGCCAGTGTGCATTCTGCAACCACTCCAGTCAACATCACCATGATGATCCCTGCAATTAGTGTTCCTGTTGAGTTAAAGTAAAGCCTGCAGTTCACTTCTCTTCCCTGGCTCAACCTTACTGCTTGCCAGGGCTGACTACTCCCTTCAGGCCTGGTCTAGCATCCCAGGGATGTTCTTGATGGGTCTTATTGCCAGCTGCCAATATTCAACCATTCTTCCCCCCCCCCCCTAACTTTAAAAGTAATGTGAATCTGAATCTGCACCACTAAAAGCATCAAGACCTGGGGGGAAACAGCAGCTAAGCTTGAGAACAAAGCCTAAAGCTTCTCCCATAAGCAGTCTCAGCTAGAAAAATAGCATGCTAACTCCATATCCAAAAAGGAATTGAAAATAACTACAAGTTTGATCACATGATATTTCAAAAGTCCAGCACAGAACATTCCCAGGTATCTCATGAGGGACAGGGCTATAGCTGATCTAACATGATTGTGACAATAACTAGGCAGATTTACCTCAATTTTCTTTAACTACAATTCTTACTGTTGTTTTACTGCTATTTCACCCCTCAATACCTCCAGCCAGTATGAGTTAGAAAAGAACCTTGTTTTGGTACACCCTTATCCCTGTACAATGTATAGAGAAATATTTGGAGAATCCCTTAAACAAGTCACATTATAAACAAGTTGAAGTGTTGTTCTTTCCACTGTTATTACCAAGTGTCACCAACCTCTTCATACTTCGTTGCTAAGAACTGCCAGATATTCAAGTGGAAAGGCAATGAAGCATGGCAATAGAGTAAATAAAGTGAAATGCTAAAACATACCTTCATCTTCATCTGCCAGTTGTGATTTGGATTCTCTGGGATACATGGCCCTTCTAAGTGTTTTTCTCTCAAGGGTAGTCTGGTCAGCTTCCATATCCTGTCATAAAGGAACTTATTTCTTAATTTGAGAGTTTAATTATCTGCCACTGTAGTAGCAACAACAGTAACCTCAAAGAGACTGTATTTGGATCTTTTAGTTCAAAGAATGCAAAAGCATAGATTATTCTTCAGAAAATCCTCCTTTGTCCATGTCCTTCCTTCTCTCTTTTATCCATTCTTTCATTCTCTCTTCTGGAATGATAAAAACTTAAAAAATAGCCTTTAGAGAATCCTAAATTCTCATGGCAATAACATAATAAAAGGCTAAGAAATACTTTAGGAAGTCTCTTAGTCCATCCCTTGCTCCAGAAAAGGATCAGTTGTGTACTGCATCTCAAGAGGATGTTTGCTTGATGTGTTCTTACAAATGGCCCATGATGGATATACCACATGCTTCCTAAATCTATTTCGGTCCTGTGTTTTTTCCCCTAATATCTAGTTTAATATTTGCTTTCTGACATGGTATAGGTTTTTTAGAAATTAACTGAAAAAATTTTCTTTTCAGAAAGGTCATGTTTGCCCACATGCTCCTATTTACCTTTTCCAATTCTTGATCTTGGCGATTCATCAAAGTTTTCCAGTGTTCATATAGCTCAATGTCCTTGTTTTGGATATCCTTTAGTGTCCCTTCTCGAAGTACCATTCCATCCTTCATTGCTATGATCTAGGGGAGAAAGCATCCAATAGGTCTGCTTAGGAACATAGATACCATAATCACTGACTTGATTCATGCAAGACATGTCTCAATATCGGTGAGATTACCGTTCTGCAAATTTCAGTGTTGATTTTGTTCAATATTTTATTAATAACTTCTTAAGTTTGTTGACATAGCTCATAAACTGAAACTTCTATAAGCCATGCCTACCTGTACTTGTAAAAAGCATCGATGAGACATAATCAGTAACAGTCATAACTGCAATTAAATAACAATTCTCTGGTGGCTTTCAATCAAAAAAAGCTACATAAATAATGTAAAGATAAAATTGTTCCTTCTACTATAAAACTGGTATTATGTAAAGTGGCAGTTAGCCACATGACATAGGGCATTAAGAAGGAGAGACTCTTGTTATAGAGAAAAGCAGTGATCTCATTAAATGTTGTGGTGCTAACTCCAAGTGTATGTTCATTATCAGCAAATCTACATCATGGCATCTCTTCTCTTACCCAGTCAGCATGTGGTAGATATTGTAACTTATGTGTCACCAGAACAAGAGTCCTCTTGTCTTCTTGCAGAAACTTCAAAATCCCTTCCTGCATTAAATGATCACTTAAGTGAATGTCCAGTGCAGAGAATGGGTCATCCTGTAATCAAATCAAATTTAATAATATTAGGTCAGGATACAAACATTAGTTTTAATTCTTTCTAGAGTTGTTTTCTGTTGTTTGGGGTTTTTTTGGGTTTTTTTTTTTTTTTTTTTTTTTTTTTTTTATAGAAAGCATATTCTATTACTAACGTTTTGTCTAGATATAATGACTAATACCTATT
>JAVJGJ010000057.1:18125273-18174423 GCA_035590215.1 Microhierax caerulescens
AATCAAATCAAATTTAATAATTTTAGGTGAGGTTAAAAACATTAGTTTTTATTCTTTCTTGAGTTGTTTTCTTTTGTTTGGGGTTTTTTTGGGTTTTTTTTTTTTTTTTGTTTGTTTTGTTTTAATAGAAAGCATCTGCTATTACTAACGTTTTGTCTCTCTCTAATGACTAAGACCTAGTCAGAGGGCTGCACTACGAAAAGTGAGATAGAATGCATGGCTCCTCTGTTCATAGCAATGGACTCAGTTATTTGTACCTAGATGTGTGCAGTGCTGGTGCCACACTGACAGGGTGGACTAATCCTGATCAGGAACACTGGAACTGAAATTTCCCATCTAAATTTGAAAATGCCAGGATCCAGAGCCAAACTTGGGCTTAATTTGATGGGAAACTGGCACAGGATTTTTTTTTTTTTTAATTTGAATTTATTATTGAATTTTTTCAATATCAAATTATTGGATTTTTTTTAAAAAAAAACAGAATTAGGGGCTGTTCTAATTTACCCCAAAGTAAACTGCAGATGTGCTTGGTCTTCACTTTGAGTGAGTGTGGCTAGCAACAGACAACATTCAGATAAGGATATTAATATACAAACACATTTTCTTTAAGAACAGAAGCCCCTGGTTAATTTTGAAGAGGTTTAAATAGCTCCTTGATGAGCAGTAGCCTCCTGAAATTCCTGGCATGCTTTGAAATTAGTAACAGAGAAGGGAAAGTCTGTCCAAATCCGCAGCAGTCTGCAGGAGAGGGCTGAGCCCTCAGTCTGTTCATCGCTCACAAGTAGTTGCATTATGGTGCTTTTCCTTATCAGAAGTCCTGCTGATTTCAGTGGGACTATGTCAAAAGTAGGTCATCACTGAGAGTGAGCACAAGTCAGACAATCTGTTCTACTCTTCCAGCGTTGATCTTCACAGGAAATCCCACCTTCATCAGTCTCCCAGTATGTTTTCATGCTGCCTCTGGTGGATGTTTATTTCCTATCTCTATAATTTGGATTTGGAGTTGAATACAAGTTGCTGTAGTTTTCTAAATCTAACATAGATCTTTCTAAAGCTAAATATAAGGAATGGCAGTTTTATTACTATCTTTCCATGCTCCATGTGAAAAAGAAAAATCTTACCAAGAAGACGATGTTGGTGTTCTGATAGAGTGCTCGAGCTACACAGATTCTCTGTCGTTGGCCGCCACTTAAATTAATCCCCTAATGAGTATAATGGATGAGAAATATGCATCTTTGAATAAACATTATGATACAACTTTGAAAATGTGATTTTTTACAATTATACAGCATTCCAATAAAAATAAAAAGCTTTGTTAAAATGCTAATCCTGTTGATAAACAAGCATAATCCTCATATAATGTCAGAAGGAAAAAAATTGTTCAGCAACTAATCATGCGTAAGTGTAAATTATGAAGAGCTTCTGTAAGCACAGCAGGCTGTTTATACTGACAAATGCAACCAATACTGACATCAAATTCTGCAAGCAAAATATAGAAGACTTTGATCAAAAAATCCTATTTGAGAAACAGCTGAAGAAGGAAAAAAGTTTTCAATTATTTTTTTTTGCAGTAAGCCCATGTGAATTGTGAGTATTTAGCAGGCTGGCAGCCAATACAGACTAGATCTGCCTGAGTGTCACCAGACAGGGCTTTCTTAATACATAGGCTAAGCAGACATAAAAGCATTCATATTATTTACCCTTTCTCCAATTTCTGTCTGATCACCAAATGGTAGTAAGTCAATGTCAGGCTGCAGAGAGCACGCATCTGTAACAGCTTTGTACCTGTAAAAACAATATGGTCACCACAATTATTTAACCAGTCACTTACTTTGCTAACACACAAACCTCCAGCTCAAATTTACTGCTAAGTTATTATAGCTCTGTGATGGTTGGATGATTGAAAAAATAATTAGGGCAAAATGATTATTCAGCAACTATTCATGGAGCGCTGTAAACTAAGCATTGTGAAAAATCACATATTTATTAGAGATCTTCATTGGCAAGCCTAATTTTTAAAGATTCAATTACATAAATTGTTGAGTATATTCCTCCCTGTCATGGAGCTGTTTTACTGAACTGCGGAGCATTTGAAGCTATTTCCTGAGTTATTATTCTTCCCCCTTTTGGTGCCTCTTCATTTACTTCAGTGTGATATTACGGGGCAAAGGATCCTTACAGTGCTTCTGATCTTGCCAGAAGCAGGAAACTGCTTGCAAAATTTTGCAGTTTGCTGTGAGACTTCTGGGTCTGTGGGGTATTGCAGATGATCTGATGATAAGCAGGTGGGATCAGATGATTTGAATGGTGGAATTCAGCCTTGCTCCTTTGATATAAGTGAAGTTAGGGTGATGGATGCAGTAGCTGAAGAATCTGGCCCCTGAAATTTTAGATGCTTATCTGGATTTTGAGATATTTGGTTATTCATTAAGTGGGAATGGAGTCATATACCTTAACAAACTGAGAGGAATAGGATGTATTTTTAATAACTTAAACCAAAGAGATTATTGCCTTTGTAAACATCAGCAGTTTTCCTTAAGTCATCACTTTTTCCACTGCATTTGTCAGCTGACCTTTTAGAAAGACACAAGAAGTGAGTGCTGGACAGGCACAACATAAGCTGTGCACCTCAGCTTTCACGCTCCCTTCTCCTTATTTCTAAAGGAAGAATTAAGGTTATCTCCATGAGGCACCCCATCTTCAGATGTGCAGTGTTTTTGTAAAGTGGCTGCTCCAGTAACTTGATCACAGCAGGATTAGCACATAAACTCAGTGGAAACATGCCTAGAATCCCTATTTCCAGAGTCCTCTGGCAGCCTCAGGCTCCATTAAACAAAACAAAAATACTTCAGTAGTCTCCAAAGATGGGATTCATCTCACCTAACTTTAGCTGCTTGAAAAATACACCTATGGCTTCCGCTGTATTCCATGGAGAGCCCCTGCTGCTGTGTGATTTCTCACAAACATCTTAGACATGCACCCTGGTTAGACGGGGAGCCTTGAAAGACTAATTTAAGACAGAAACCTTCCTTTGAAATGGGTGAAGACAGGTTAGCTAAATCCGCCCCAGGGTTAATGTGCATTGATATTTTTCAGAATTTACAAACTTTCTCCAGGAGGAGAAGACAAAAACCTTTTTAAAAGAAGCTTCTAGGTGTTTTTGCAAGGGTAGTGATATTTACCTCTGTTTATTAAATGGGCTTCCAAAGATAATGTTCTCCTCCACGGTTGCATTCAGCAGCCACGGCTTCTGCGCTGCATAAGCCACCGAGTATCTGTTTCTACTGTAGACAGATAAAGAGTGTTAGTAAAAAACAAAGCACCCACATTATGAGATGTCTGAGAATCAGGTTTTTTAAAATTAAGTACATGAATATGCATTTGTAAAAATACAGGGGAAACACACAGGCAAAGCAACTGTTACAAAAGCGAAGGGAAGAATTTTAGATTAGATGCTTTTGTTAGAACAACACCCACTCTCTCCCTGATGGCAAAATCTACACTCTAGGTTATATTCTATTCTACTATGAATGGCTGGTACCTACCCCGATCTAGCAACTGCAATTTCAATCCAAAGGCAAATTATAAATAATAAAAATTATTACATTCTCACAAGAATAGTTATTTATTATTTTTTTCTCTAACATCAAAACAGGTAGAGAGAATGGCATCATACACTTGACTTGCTGCTTTCTGAAGTTTTAGATTATTTTACGTGGCCATACACATGAAAAACTTTTTTCTCAGGGAATGCTTTTTTTCTTTAAGTCTGTTAGACCCTCAGTAGACTAACATGATACTGAGAAAGAGGGCAGTTAATACAGATTGGGAAGGAATCATAACCGTTTCCCAAGCATATTTTAGACATATTTTAAATGCGTCTAAATAGCTAATGGCATGTGTACAATAGGGGTAAGAATGTTCTTTACTTCTGCCTGTTTTCCCTATGTACAGCAGCAAAAAAGGTCATGTAATTTAAGACATTTTTCTGAGTTGCCCGAGACATGTGAGGCAGGAGGTGTGAACTGGTACCAGCTTGTGGATCTGAACACTTATCTTCCTTCTCAGTCCCTTTGATGGTATTGCTTCCAACCAAACATTTGATATAGTTTTGTACGTAAACACCTAGGATTTCCTATTGAGAGAGAGGGTGCTAGCGTATGAGGAATAGCTGGTTAGAAGCAGTCAGTACTATCCCCAAAATTTTAGGAGTTTTAGCAGTTCAGTACGTACTAGTATGAACTATGTCCTCAGGATTATCAGGTAGCAAATCATGGTATGGCTCCCAACCACAGCTATGTGTGCCACTACTTCTCTATCATGTATGACATGATTTTAGTTTAGCTTGTCCTTCTTTGAAACCTGCAGACCCTTTCCCTGAAGCCAGGCATGGAGTCACTGCTTGACTTCAGCTGGAGGGCAGCCAGCTCTCTCTGCAGACTGTGTGCCCTGCTCCACCACACAGCCACCAAGCTGGGGTACGAGCAACACAAACCCCACTGCTGATCTGAAAATGTGCAAACACGTGGGAGGGTACATGTAACGATGTCTTATATCTAGAGACCCTGTCTTGCAAGATATGGAGCACACTAAACTCCCAGTCGTGTCAAATGGGAGCTGGGAGCACTGAACGTCTTTCAGACAAAACTGAGGTAGTGGTACAATGGCTGGAGAAGATTGGGATCCACTAGCACAATCTGTCAGTTAATCCTACAGTAAGTGATTATCAACATGGGAAGAAAACGGAGATGGCAGAAGGGTACAAAGATGAAGGTTTGAGGAAATTCTGAATAAATGAATGAGCGTATTATGATACACTAAAAACAGAAATAATACCTTCTGGATGCTTCAAAAGAAGGTTCAGTTTCATTTACACTGTAAGTTATGGTAAATGTCATTTAGTAAGCAGGAAATATAGAGAATAACATTTTGTGCTATTTTTACATACAGGGAAACTGGAGTTAGGTACATATTTTAAGAACTCACCATCACTTTGGGTTTTTTGCTCTTAAAGGGAAAATAAACAAGGTCTAAGTAAAAGCATATAACTTCTAAATACAACAGTTTCAAACCTATAGGGCACAGTGGCTAAACAGGCAAGTTATGCTAGAAAATGTATTAAAAATGAAAGGTCTATTGTAAAACCTATTAAAAATGAAATTATTAATATCGCCTGGGTATATGAAAGGTTGACAAGCAATAAGTTAGTTTCTCCACACAGTTCTGCCAATGACCTGCAAAAGTTGGTAACTAATGTCAAATTTCCCCTGGAGCCAAGACAAGCTTTGCAGATACACTTTTGAATCAAAACAGGTTTTGAGCCTGTTTATAGCACCAAAGCTGCATCAAGCCATGCATGCCACTACAAAACCTATAGGCTTTCCTTGTCAACCTGCACTTCTTAAGGATCATATCCCTGAAGTATATTATGAAGAACGTGCAATGGCAGTAATAATATGAATGATTTTGCAGCCCCCTCTGTGTGTTAATTGACTTATTAACAGTGTTGAGGGCATGGTACGGTAGTCAAAGCAGTTCTGGACCAGCGATGGTGCTTATGACCAGGCATAAGCACATCACTGCAAAGTGCAAAACATAAAAGAGTAAGTTTATGCCTGGTAAATGGAAACAAGCATTAGGAGGGACTAGAAAACTGATACTGATGTATTATTTGCCTGACTTAAAAGAAGCCAAGCAAACATATCCTTCCCTCCCAAGCCTATGAATCCTCCAGATGAAATATTTTACTGCTGAGACAGAAATGTCTGCCTGCCTGCTGGGATCTGCAGGATCCAAGTCTAGCAAAGGGCATAAAAATTCTAATAGCAGAGCCCTTGTAATGCCAGACTCATGTATTAAGCATCTCCCCAAAATGCCAGAACTGAGACATTGATTTCTGTGCTGCACATCAGCTGTCTAAGAATTTGATAATTCATGCCTCCTAAAGTGCACAATCAGTGTATTTCCTTCGTGCACCGATGACCAGAGAAGATATTACATCAGAGGTGAATAAGCCCTGTTGGTTATCTCAGAAGGGTCAGAGCACCATAAATTGAGGCTCAAACCAGACATTGTTTCACCAGAATTGGTCCTTCATTCAGCAGAAGCTTCCAGTCTTCTCTACAATGGAAAAAAGTTACAAGAAAGCAAAAGATGGAGTCTAATGAGAGATTAAAAAGAGGTCAGAAATTAGGTCAAACCAAACAAAGAAGAAAAGCCAATTTTCCTCTGTTAAAAAAATCCTGAATTTTTATCAGCAGAGTATAGCAATTGTAATTGTAATTGTAGAAAGGGATAATGTTTTCATGTATATGTTTGGGAGAGCCCTCTGAAATAAAATTTAATAAAAACTGGGCACAAGCCTTGCAAGACCCCTTGCAATTTCATACCAGATTTAATATGCTTGACATTATAATCAAATATATTATGTGAATGAGCAAGTGTTAATTTTAGGATCTCAGTTTCTTAAACTCTTCTTCCTAGGATGAAATTTCACTCTATGCTTAGTTTGACAAATACACTTTAATTCTCCCAAATTATGAGTGAGTTTTCTGTGAGAATCCATGTTCATTAATACTCCTATGAATAAATACATATAAGACCTTTACTGAGCTGGGGCCTTCATAAGTAAGGGGATTAAGTATTTGGTTTTGCACTTTATTACCCTACTGAATCTGAAATAGTGGTGCTATTGCAGGGCATGGGAGTGAGCTGAAACTGAAGCTCCTGAGGTTTCTATAAAGAATATTTTATTTGCCCACCGGGATTAGCAATATTCACTCTCATTTCTTTATTTATTGGAATGTGGCTATTTATACTGATTTTTAATCTGTACTATAAAATATACATATTCCTCAAAACGGGCCATGGTAATTTCAGGTCTGAAATGGTAGGAAAGGCCAAACTGATTAGATTGATTAGTCATTTTTGTAAGATTCTGGATATATAAGATGAAATAATACAGAAATTAATTTAAATTAAGGAAAAGTAAAAAGGAGATCTTGTTGAAATTTGGACAGCTTTTATTCTAACTCTGGACATTTTGAAATAGACTAACGTATCTCTAACCAGGCCCAGATTCCTTCAGCCTATGAAACAGAAAGGGAGGAGAATAAAGGGATACAAAATCTCTGGGATACCACTGTAATGGCAGAACGAACCATTTCTTCTAATAAGGCCAGAAATTTGAGGCAAGACAAGGACTGAGCACCTACACAAATTCTACCCAGCACTTTGGAGGAATTTTTTTCCCAACCCTGCAACCAGCCATAGCAGCACAGAAACACAAACAGATATTCTGACTTTGGCTAATGAAGTATACCTGGCCAATCATTTATCCCTTCAGTGTCCATAATGCCCTTCAGTGTTTTCTATGACTGTGGTTTTTGGTACCTTTTGGTAAGCAGTTGTACTTGGTAACCGTTCTGAGGGGCGCACTGACTTGTCCTAATTTTTCTTGAAGCCTTCCATAGTTTGAGGGTGGAACAGGCCATACAGGTGGATCTATTTCATAATTCTTGTGTTTCCCATGCTTTTCACTTAGTACACAACAACTGCTTGCACGGAAACCCATTCAATGTACAGAAAATGTATACCAAGTGAAGGGCTTCCTCTTAGCCACTCTTCTTTGCTTGGTGATCTGAGATGGTTCTGACTGTTTGTCTTGGTGTGGATGGAGGGAATACATGTCTCTGCATATTCCCCACATCTGTCCCTGTATAGACTTAATAACTCAGATCTGAAACAACAGGCTTAGCCTTATTTATATGTTTAGAGGAATCTCTCCAGCTGATTGCTCAATGGGAAAACAAAAAGCCAGATTGTTGCCGAAGGTTTGTAATGTATGTGAGTCATGTCTCATGTAAGGGGGAAGAACTGAGATGTGGCCCATAAGATCTGCCCTGGCCAAGATCTCTTACAGAAAGATACACTAACATGCTTTCTTTCCCTAAGATCCCAAACCAGTGACAACCCTGGCAGCAGGTCATACAGCTCTCACTGCAGTCAACCACCACAACAACAGGGTATTCAAGCCCCATGATGGGCTTTCACAGTGATGCATTTCAGTTTTACACCTGTATAACTAGGGCCGCAGTGTTACCCATCAGTACTGTTACTGTGTGGTTATACCTGAAATTGTTGGGGAATTCAACTAGCCTGCATTTCATCTCTGGATGAGTAGCTGCGTTAGTCATGCATGTGAAATCACGTGGAAAGGGATTTAAGAGAGTAAACAGGACCTTTGTTACAGTTTTGTAAAATACAGGATTTACTTAGTTAAATACCTGAAGTGTCCTTCTGTATTCATCTGTCTGTCAGGCAGTCTGAAATTATCAGCAAAACATAGCCATGTTTGCATCAACTATATCACAACACCAAATTATAGTTTGCAATCAAAAAAAGTCACTCAGTAAGGTCTGAGATGCTTGCTAAAACCTGAGTTGCCTGGTTATGTACAGACTGCTATAATCAACTGACAATATGATATTAATCTCTCTTGAACAATGTGAAGCTTAAGAAGTATTTAATGAACTTTCTCTAGTGCCTTTCTAAGATTTCTCATTTTCTCTAGTCCTTCTAAGATTCCATTGTTTTAAAACAAACTGGAGTCTTTCTTAAATACATCTTCAAAAACAATTGCGAGAATAACTTCAAGGTTAACTCTACTCACTTCTTGTATTTTCTTAAACAACTCAGAGAAAAAATGCCTGATTGCAATGTCAAAATTTTCATTATATGTCTCAAAGAAATTAACTGTGGTAAATCACATATTATTCTTCCCTCAAAGCTTGAACTCCTATATAATTAAACTAAAGTTAGTCTTGCCTTGGCTCCAACTGTACCTGCTACTCCAGTGAGATCATACATTTAGAATAGCAGACAATGAAATATAGCTAGAGAACAAAAAATGCCACGCATACTAGCACAGGAAAAGCAAAAATATCCAGCTTGCAACACTGCTGTAAGAAGAAGATGACAAAGGAGGTTACTAGTCAAAGGATGGGGCAACAAAATATTGGTCTTTGTAACAAAACTCACCCTTTCAACTCAAAAAGCTAGTTTTAAAGGAAACAGGACTGATCTTTAAAATCAAAGAACAAGTCTTGGGGTTAAAACACATCCCTTCCGCAGCATCTTCTCTGCCTAGGCTGGAAGAGTGGTTGCTGCCCCACTTAGTTTCTGTAGGAAGTTCTCATTCACTTGGTCTGAGTCCATGTGGATCCCAAGGCCTGACCTCACTGGCAGTTCCCTCTTCAGCAACAGCTTCATCAGAGCCTTTACTCTTTAGGTATTCGGTGTCCTCAGGCTGCTTTCTGAACATATTACTGTGAAGAGTAACACTGTCTTCCATAGGCAAGGCTTGAGCAGATACCAGGGATGGGAAAAAGCACTGCTAATGTATTTTTCTTCTAGCAGCAGCAGCACTGAGTGGGAAATACAGACAGCCTTTCCTGTATGCTAGTACCCTACACACACCACTCGACTGAAGAAGCTCCAGCCTGTCATGCTTTCACTGGTGTGTACAGCAGCAGCATAACAATTCTGACTTCAATTACAGTGAGCACTGAAGCCTATTTGATAACAGGAATAACATATGCTTTCTATTCAGGTCATTTGCTGGGGCTAATATATTAATCACCAGACTGGCCTCTTTCCCTTCCTGAGGCACTCTGCTCTGCCTGCTCTGAACCATGACAGAACAGCAATGGAAATCCTTCATAAGTTTGTAGGTGATGCCTTCCAGAAAGGATCTGGGTGACCATAATTATTTAACATTCAGTTCTGAGACATGAGTTTTACATTTCTCACAGCAAATCCCAACTACCTCCTTCTTAAATGAATGCAGCAATTAATAGCTATATGAAACATACTTGCTCCAGTGAACTTTTCCTTCCAGTGTCTGCATCTCTCCCAGTATAGCAAGGAGAAGTGATGACTTGCCACAGCCAACTTGACCCACAATCATTGTCATCTGACCTATGATAATAATAATAACAAACACACTTTCAAAAAAGAAAAAACTCACAATTCTATTCAGGTCCAGAAGGCTCAATTAGATCCAGTTCTAGAAGCCTTGAACTAGTTGGTTATATTTGTTAGCATCCACTATGTAAATGGCATATTGTACATACTAATCTATAGAAATATACATTAATGGACAGTACAGGTATATGCTAATCTCCAATGGAATGAAACTATTGTTTTGGCATATATTATCATACACTGTATCGGACTGTTACTTTATGGAAGTTATTTAGGGTCAAATGATATAAAGCGAGGAGTGATTAATGTGATTAATGTAGGAGATGAAAATTTAGGTCAGTCTAATAAGTGACTGCAACTGAAAGATGATCCATTACTCTTTTCTGCTTTGCTGTACTCCTTACCCCACCACCACTTGCCTACCTTCAGCCCTACTCTGGAGTGGCAATGGTGCTTCTCAGGTCTTCCCATAGACTAACTGAACTCACTAACTGTGGTCACTAGTGCATATACTGGGCAAGCTTCTCACCAGTTGGGGAGTTAAGGTCTTATTGAGGTAAACTATTACGCTGGCTCACTCAGCTCATGAACCCATGGCCTTAGATTGTAAACATCCTAGAGCAAAGCCCTGCTCGTGTACGAGGCACTGGGCCAGCACAAAGTATGCATCCATGCATAGGCCACCTAATGCTACAGTGAAACAGATCATACAGACTTTAGGATTACTTAATAACTGTGACATCTAAAATGTGCCAGCCTAAAGTAATAACCTATTTTAAAACTGAGCACTTGATAGGGTATGAAACCAAAATATAAGACTAATAACATGAAATGCCAGCAGTGTTAGGAATTTTACATCATTAACAACAGCAATAATAATGTCAGAAAATAATAGTTGCTACCTTTCACACTTGTTATGAAGTCTTACAAAACAAATTAACATTTTGTAACCCTGTGGAACTCCTAGCCAAAAGACATTAAAGTTGCAAGAAATTACAGAACCTCAGCTTGATAAAGAGAAATTAACTGAAAGAGAAAATCGTTGAGGATTTCTTGACAGGCAAACTGCATAAGGCTCAAGGAATTTTCTGAGATGAAAATAGTTGTGAGCTGGGAGACTGTAATGTTGACGCATGGCAGAAGTATAATGTATGAGTGCTGCCATGTGCCCCCACTGTTAGAAACACTGTTAGACACTGTTAGAAACAAAATACTGAATTAGATGGACCCATGGTTTGAATGAGTCTGAAGTTCTCCCTCTTGTTTTTTTTATTTTGTCTGTTAAAAATTATAATAAATATTTTTGCAACCATCTTTGTCATATTCATTCTTACTCTTGACTTTGTCCCTGTTATTGTAAAAACTATATAAATTATATAGGTATCTAAAAACCATCTAACCTTTTATTTATAGTACTTTAGGCTAATGATACAGCTATATGACCAATATAGTTCATGACATTGTATACATTTTTAATCTTCATTTTTTCTTATAAAAACCTAAATGTATGATTTTGTGCTTTCCAGAAAAAAACAAGAAATGTAATTAGTAACAATTTGATATTACATATTTCCTGTTTAAGGTGTGCATTTATCCTACCTGTTGGGATTCGAATGTTTATGTTGGACAATGTAGCTAAACCACTTCCCCATGAAAAGTATCCATTGGTCACCTACAAAAGAATTACCACATGTCAGATATATAAACACTTCAGGGGAAAAAAAAATAGAATGCCTAGTTTGGATTTAAAATATGTTACTAAAATAAATCTGTGATTAATAGACATTTTGAGGCATGCTCATACACACACACACACACACACAAAAGCAAGTTAGGTTAGTAAAGACTGCCAAACCCAGAAAAATTTGTGAATAAGGAAAGTTAAACACACACACATAGATATACGCTGTATGAAATGTAATAAAGGGATGATGGGATGATCTTGAGTTGAACTCTACTAAGTACTGGTAGTTGTCAGCTATTTTACTAAATACTCCCAGTTGACAACTGGGAGTGGACATGACATCTGGGAGTGGACATGGCCATTCTTTGCTTGGAACACGTGTGTGAGGAAAAGCTGGACAATGTGACTTAAAATAACGTCATAATAAATGTAAAAAAATTACTCAAAAGCCTTGATCTTGGTTCTAAGAGTGAAAGAGAAGTGCATGAAGGGAAAGTCTAAAAAATCTTAACTAATGTCTACATATCAGATTATCAGAGTTTTATTCCTTCAGATTCACTATGCCTCTTTGTTCCCTGAGAAAACAGGGAATCATTATAAAGAGCTGGTCTGAAATGAGGAGTTCTCACATTATTTTTGGCTAAAGTGCTAATATATTTAAGGGCTTGTTCTTGCAATGGACTATTTGCCTTTGGAAGAACAGCAGCAACTGGGCACTATCCGGTACTGTTGCAGGAGGACCTGCTCTGTGTAAAGAATGAGACAATGTTTTCAAACCACCTTGATTGCAACATCATCTATCTCCACAGGACGTGTTTGCTTCCTTGCTGGCTGTTCGTAGCTTTCAAGCTGATACCTCAAGGGCTGTCTCCTGTTGATGGCCTTGGTGTGCTAAAAAGTGAAATGAAGAAAGGAGAAAAGCTGGAATTCTCAAAAGAGGACAGCATTTCATTCCCTATAAAACAAACAATCTGTTCCCCTTCTTACCACCATTCTAGGTCACAAGAAGAAACCAGTGCTTTTCAATACATGTGAAAATAAAGACACACTACTGTACTGTGATGCACATAGTGTAATGTCTTAACCACCCTTAACTGAAGCACAGGAAATACCTGATTTTTGGTTTCCCACACATAACCATCCCAAATTTCAGCTCTGTCAGCCTCCTCAAACCACTAGGTAAGTCTGTCCTACCTCAGGTAGCTCCAGACAAAGCTGTGTCAGTAAAAGTGTAATGGCGTGCAAAATTACCAGTTTGGTTCCTGGAAGTAGAATAGCTGCAGAAGTGAGAAGCATATCAAATTAGCTTGTGCAGAGTACCTCACTAAATAGTGATTGTGGAGCCAGCTCTTTCAGAGCTACCTGTGGTATTTGTAAGCGCCACTGTATTGGGCTGAATTGGTGTGATCTTAGTGATTCCTTATAGCTGGGTTACCTTTATTTTTCCCTCTCACCATCATCTAGACTCTGTCTCTGTAGGGCTAGGCAAAAGGTGGACAAGAGAAACAAAATAAATGCTGAAACAATTTCATTTTTGTTTCCTTTATTATAATTGTTAACCCAGATAAACAAGAAAAATGTTGTTTTGGGTTAGCAGACTAATTTAATTCAGCTCAAAATAAAACTTATTTTGTGCTAATCCTTTCTTTCGGTTGCTGTCTTCAAGTTTCAGTCACACTTCAAATTCTATAATCAGTTTTAAAGAGCTGTAATATCTACCTTTAGAAAAACATGAAAATGAAAAAATTATCTTTTCCCAAATCATCTCCCTTCAGGACTTTTGCCCTTGAATTTTCCTCAAATTCATTATGCGTTTAGCACTCCAGAAACAGCATTTTGGAATTATTTCCTATTTCACAAAGTTTGGTGTTTTTCCCACCTCCAGTTCTGGATTTCCCAGAGCAGGGGTTGGTCCTACCTAAAGATGCCCAACATATGACGGGTTGCACTAGCTATATACAGTACAAACCCCACAACTACAGCAAATGCACCTGAGCCTTTTATAAAATCTGAGGATGAATTCAAACCATGTGTAAATGTGTAGGTGTGTTATGGGGTCTTTATTACTACTGGCACTTCAGCAATGCCTAAATGTGTTTGGGGAGCCTTCGCATCATAGAAACACAGAGATCCCAACATAGAAGAGACAAAACCAGACAATATTAAAGTCAGGTTAGAAGCCAAAACTCCCAAGCCCTGTCAGCTAGGCCACGGGCCTTGTATGGGTCTATATGGCCTCTCTGCTCTGAAACTCAGTGTCATAAAACAGAACTTACAAGTCCTGTGTGCTTCTTACAGGATTCATAAGCTACAGAGTTGTCCCCACCTCTCCAGCTGTCATCTCCAATCTCATCACTCAGGAGAAACTCATTCAGCTTCTGTACACTTGAAAGAAAGCAGGACAGTGAGTTAAATAAACCCAGGTTTCCAGGAGTACATTTCCATTTTTGTGCAGTCCAGCCAGCAGGATGTATCAGGAATGTTCCAAAAAAAAAGTTCATGGGACACTTCTGGTGTCCTCTTGGACTATCTTCCACCCTGATGGCAAATGAAAAATTATTTATGTGGAAGAAACGCAGAGGAAAATAATTAAATATCATACTGGTAGCTGGGAATGAAGAGGAGAGCTAGTCATGTGAGTGCCACAAGAACTCTGTGGAAATGGTTTCTATCCTGCCAGGCTTCTCTCTTCTGTGCCTTTCTCATGCCTACACACAGCTGGGATGCACAAATGAGTCATTCATCCACCTACATCCTGTGAAAATGCCATCGCACTAGGTGTATCCTGAACACAGCTTTTGCATACTCTTCATGCAAACAGGACTGAGTACTGCACAGCACCTGGCTCTTTATCATTCTGGGGAAGGGATGAACAAAAGCACCATGGTCATGGTTATGGTGAAGCTACCTACTTTGCAAAAACTAAAATCAAGGTGCATAGAGCCAGAGACTGAGAAAGCAGAAGGTCATATCACTTCAGATCAGTGATTTGAACATTAATCTGCAAATGGGAAAGTAGTCCTGTTTCCAGGCCTTTCTGAGCATTTTGTATGAAATCATCAATCCACGTTCAAGCCGCAGAGATACTGACTGGTTAGCACAAAAGCACTGCCATTCCACTGTCATTATTTCCTTCTGCTGTTCCTATCTCCTCTTTTGAAAGGAAAAATTATGTGTCTAACTCCCACATCAGAATTTCAGTCTTGTAGAAGGTAAGAGACCTCATTCTGATCATCTCCCTAAGAAGATATCAACTATTACTTTGCATTTGAATGAGGACAGGTGCCCTCAAAAGCTTTCATGGTGCTAGAGCTGCTCTTTAACATAAAATGGAGATTCTGACTGAAGTATAAGCACTTAATCATAACGCAAACAAACGCATACTCATAAACATATACATGTATTTGATTGATGACAGAGTCACAGAGTGGTCAAGCATGCGTTCTTCATTCTTCACTTGGAGGACATGATGTTCATGGCAGAAAGATGTTAGGAAGTAAGTCTGCCAAAGGGTGAAGTTTGTTTTGGCAAATACGGTCTTTAAATAATGTCCTGAGGGGTGGCCAGCAGTGTTAAGGAAAATGTACGCACCATTTTGATATTAGGGCTATGCTAAACATAGCACAGAGATGTAGAGGCTGGGATGATTTATAAGGGAGCCTTGAGATTTTCCACTAGTCAGAAATAATTTTCAACCTAGGGAAAACGTCTCATGTGGCCCTGCTGCTGCTTTGATAAAAATAAACCCTATTTAATTATTATTTTTTTTTAAAGTGAGTGTGGTGCTGGCAAATGACAGCTGTGGAGCCTGAAGTCCCCTTGATTACTATTCGTTACTACTGTTAGCCACCAAAAAGAAGCAGTGGCAGCAGCAATGCATTCAACATGCCTCTGTCTTGACAAGAAGGAAGTACATTTTCTGGCTGGGAAAGTAAGTTTGGTCTTTACATCCTGCTAGTGCCTGGCATCTGACACGTTGCTGCTAGTCAAGTGTCAGTTTGTCCCTCTTGGGACATTTTGGCAGTGTGCATGTCTACATAACTGCCCCATGACCATGCCTCTTTCCATATAGACCACTGACGCAACAGCCAAAAGCTCCCTTGAGACAAAGTGCTCTATAGCCCAGCATGAAGGAAGTTGTTTTGTTGGGCTATTTGCAGAAACAAATGCCTGGAACATACAAGTTTCTGATGAAGCAACACATTTTATGAGTTCCTTTTCCTTTTTTTTTTTTTTTAAATCTGTTCCACTTCATGCCAACTTCCTTGCCATCCTGCCATGCAGATCCCTAACCCTCACAGATGAAACTCCCAAATGTCTGCCTTGCCACGCTCCCTCTCCTGCATCTCTTTACTGCTATTCAGGGGAATGGCATTTCCTCTATACGAGAAGTCCTGTAGGGCTCAGTTTTCCTTGAGTAACTGGTCCTTCAGTGTCCAATGTTCCTCTATCCACTCTCTTTCCTAAGATAGTCCATGGAAGTACTAGACAATGAGAGGCAGGACAATAAAAAAATCTCACTGAAAGCCCAATGCACCCTGTGTGGAGGTAGAGTTAAGCCAGCTCCTCTTCCTTGCATCAGCAGGACCAGTCTTCCTAGATAGCTTCACACTTCACACTCCTCTCATCCCTGTGTTGACGAGAGCCCAGAAAAGTATAAGGTAAAAGGAATGGTGGGTGGTCACGCTGTGAGAAGAGAAGCATATCCCAAGGAAGGTCAGTCCAGCTCTGACTGAATTGCCAAGCCTGGTGAAATTATTAAAAAATTGAACATTCCCTTGTCTCTGTATCTTGCAGTGAAAAGAAATGGTTACTCTGATTTGTCTCGCATTCTTGAACATCTGAATCCCACCTCTTAATCCTCTGCTGTGTGAGCATGTAGAAATAACCTTTTTCTCCAGCACCTTCCCTGTTGTGTTACTGAATGTAGGTGTTGAAGACTTGGAGAAATTAGAAGGGCCGCTTACCTTATGATAGCCTTGACAGCAAAACGAACCACAGTGGAGAGCAGGAACAGTGGTGTCACCAGGATGTGAAATAACGACAGTGATGCAAAGGCCTGTGCAGGCTGCAGCGGCTTCTCATTGGTATATGCATAAGTCACAAAGGTCTGTCACATCAGGAAAAGAGCATGTCAGGATAAGGACTCTTCAAAAGATGGAAAAGGACAGCAAGCAAAATATTTTGCTCAACTAAGGCCACTAACTATATACCTTAATTTACTGGGAATCCCAGTAAACTGAAAGGTGTCTTCTACTAAGGTGAAAAAGATTTTTAAAACTTGCCAGTGGTTTCAAGAGATTTACACATTTCAGAATAATATATATAAAAAAAATATTAGTAAAATCAAAGCATTTAGTTTTGTAAAGATCTGTAATTGACCTCAGGGTTTAGAGGAAACAGACAACCCAGAAACATCAGTAAGAACCTAATAAATCTTAGGGTTTTTTTTTCACAGATGCAGAACTATGGTCCTATTTCATCCAATTCTGGTACACACTGTCAGTGTACTCTGAGTAATGCGACTCCTTACTCACTGGCATGCCATAGTTCCTCTAGTGTATTAGGCTAAGATTTAAACCTGGCCAGAAGACAAGTAAATTTTATTTCTCCTTAAACTGCAGAGTACCCTTTCTTGCAAACTGAAATGGCAGCTTATACTGCACTTTGAAACAGGAATGATTTTCACTGCTAGACAATAGAAAAACAAAGCCACCAGAACCCCCTTCAAAATGAGAGCTTCTCAAAATGGGTCTTATTTCAAGTTGCAATAATTTTTTCTTTCTTATAGCAAAACTTTCTATTTCTTTTTGTGTTTACCAATGCAAACCACAGCTAGTGAAATGCTGGCTCTGAGAATGGCCATTTCCAGTGTCATGCTATCGTGCAGTTGGCAGAGCCATATTGTCTCATCTGCTGGTTTTATGAGGAATATGTCTAACAATAACAATGGTATCCCTTCTTTTTTTCTCCCCCACTCTTTTTCTCTCCCTTTTTATAAAGAAAAATAAAACCCCCCATATCTTACTGCAAGAACTGCTGCTATTGGTATGGCTGCATTCATAAAAACTGTGAAAGAGAAATAAAATAGGCATCAGATTGTATGAAATGAAAAAACCCACCAGTTTTACGATCAATTGTATGGCACTAGAAGAGGGCAGTTATTTCAAATTCAAGTAATTAAAATTCCCAAAGGAAAACTGCTCTGCAGGAAGACATTTCCTTCCATGACAGAGAGAGATCTTAGACACACAAACAAATAAGCCAAGGAATTATCTCATTTGTATCTCTTTAGTGAACTGGGATAAAAAAATGTTTTATGTGCACAATTATTATGCAACACAATTAAAACATTACCCTCTCAGCTCTTCTACATCACAGAAAATACAATTTCTTTCAGACTAATTTATCTTTGCTATAATCAAAGTTGCTAATACTATCTGAAGCCTCCTTACTATAAAGCAACTCACAGCTGTAATGTCATAATGAACATGACAGAAAACTTACTGCAAAACAAATCAGCAAGATATACTCAATATTTTCAAGGTTCTGTGTTATACATTTGCCATGCCTTTTAATTTTAATCACTTTCCATACACACACAAAAAAACTGTGATAGGCACAGCTGTATCTTGCTTTAGTTGAAGTCAGGAGGAATGTTGACATGAAGAACAGGATCTGCTTCCGAGAGCTAAAAACATAGTTACTTACTGGAAAGAGATGTATGAAGTGCAAAGGTTTTGAGACTGGTGAGCTCCTTCATTCTTGTTTCTTCCACACTAGTACAAAATATGTGCTCCCAGGCATACAGCTTTAATAACTTAATGCCTTTTAGTATCTCATTGGTTTTCTTTAATCTTTCAGTAGAATAGTCCTTCATTTCAAAAGAAAGCAAGTATAAGAAATTGATAATGGTTTGTAGTTTTAATAGGAATGATCTTTTCCTTTCACTTCTATTGTAAAATTCAGTAAAGATTTATAATTTTGTTTGTGATTTTGTACAGAGTTTCAGTTGCCATACTGAGTAAAACAATATAAAATTACTTGTTCTTTGGAGATATTAAAATGCTTACAAACATTAGGGGAAATTAAATGACCCTGTTCTGAAAAGAAAAACAAACCAAAACATCACCTGCAACCACCTGCAGGTGGAGGGTGAAACTCAGGGAGGTGGATTAGTAGGTCTGTGGTACCCATAACAATAGACATACAACTACATGTGTGTAATTGCTGCTACAAGATTCATTTTGGAATTCATACAGACCGGTCATGAAAATAAGTTTTTTGATATATTTAGCTAATTGCCCCTGACCAGAAAACAGTAATAATAAGTTTTGGTAAAATTGTAATCCAAAAGATGTCAGAGGAACTTGGAAAAGAGCAAAAAGAAAGATTTAGACTATTTCTGAAATTATGCAAAAATAAATCCTCTGTTATTATAAATTGGCACAACTCAACAGGGTTGATGAGTGCTGAAGATCAGGTCCATGTATGTATAATTTGCTTAATAAATATTAAGATTAAAAGGATCTTTAAATATTTGACAATGCAAATATCAAAGGTTGATTCTAAGAGTTCAATGATCACAAGATTAAAGTTAAAAATTAGACAAAGTTTCAGAATCCATTTCTAATTGGCAAACTAAATTAGCCAGAAAAATAAATTTAGAGCTCTGAGGAATGTACAATAGATATTACTCCAGTAATGCCAGGTGATGTTTAGAGCATACCAGAGCTTGGGGTAAGAGCATAAAGTCTCTAGTCATTTCAGAGGGGGGTTGTACACATTCTTTTAATACTGTCCTCCTATAATTTATCAGCCATTTGTACTGTTTGCTTTCATCCCATGAAATACAACATCTGAATATAGGAATAACATGCTTTCATGGAATTGAATTCAGATGAAACTGTGCTAGTTGGGTGAAAAATACTCTCTGCAGAGAAGGCAGGTCACAGCACACATTTTTTTCAGATTCTTGTCTGATAAATGTTAGGAAGGAAGAGATACTGACCCAGAGAAAAACAGAAAGGGAGGGACGATGGAATTAAGGGATGCTCACCCAAACCTCCGCAATGAATATTCACTAACAATAGGAAGAGAATCCAGAACACCTGGTTCCCTGTTCTCATTTCTGAATCAGAAATGTCACTGAAATAATTTACTTACGAGAGTGCTCTTCTGAGCCTCAGCCAACTTGGTAGCTATGAAGTATTGTATCGGAGCTAACAGTACAATGACAGCCGCACCGACCAAGGCACTCACTCCGAGCAAATTATAGAGTAGGATCACACCCATTATTATCTATAAAGAAAAAAGTGACATAGAAAAAAAAGGAGATTTGAATATGCCAGGATGATAGCAAGGAACAAAATACTTGTTCTTCCAATAAACAGTTAAATGGTTCATAGAATCAGCTGAGCCTGGATTTCAGAAGGTCATGTTTAGTCAAGTGTGGGAATTGAACCCAGAAGCCTTTATTTTTGACATTAACTACATAGTTTGTGTTACTGCGTGGCAGTCCTAAGTCCAGATGAGGTTTCCACAGGACTAAAGCAGCACTAAAATGATGGTGCTTGCCCCAGGGCATTTTACAGAATCACTGGCCTCAAGTATTATTTACACTGGAGCTCCTTACATCACTCTGGAAGTATTCAAGGGTCTTAAGACTTTTGTAACTCAAGTTGCATTCTGTTGTAGTGGTCCTCTTGCAACTGCAGGGAGAGGCACGTTTAAGAGGCACTGAAGTATGAAGCAGATGTGCTGGGAGTCACACAACCTGAGCTTGTGCATCAGTATCATGTAGCTCTGTAGGAAAATACCAAGAGGCTACCTTAGCCCTACAAAGACTTTGGGAACACTCCCCACAGACGTTTACCTGGGAATGGCTCTGATGCAACTACCATGATTCTGGCTCCTGAGTTAGTACAAGCTCTACTACATAAGTATTTTTATTTAAAAGCTCCACTTTATGGTACAGAGATGTCCTCATGGATAATAGGGCACACAGAATGGGTTCCCTACTTTGTATTTTTGTTATCTTTTAAACAAGTCAGTTCTGTCTTTAATTCTGCCTTCTTATTATACAATATCAGAAATAACAATAAGTGGAGTTCAACATTTTGGCAGGATTATTTAGCTTGTCAGGCTTCTGTAACGTAAGTTAGCATACCTAGATGCCATTTTCTTAGCAGACTAATACAAGGTTACACGTAGCAATTTACACTTGGCATAAACTGAAGTCCTTACTGGGTGCCTGATCCTGCAATGAATTTTTGCCCCAATAGCAGGCCATAATTGGTGCATACACAATATATTTTCTAATATTCACCCCAGTCTTCACAGGATATGGCTATATTTGATCATACTGGATGGATATAAGTTTGGTATTTGCTACTAGCTGTTCTGCTCGAGGACGGGGCAGCCTTGACAATTACTGTTTCTTGGAACATACCTTGAAGCTCAATTCCTTTGTATAAGGCAAGACAGGACAGTACTATCACCTTTCCCAGAGTGGTATAGTTATAATCCAACTCATAGTTACCAAAGGTTAGTTTCTTCCCTCTCTTTTCCAAAAAACAGCCAATTGAGTTTATTACTGCAGAAAGACATATTACCACAAAACCAGTGTCATTGATACATACCAGCTGCATAATATTTTAAGAAGAAAATAGTAAGTATTTGCCTTTCAATTTTATTGTTGGAGCAAAAGTGTAAGGTAATTGCTATGATTAAGAGCTTAAGAGCAGAAGGAGCCCTGTTATAGCCTTGGCAACAGATGCTTACTCACCAAGTGCACTGCACTCATCAGATACAAATTCATGGGTGATGCTATGCTCATTCCCAGTCAAAGCTACGGTCAAGCTACTCGTGTTCCCTGTCTCCTGATTGTCTGAAGGTGAACTACAGGGACCAGCAAAATCATCAGAAGCTTCCTCAAACCAGCTTTTTACAGTAGTGGTGAGGAAGGACATTACATTTCTACAGTGGGTGGGACAAAGACTTTATTAGAGACGAATGATGGTGAATTTAGGCTACATATAATTATCCATCAGCCACAGCAATCACATTACCTGTTCATTTAATAACATTCAAAGTATTAACAGCAACACTTTCAAATTAACCTGGATGTGAAACAATGACTTAAAATGAAACCCTCTGTATTATTTCTAATTTCTGTTACCAAGTAAACTTTTTTGTCTTTTTCTCCATAAATTATTTTATGACCCCCTAAATGCTACCTGATCCATTAGTAGTAGTAATATTGTTAATTACTATCAAAGATTACTGATACAGTTCCAGGAATTTCAGCAAAACAAATCTGCTAGAAGAGTAGGTTCTGTGCCTTTTTAAAGTTGTTTAATGTCAGTGGGATCACCCATAGGAAAGGACCAGGCCAATCCCACTCCATGCTAAAATTCTGAAGGTGCTACAGGAGTCCAAGTATCCTGGAAAATCAGCATGGCTTAGGTCATTAAGTCATATAGCATTTTTGAAGGTTTCTTTCAGGCTAATAATTTTTACCTTTCCTTCCTACAGAACTTTCCCAGCCTTGTTAAGAACCAGATGTTTACAGTAATTAAGCTTGTTTAGATGAGAGCCCCTCTGAGCATTTCGTGCAGCGCACTGTTGGTGCCGCTGTCAGTCACGGGGCAGGATTCAATTGCCTTTTGCTCCTGCCACAAAACACAGTTAGGAGTGGACATTGCAAATGCAATACTTAGCACTGGTCAGATGCCTGTGCTGCTGCCATGTGGCAGAAAGGAGAGTAATGACTTATGCCAGTAGTGGAAGAAATACTAGCAGGGAAAGGATGACAGGTCATCATTCTTAAAGCCACAGAACACGTCCATGACATGGAAATTCTGCTCAAAAAAAATCCTCTCTCTTTACCGGCCCTCAGAGACGCAACATCCCCGCCTTTGGAGGAGATGATGGGCCATGTTTCTGCTTGTTAGTCTTCTGGAAAATGAATGTGAAGTCCAAGTTCCCCTCTGGATTTTGTAGTAGTCTCACAGATATACTCTCTTTTCAACCAGCTTGGAGGATCACTGAAATCAGGCCCTTACTTTGATGCTCTACCTGAACAGGCATTGCCCACAGATTGGGGCACAGGAACAAGAACCACATTAATTGATTTGTTTCTATGGCAACCAAGTTATTGATTTGTCCCAGCGTCATCTCTCCCATGGACAAGTTGGATGTAGAAAGCCTCAGGATCTTATTATAAATCATTGCCTGTAGGAAAGGAATAAAATGGAAGATATGAAAATGATATAATTACAAAACAACAGCAGCAGCAGGACGTTTCAAACTGTGGTATCAGTCTTTACTTAAGACAGCCCTTCTCCCAGTCTCTCACCTGACAGAGAGAGAGAGATGGAGACAGAGTGAGAGAGAGCACAAGAGAGAGAACTGACTTTAAAAAACTCCAATTCCTCTTAAAAGGTTTGTTGCTTAATGCAGACCTAAAACAGAACAAAATGACAACAAAACGTCAAAATTCAGGAGACTGGGCAAAGATCATTTTTTAACAAACTTTTGGTGAGCCTGCTTTTTCATGACACTGTCTGTCAAAGAGATCCTTGTTTCTGATAAAATAGTTAAACTCATGCTATGATGTTTTGATCAGGGTGGTATGTATTCCTTTGGGTTTCTCTCCTTTACCTGGCCACCTATTTCCATTAAATCTGCAGGAGTTTAACAGTGTTTAAAATTAGTCAGGGCTTGTATCTGCCACAATTTTAAAGACAAATATTGTGAGCCCAGTTGCAGTTATAACCAAATATCAAACACTGCAGCTTCAAGGAAGTTTTTAAAATCTGTGCTCTTTGCTCTGTTTTGTCCATGTGCAAGGTAGATCCTGTAGAATTAATCAGAAATGCCTACAGACCATGGTGAATTACATCAGCTCCATATGGTCCTAAGAGTTCCCATTTTGGCAAGTGGGAGTCACAAAAGCACAAGGAAATAATCAGGTATTCTTTCTTCACCAAGTGTGTACCATCTATCCTGGGAGAAGGCAGAAAATGTTTGAAAGAGCTACGTCAATCACAGTGTGCACAAAAAAAGAAGCTTCCACGCCGAGACGGTACTCCTATGGTTAGTTACACCTGGCAAAGCATCCCTTCCAGCTTCCGTTTTGCACACAGTGCTGCTGCTGTCTGTGGAGTCTGCAGAGATCCCTGCTACAACCCACCCACATTCTGAGCTGGAGCTGCTGGCTCCAGTTCATAAACATGACTTTCACAGAGGGTTAATGGATGCTGGGTTTAGTGGTGGTTTTGCAGACGAATGACTCCTGTCCCATCCCATGGCACTCTATGCAAAAGGGCATAAATATTCAGGATCGCCACTCACAATACATGGCAGCGTTCCCATAAAACACAGCTTGGCCAAAGATACACTGCAGATGACTCTGTTCACAGTCAGCAGAAGTAACCAGCAGAAGCAAATGAACAAAGCAGATGCAGAGCCAAAACGACACTGCTTATCTTCATATACCAAACATCATCTGCAAAGATATGTTCTTATATGCACAGAGTGAGTGTTAAACTTCTAAACATGTTAGTATGACGGGTTTAGTTTTTAGCAAAAGGAATTGCTGCCGTTAGTTTGACTATGTCAGTGATACTACTTTTTCCAGTTTTCTGTATAAAAATACAGTGCATATCTTCTCTCGAACAATTGTTAACTAAGTCTTCAGATAAAGAACAAGACAAATGAAAGTACAAAGCTCAAGCTATTATTAGTGAATTTCTTGGCAGACTATGGGAACATCTTTGCTCACCAGTAAAGCACCTCGCAGGTTGATGCCTGTTTCTGTAGTCACATAATAGGATGCCTGCAGGAATGTCCTCTGCAAGATAAGGGCCAGGAAGAGAAGAACTGCCAAAACATAAACATTCCTGAGGAATTCCTCTGAAGAAAGATATGAATTTGATGGATCCTTCACCTGAAAAGAAAAGAAAAAAAATATGAAATTGCCATAGGAGGGATTGTACATTCTTGAGACGCTGGAAACAAGAAAATCCACTCATTGTGTTAGAATAAAAATTATTGATGATATTATGGGAAAGTAATAGAAATTAGATTTCTTACTGTCTTATGTTACCAAAATCATTTGGATACAAATTGAATACTCCATTGATGTTCCAAAGAGTAAGGATCTTAACTTTTAGCAGTTTTAAAATGGATTGTTTTTAGCAGAACAGGGACAATGAGATCAACATGACTCCTTATCTTTAGTTTCTCCATTGAATTCTGGTGATTTGTAGGATAGAAATGCTACTCAGTAGAAAATAAAGCTCATTCAACCTGCACCACAAAGAAACTGCAAGAATTTTTTTTTTAATTATATAGGATTAATTACTTATGTTGCATTTGCGTGTTATGGAAAAAATTCTCACCAGAAATATAGTCTATGATACCTGTGAATTCTGAATAAAATATGAACATATATGCCAGTGTTCCCCACAAAATGAGGTTTAATTGCCTCAACGAGGAAAAACCCCCCTTATTTACATCACTTTATTTGTTTTCACTTTCTAGTTTTTATGTTCACTGTTCTGCTCTGTTTCAGGCAGAAAAGGGAACAAATGTACCAAAATACTGCAAGGAAAGATGTTCCTTTGGTATTTCCGATCCAGCTGGAAGCAGGATATACTGGAATTCTTACAAGAAAAAAAAAAAAAAAGAAAAAGCCTGTTCTACTGAAATACCCAGACTGCTTCTGAGATGAAAGGTTTGGGAAATATTGGAAAGTAAAACACGTACCTATCCTCTTGAAGACTCCTTCGTCACTCTGGATTTCTGTCACCTGCCATGAGACTGCAGGCAGGAGAGAGGTGCTCCAGCCTGTCCAGGCTCACCTCACTGTAGTGATCCCAGCCTCTCCACTCCACACACTCCCTCTGCCACAGGCAGCTGACACCCAAAATGTCCGTGTATGCACCCAACAGTGTTTTGAAAAGCCCCAGTGTCTGTAAGACACCTAAATACCACTGAAATAATAGGACTAACTGGCTCAACCAGCCCAAGACTCCTTGAAACGAGGATTGTTTAAGTGCATGACTGGTTAGGTAATTATATTTGAAAACTCTTCTCTTAATTTTCTGTTGCGTCTAACTTCCCTATGTTTACATAGTGGGGATATCAATAACAAAATAATATTTGTAGGTACCTTTATCAATGTATCTAGAGTTCTTAGGAATTATGGGGGAATAATGATACATTTAAATTAATTCACATTAATTTAAACTAGAAAGAATCTAAAGGAGAAATGCATAATACCATGAACAAACAAGAGAAAGTTTATCAAAATCCATAAATTAAAAGAAATGTATTCTGAAATGTATCCAAGAGAAACAGCAACTGTCACCAAGCCAGGCCCTTGGAGTGATTTCAAGTTCTCCACTAATTTTAATCTTCCCTTTAGCCAGTGTTGATTAAAATTAAAAAAACCCAGAACTAAAACCACTACACTGAAAAAATAAAGGAAGCAGACAAGGTACATATTCCTAAATATGAGATCCAGAAATAAACATTTTCAAGCTTAAATACCTTGTTTGCTCAACATGCTAAAAAACACCCATTTTTGAAGGCAAAATATGCACTTTGCCTTTTAACTCCATGGCTCAAATCCAACACGTAGAGGTTCAAGGATGATAAAGAGCTTTATTTGATAAGCTGCACAATTAAACTCTCCTTCAGTATAATGGCTGAATGAGAGTCTAAAGCCAAATTCAGTCAAGAAAATGAATGTTAGGAGTGAGCAGCCAAGAAGATGATATTTGGATAGTGACGATAGTAAAATGCTTTATCTGGAGGGGAATACGTTATTCCATTACATACCTATCTGTTCATTCAAATACAAAACATTTACTGCATAAAGTGTATGGAGATGTTTCTGTATCAGAAGACAGAAGCAGGAAAATTTCTTCATCATGTTTTCTTTGCTGTCAGCTAGTAAAATAATTTGTATGTTTTTATTAGTTACTAATAAATCCTTTTTCTTATAGAAAATGTCCTGTATCAGAGGCTTGCTCAGTGCTTAGAGGTGATCTCCAAAAGTTCAGTCTTGGTGAAACTTGAAATAAGCTGTGAACTAGCATCTTTTGTGCATCTCTAGTATCAACAATGCCACTGAATAAAGTTGATGGTTCTCAACTTCTCACATATGCCAATGCATTTCATCACAGCAACAAGTAGTATAATCAGTCACAAGTAGGGAGTGACTAATCTTGGTTTCCCAGAGGAAAACAGATTTCAGAAAGCTCAAGCCTGTCAGTGGACTACAAGTGGACAGATGGACAGAAATTAAGCAAAATTCCTAGACTCACCCTTGCTGGATGCACCACTGAGGCACCACCAGCGGGTGTCCTGCCTGAACTGAAGAGGCACAGCTGAAGAGGAGCAGAAAAGCTATTCCTTCTCCCCAGAACTACTGGGATGACTCCACCAAGAGGCAGACAGCTGGGCAACTGTGGGAAGCCTCCACTGCCTGTGTCACATTCATACCAAAGACTTCCACTACTTAGGTTTATAACTTGACTGTCTTTCACAAAAAAAAAAAAAATAAAAAAAAAAAAAAATTGCTTGAAAGAAACTACAAAATAATACAAAGGTGGTCATAGATTTATAAAAGCATGCAGCCAGACATATTCAATACCTGGTAGGAATCTAGAACTGCTACCAAACAGTCTTTCAATCCATGTTGTCAGGTTACCTTTTCTGTCGTATTTGTATTGTTGGTTGTATTCTGGAAGCCCTGGACAATGCCAGAAATGCATAATGGCCCAGCAAAACCCAGCAAGTCAGCCAAGTAACGGAACGTGCTGCTCAGAAGAATTGGTCGGCCAAAAGCACTGTACATGGCTAACCATATGGAGGGACTCTGATTGGGCTGGTCTGCTACTTTTTTCTGGAAAACAGAGGAACAGGTATCAATGCAACAAGAAGAAGCCTCCCCAGCTTTACACAGCAACTGCCATTTCATTCCTGTCTGGACGCCCAAATGGTTCCTGAAGGGTGTTTTGGACTAGGTGGGGTAGCAAACATGTTGTCGATATCGACAATTTTCAGGCGTTCTTCACAGCAAATTCAAATCCTGCCTCCACTTGGTAGCTGTGGTTTCTCACCTCTAAATCCTACCACTTTCTGAAGCCATGAATGCAGGAATGCAAACACAGATTAATCACACTGGCACGTAGCCATAGCTCCTTGTCACATGCGCACTCAGGAAAAGGTCTGGCCTTTCAACCCCTTGCTCAAAGGGGTAATCTCAGCTTTCACAGTAGCTGTGAAACCACTTGATCCAGTAAAGGCTTCTGATGTGAGAAAGGCCTTGAAGGGATAAACATGGACAGACACCTACAACAATATAATTTAATTTCATTTATCTGGATTTTTTTTTTCTATTTCTTGGAAGTCTTCCAGGAAGACACACTTCAGCTGATTTCTAATTACTGTGCTCAAACAGAGGAAAGTAACAGGCTATGTTGGGAGGTAAGATTAAATCAACTAAGGGTCCTTTCTAGCCTTCAGTTCTGCGAATGTATGCAGTATCACAACTCCCGCCCTCAACCACCAGCCAGCAGATATCGCTTTATCTAGTCAGAGGAGTTCTGGTATTTCTGAGGTCCTTTCAATCTAAAGAAGAAAGGGTCTTATTGGACAGATCCATGGTCTGCAGAGTGCTTCCTTGCACTTCAGGCAGCAGCTTTTGACACTTTAAAAAAGCACCTGTCAATTTTCAAGTAGCACAGATGCCTGCAAATTGTAACCCAAGCCAAGCCCTCTTGAGTGTTCACAGAGACATTTTAAGTATAGCCCAGTAATAACAATGCCCTGCCTCAGCAAATTAACCAGAGAAAAGCAAGTGTGCTGTGCTCTGCTTGGCTGCCTCAGGTCTTTTTTCTTCTTTTCTCACCTTTTCCTTTTATGCCACTTCAGCTGTGGGACAGAATATCTGCATGGTGCCAAAAATGTACAAGTGTACAGGAGGGCTGGAGAGCTGTGTGCTGGTTTCTAGAGATCAGGCCAGGCTGGCCATACCCAATGCCAAGAAGCTTGGTACACAGAAATAAGCAGCATGGGGACAATTTCTTGCTAACATTTCAGAAAGTGTTGAGAATGAAACTGCTTCTTCTGAGGGGAGAAAGAGCAGGAGGGCCTCACGTGACCTTCCCAGGCAGAAGTCTCTGAATTTGCTGTCTGCTGGGTTTTGAGCCAGAATGCACTGCATGAGCCACTGCCATCCTCACATCAACAGCCCGCATTTAACGGTTTGCTGGGAGCTCAGCTAACTTACTGGGAAAACACATCAGCCATCTTCTGGAAAAAGTTGCACATACTATTCCGGGCATTCAATTAATGGTGAATTTGGTAAATGGCAATGGCAAATCCTTACTTCTTTAAAAAGATTTTACTATTTTAATAGCCATTTTCACTACTACTACTACAATTGACATAATTGTCATCACTACATGAAATCTATTTACTTTTCATTGGAAAAAATACTAAATTAAATTAAAATAATGTCTATTACTAAATGCCATTTTTTCTTCTTTTTTGATCAGGACTTCAAATTAGCTAAAGTATCTAATGAGGAGGGGGGAGAAAGAAGAATAGATTTTTCTTCCAGTCTTAAGCTCTTATTCAGAATAGTTCTTGAGGCCCAGTGTTATGGGCTTGCAGTATGTCACGTTGTATGTGCCAGCCCTATCCTTTATTTAGGTGCTGAAGGATGATCTGTCAGTCACCACTCATTATAGCTCTCTGATGACTACCAATGTTTCAGAAAATCCACAACTGCAAGTTTGGCCAATGTTGTAAGAATTAACTAAAAAGCTCTGTCTGGGCTTTCTGCATCAGAAAAATGTTATTACAAATTGATTATTTTCTTCATTTTGCCAGTCCCTTTAAGCCTCTGTGGTTTGGAAAGCCACCTGAAGCCACAAGCTTCTCCTCCTGGGCATGGGGGGTTGGAAGGACATACTTTCCTTTGAGGTGAGAAGAAACATCTTAAAACATAATGTTAAAAACTACCCAGTTCCAGAAAAGGAGAGCAGCTGTACTGAAGACAAGTGACAGTTGCAGCAATATAAGTACGAGCTGTGCATCTCGGTGTTCATTTCAATTTGCAAGAACTATTTTTGTTAGAATGGCGGTAGCATTTGTTGTGTTTATCAGCCAGGCTGGACTGCTGTTCTCACCTGTGGCACTTCCTTAGGTTTTCTTTGCCTTTGTCACCTGCCTTTGAAATCACTGCAATTTTCTCTACCATGGGCACTCAACAGTTGAAATAAGGGCAGTGAGACAGCACTTGCCAGTAAATCAAGCCACCTGTAAGGTATGCCTCAGGAAATATGGAAATCTGACTGTTCCCTTAGTGCTGGAGCTGACATGTCAGTCTGCTGCTGAGGGGCAATGCTCTTCCCTGGGGCTTCCAGCTAACACACTTTCTTTCCTCCTCTCTTTGCCGTAACAGGTAAGATGCACAGTGGTACATGAACAGCAGGTATAGGAAACTAATGGTCCTTGACTTCAGCAGTTGCTTTTGCTATCCCATCCCAAAAGAAAAACTTTCTATTGACCCTCAGGGCAAATTACATGGGATTTAGGTTGATGGGGTAAACCAAATGTAATATCAATGTGGTAAATCTGTTTTGGGATATGTGATGTATGATGCATTAGTATGTGGTTTGAAACATCTAGATCGCTTGTACAGAAACCAAAACAAAAGTCAAGCAACATCAGAAACAGGATCAAATTTTGAGGGGAAATGTTATGTGACAAGGACTACCCACATATAGTACATTGAAGCCAAAATTTGGCTGTGAGAGTTTTATTGTATATCGTTAAGGACTACTTTAGCTTCTTAATCATATTAAAGAATTCTTTCTCTTCAGCCAAAATGTCAATTAATATAGTAGGAACTTTGACCATGTATTAAAGAGAGTATGTGAATTTAAGGTCGAGTCTAACCCTATGTGCATCACTGCTTATTCTGCAGAAGCAGCCTTCCTATCTACAGTTAGAATTTCTCCAGGATTCTTAGACAGGTATGATAAATATACTATAGGATGAGGTATTACTGTTTCTATAGGAGACATTCCAGAAAAGCCAAAAAATATAGCATGTCCATCTTTTAGAATATTTACTGATATCAAGAAATAACAGGATAAGGAAAGCCACTTGCAATGTGGTTTTTGGCAAAACTTTGTTTAGGAAAAAACTCAAACAGCATATTTAAGTAAGCTTAATTATCAAAAGAGCTTGTTTTACCTGTAGTTTTATAGTATCTTCTAATTTGAAAGAACATATGCTATGGTGTTTTCTTATTATATGCTGTGTTATGCTGTGTTGCCAAACACAAACTATCTACAAAACCAGTAATAAATGACCCATAAATAACATATATCTCTTTAAATAATATAAATAATAAATGACCTCAATAAATGAAGTGATTACCAGACTAATAACTAATTAGAATGTTGATCACCAGTTCTTTAGCCTTGTATTGTGTCATACTTAATATTATAATAAAATTACTGATAATTGGTTTTAAAATTCTATAAAATATACAAGAAAGTGATATTAAAATTAAATTGATGTTTTGAAAAAAATACTTTTAACTAAATAATTTTGAGTGGTGAAGGTATTCAAAATGCTAAGAACAGATTGATGAAAATTTGAAAATGTAAAAAACCCCAGAATAGAACAGCAAATTCAGATTTGTCAACTGAGAAGTGTTAGTTTAGGTCTCATGTCAGTGGGCAAACCTTCCTACGGCAGGAGCTGGAACAATTCTGTCTAAATGGATGAATATGTATTTCAGGAGCTGTCCACTGACATCAAAGGAAAAAAAAAGGTTGAACCCAGTGCTCACAGACTATGTTCACAGGTTATGCAAGTGGCAATATGCTATTTTAGCAGAATACAGCAGCCATAAAAAGTTAATCTCAGAGCTTCTATTTTATGCTTCTGTATGCTTGGGACACAGGTTTAGAAAACAGTGATTTTGAGAAAACAGTCAACAAAATTTAACCTGACTCATTTCCCTCATACTTTTATTTGGTAGAGAATCTCAGCTGGATTCAGTTTTCTTAGCATGCAGAGAGGATAACAAGACAATGCCACATTAGCTGTCTCAAAGGCATTTTACAATACAGAATATTCATGGTCATGTTCAGTGTCTTTCATCAAGGTGTGATAAGAAGGCTTTGGAAAGGAGCAGAAGCTTTCTTTCTGTGGGGCCATGGAGCACAGCTGAGATCAGCTATCTCCAGGCACAGGCAGGGTAACCCCACTTAATCCAGTGGGCTCCCTTCACCAGCTGCAGAAGATTAGTGTAAAATACAGTCTGGCAGGAGAGACAGTGACATATCATCTCTTCCAGACTGCAGACCATGCTTCAACCTGAAAAATTTTCTTAATTCTGTTTTCTGACCCAACCATGCACAGGCCAACACATTTCTCCCTGGGAATGCCATGCAGCAAGCTCCACTGCCCGTCTCTGGGTTGCCTTTAGCCCTTTGGTTTAACTTTACCTATGAAGTATCAGTTTACTTTAGGGTTACAGCCTGTTTTCAATTATTAGAGGCTGTGGTAATCTTAAGACTTTAAACAACTACAGAAACAAAAATATCTGCTGTAAGACAGCTTTATAAACATAGACACCTATAACTGCATGGGTACATTTCTGCAAGTCTTCATATGTGCACGATGCACGCTGAGGGAAGCCATACACTGGAAGTTTGCATTCATGCACATGAGCAATATCACACTTACCTTGCCTCTCGGCATCTGAACCACGTATTTGTGCAGACACACACAGTATCTGCAGATGTAAATGAGCTACAGAAGAATGCTTGCTCCCAGCCATGGTGCCTGTCATTAGGAATGGCACAGGGACTCAGATCCTCGGGGCATGTAGGTGCCTAAGACTCTTGTCTCTTTAAGTAGGATTTAGGCACCAAATGCTTCTTTAAGGAGCTGGCCTAAGGGATGCACTTCTCCTTCGGTGTGAAAAGCTTAGTTCCTATGACTCGGTACTTTTCTGCTTAAAGCAGAAGAGTCTTGGTCTCTAGTCTCTAGACCTTGTGAGCATCAACTACAAAAGGAAGGAGAATCAACCTAAATCTATTAAAACAGATTGTATTAATTATGGTTTCATTTCAGAGAGCACAGAAAGGAGTCTCTAGCTCCATCTCTGCTGGGAGCAGAGAGCTGCTTCTCACAGATTCCCCTTGAACTGCAGTTCTAAACCATACACTGCATGGAAACATGTTTATCTGGTGTGTGCAGGAATAGGATTTATATGCTTTTTCCCTACATGCTATGTTTTCCAAAGTGGCCTCTGAATGCCTGTATGAATGCCTCTGTTTATGCTTGAGATTTGGCACGTACATACAAATCAGACAGGCAGGCACTTGAATCCTTCCTCCTTTCTGCAAAACAAAATATTTCTTTTTTTGGCAGAAACCACCAGCTTTAAGTGCAAATGAAACCCCACAGTTTTGCCTAGATACATCCAGAAGTTTCTCTGGAAACTCCTGCCCTATGCAATGAGTTTGCCCAACCATGGTTTTTGTACTGTCTGGCTGGGGGGATGGAGTTAATTTCCTTCATAGCTGCCCTTGTGGACTGGTGACTAGCACACTGTTAAGACACCTATTTTTTGGCTATTCTGGATGTATGGTTTTGGCTATTTCTCTTTCTGGAGAAAAAAGTGAAGATGAGTGATTCCAGCTGGAACTATGGACAGAACGACTTCTAATTTAACATGCTGTCAAAAGTAGCAAGGTTTCAAACAAAGCTTTCACTGGTAAAATGAGATTGAGCAAGTGATCAGTGTTATGGTTTTAGTTTCCAGTTGCTCTCAAGCTGGCAGCTCTCCCTTCTCTCACTTAAAAACAGTAACCATTAGATTGGAACTTCCTAAGCCAAGTTTCACCTTGGAACAGACAGTGCTAAGTTAAAAATTCCTAAAACTAGGATTTTGTAGAAGCAGAAAAAATTCAAAGCGACACTATAGTTTCTAAGTCCAAACAATGACTTGAACATCTTTAGTTACCTTTTGTTCCTCATATGCTTCTTTGAGACAAACATAATTTGTCAGTGCTCTCATTGCAATTGGAAGCTTTCCGATCGCCTTCAGATCTACAGGTTTCTTGTGAGCAGATATAATAAGAGTATTCATCCACCAGTACGTTGCCTTTGACAGCAAGTTGACAAAGGGCTGCAGAAATCTCACCCCCAGATCCTGTAGATCCTCTGGTGGCTTTACTTTCTGAGGGTTCATGAAAAAAACATACCTCTGGAGAGAGGAAAATAGAGCATATGCTCAGGAATTTTATTATTAATGGTAATTTTTAGTAAAAAATATGTATAATACAACTACAGTGTCAAATTTGCATTTAAAGGTAATTATACATTGCATTTAAATATACTTTTGCATGTAAATAGGAGCATTTCTATTTTTGACAACACAACTGGCAAGAAACTGAGCAATATGGGATGTGGACACAGCTCTGTAACCTACCAGTACCACTTACCTCTATCTGGACAACAAAAATTAATTCTTGGGATATACTTACATTTTAAATTATCATGGGTAAGAACACATGTTAACTTATACTTTCCCTACATCTATAGTTTATCTGCATTAACATAGCAGAGACTGTATAGATTACACAGACATGCACATATACCCTCACCTGCACAAATATGTATGTGTATCTATCTATACAAATATGTATGCACTCTCTGTGTGTATACATATACACTGACACACATACGTACCAAGTCCAGGGTACACATCAAGGACATACATTTTAAAGAGATGCCAGGTCCCATTGATTTCTATAGAATTAACCAGACATATGGCTAAGCTAACCTTGGGACCGAACTTGACACAAGCCAGAGTTACTGGGACTAAATATCCATTTTCAGTCCCCCAAGGTACTACTGATATTTTTTCAGATTCTGATAAATAAACCACATACCCTAACTCGAATGACATTGATCTCCACAGCCATCAGCAGCCCATACAGAATGACCATAATTCCAGTGATGCAGAAACGCAACTGAGAAAAAGGTACACCGTCCTGGCAGTATCTGACAAGCTTAATCGTTTTGGTGACAAAGGCCATTATCCAGTAAAGAAAGAGAGCTGTAAAACAGGTGCACATGCATAATTAAAAAAAAATTAATTAAAATATAATACCAATGCTGCAGAAGTTTTAGCTTTCAGACAGAAATACTCCATGGTCTAGTGCAATGCAGGCCCAGTGATCCTCTATATCACCAGCCTGCAGGCTGGCGATGTGTGATGTCAGCCAAAGTTAGGTTCACGGAATTTGCTTTGCACTTCCTTTCCCCAAGTCACTCTTTTTCCTCTTGGGCCGCTTGCCTTTAAAGAGATCCACAATGGTGGGTCTTCACACAATTACAAGAGCCCACTACAAGGTAATCTGAAGGGGAACTTTGTTATTAAAATAAACAAAAATTAACTTAACTTGACAAATATCATATTGTCTCTTTGAAAAAGTAGGGTGCGTCCCAGGTGAGCATATGGAAATATGCTCATTTTGAAAAAAAAGTTTGTATAGTTTAATATTATCCTGCATCCTGCCTTGTATATGTCAATGGCTCATCCAGCTTGTTGAGTTACAGGTGATTTGGACAGTATACTTGTATGAAACATTATCCTGCAATGTCTAGTTAAATTCTTCTGGTCATCCCCTGACAGAGACAGTAGATGAGGTAATGTCAGAATCAATTGCAAAGGATGCTGAGAAACAACAGCCATCTGCACAGGATGGTTTGTGATCAGAGTGCTATTAAAAGTGGCTTTTTAAAATAGTCTTTTTGACTGAAGACAAATTTTTGCCTCAAAATAACAAGCAGCATTAAAAAATACCCAAAAGATCATGCTAGAAATACAATAGGTATACAATGCTTTTCCTTTTGTCATAATTTTTGAAAGCAGTTTTCAGTAGGTACCTTGTAAAAAGTGCAATAACTCCTATAATACAACTAGCTCAAAGAGCAGAAAATTATTCCTCTAAATATTTTCACACATTTCACCATCTTTTTAAGCCTATGCAAGCTGACTTTGGCTAAGCTTCTGGGTTTTGTAAGAGTACATAAATATCAGACTTAGACTTACCCAACAGTAACTTTGGAAAGTTGGATGTTTCAATGTTGTGATAATAAACTATGGATACAGTGGCAGCCACAAATCCCATTATAGCTGGTAGAAAGAGATGCAGATGGCGAGATTTCATTTGTCTGAAAATAAATAAGGTATAAATTAGTGTATTTGGTGTCTTTCTTCACCACTGTTACATTCCTAGGTGTTCTGCTAATCTATTTAAGAGGACAAACTGACATTCCTAGAGAGAAAAAGTTTTTTTTCCATATGAATGCTTGAACTGTTGCCAATGTTCACTGGCGTTATAGCTTGAGGGGAAAACAGCAAAGTGCTAAACTAAAGAATTGTTTCACCTTCATGCCGTTAAAATCCGGACAGTTCATGAAGTGATGCCCCAGCTTTTTTTTTTGAAAAAAAAACCTCCTTACACCCTACTAGCCAGCCCATCACACATTAACACTATATATTAATGAATGCAATTAGCTTGGCTACCCAGCAAACACCATCACTTACGTATCAGAAACTATGCCCTCTGCTATTTCACACACATGTACAAACAGGAGGGTGAATGTCAAGATCCACCGCAGGTTGTGTCCAGGGAAGTGCAGCCAGGTATTGTGGTGAATCTGGACTTTGGAGCTTTGGCTTCCCCAGCCTGGGAAATAATGGTGAAAGAGGAAGGTTATCCCACAGCCAGCCAGTGATTGATGTGGTTATCAATTCCCCATCCTAATCCATAGGTCACAAGTAAAAGTATACAATCAATACAAAACCCTACAAGACTAAGACTGGGGGGCTGTTGTTACTAATATGATGACCCAGGAGTGTTTGGGTTGCCATGTAGCACCCCATAATTTTGATCTAACCCTGTAGACAATGGGACAACAGGCCTCCTCCAATTGCACAATTGAGGAGAAGAGGTCCCTGGCCAAGAGCAAAGACGAAAAAAACAGAAGAAATATCTCAGAGTCTCACCCTCACACAACAGACTGACAGATCTGAAGTGATGGCATCATCATGTCTTATCACATGCAAGACTGGATAAAGTTTCTAGCTGATATAAAAGATGCATCCTCCAAGGAGGCCTCAAAGAGATACATTTACTTCAAACAAGTAACATTTATTGTCTCTGTTTCAGGCCTGGCTGGGAGCACTGTCTCAGGGGATGCTGGACAGTGATTTCCCAGTCTCTGCTTCTCAGGCACAGCCCTGCCACCTCGCCTTGTGCATTCCTGGCACATTAAAGTTCACAGCTGGACTCATCTGATTTAATCAACAAATTAATCTTGAAGCCTATTTTCACGTCATCACCTCAGGTGGCACCTGTTCTTTTCAGACAAGATCCTGTCTGAGGCCAGCAACCCAGCAAGAAGCGGGACACCAGGGGTCTGAGGGATGTCACAGTGCTGGGGGGAGCTGGGGACTGACCAGGGATTAACCTCTCATGATGGTGAGTCTTGTCCTGCATGTTGCTTTGTCCTTTGTCCCTTCCCACCCTGGTCCAGGGCTGCCCTGAGTCAGTCAGCCCAAATGGTTGTACATGTCCCTCTTACTGTAAGGCAGCTCCTGGAATTCCCTGTCAGGCTTCCAGAAGCCCATACAGAATCCCAAGAACAGTACATTTCAGGGAAGTAAAGAAACAAAACAAAAGAAATCAAAACCAACTGAGTTTAAAATCTAAGATATGCTTTTCATATGCAAGGATGTAGCATCTCATCGTGTCTAGAGGCTCATCAGGTGACTCAGAAACTCATAAACCAGAGCCCATTCTTATTCATTCCTGGAAACTGTCAGTATTTCACCATTTCATCCTTGTTTAATATGCAAAGTACTGCAGGAACAAAATATTCTCTCTTCTACCCATCTCAACCATTTCCCATAGTTTCCCAAGATTTTCCTAATCTAATGCAGCTTTCTTTGACCTTGCTCCAATCTTTGTCTCTCCCAAGCTGGTTTTCATTTAATTATTTTTCAGCAACTGAATCTTGTTATACCTTTGATTGCCATGTACTGAGTGTCTTAGCCTACAGGTTCCTGTAGCCTATTACTCCATCACTTCAGAGTCTTTTCTCTTAAGGGAAGTCGTCAAATCTCTAGTTTTATAGTCCCAAATTCAAATTTTCATCATGGAAGAAACGTAGTACTGCATGTATGTGCAGCACCAAGATGGTAACATGGAAGAACTGACATGCCATTTCTCATTAAGTTGCAAGGAGAATATTTATTTTTATTAATACTTATTGTCTTTTGATGGTTACTCAAGTCTCTTTACCTCCTACGATCAGTTAGAAAGCCACTGTTTGACAGCTCTGAAAAGGTATTAAATTGTATTTGTTTCATCACTGCAAATAACTGGGATAAAGAGACAACTATAGAGAAAAAATGTCGTTAGAGTACTAGTTTAGATGGGTCTCTTTACAAGAATATAGAAGTTAGAGCCACTCCACTGTCCTAAATTCTTCAAGAGAGATTTATTGTTTCTTATTTTCATTCCTGTGGAAAAAAAATTTATCTGTTCTGTTCTATTTCTGTGTACAAATGCTGGCAAAATAAGTATTTACTTCTTTTAAAAGTAAAAGTTTTAAAAGTTTCGTGCACTTCTAGCTTTAGATCCAATTGCACATTTTGGATATTCTCTGAAATTCACGTAACATGAAGGGAATTCAGGCCCCCTGCCCTAAGACTTCTAGTATCTAATAATAGCAAAGGATGCAAGTTGCCAGTTTCAAATCTGAAGAAAACCTCTCCAGAGAGACATTTCAAAGCATTTGGATATAATTTCTCTGGTTCTCATCCATCCTTTCACACTGCTTAGTTTAGATTTGTATCTAAAATACCCAATATTTCAAGCAGGTTGGCTCACATCCTCTGGGTCAAGTCATTCTGCCTCTTCTTTTTAAAAATTAATAAATGCAATGCCTCCAACAGTTTGCACCACAGGCCTCCAAGCACATATAAACATGGTTGAGTATAAATACATGCTCAAATGTTTGTAGGATTATACAGCCCCATTTAATAACTCACCGATGAACAAAATTGGGAAGGTGATAAATAGCAAGAAGACATGGGGAACCAAGTTGAGGGCATCCACAAAGCAGACATTTCTGAGGACACCAGCACTGATGTTATAGGCTGAAGCATTGTCATTACCACAAAATGCGAGCCTCATTGCTTCCAGAAGGTCTGACTACTACAAGAAAGAAAAAATAGTTGACTGCTAGTACTCCCTTTAGCTAAACACAAAATAAATAAATAGATACAGGAGGAGCACACTGAACACTCCATAGAGAATAGATCAGTTGTCCTTTGAAAATTCTTCTGGACTTCATCAAATATAAGCACATTAGAATGAAAACTGTGTTTATATTAAATTAATATTATTAATATTTATTTATATTTACTATTTGTAAGTGCCAGTTATTAATTACACTATGCTATGTCTTGTAGTGTTCATTATATGCTCAAACATTATGCTGCAAATGCTCTGTAAGAATATAAAGAACAAGAAAGTTTTGAAAAATAATCATTTTCATTTCTCATTAGAAAATTAAAATGCACATAAGCTGACTCTTGTGTATTACTGCTTCTTTGATGAGCCAACATTCTCTGTGCAACATCTCTGTTCATACGATTTGTTGCACCATGTTCTCAGTGCAAGCTCTGAACCTTTGCTATTTGTGATTTGGCAGCTTTTCATTTGCTGGCATTTTGTATTTCTTCATTGTCCCACAGAACAATGGTCACACACACTAGTCATTACAGATAATTGCCAAACTCTTAATCAAAGTAGGTTGCATTGAAGATGGCATAGGCACTAAATCAGCATTTATGGTTGATCCTGCAAATCCTTATGCATGAGCTTAACCTCATCTAAGCAGTTCTCTTATTTCCATGATTTCTTATGAGATTATCTTTGTAGCAAGATAAGCTTATGCATTCGTGCTTGCAGAGTGTAGGCCATAGTATGACACAGAGTAATGGCCAGCTTCTGGCTTTTATCAACTTCTACATCATTTATTTTTTAATTCTTCTTTATAAGAACATGAAACAAGATTGCAACCAAAATGTTTCCTTGCTGACTTTTTTGTCTGAGACTTAAAAGCAGCAACATAGTGTTGTAGAATAGGTTGTGTAAACTCATTTTCTCACATCTTTTTTTTCCAAATTTTACATAGTAAAATGGAAAGAATACCTCTAATTCAGCAAAGTGTATGTATACTTTGGTGAATGCATCTTTCTGCAACAACATTGGTATTGATGAGTTTTGCTGCATCAGAAAAATACAGATGTGCAAAAAAATGCACAAACTCAGTTTTTTAAAACAAAGTTAATTGAATGGGGAAGAAAAGGCTTTCCTTCTGTCTTCAAATAGTTCAGATTAGTTCTATGAGCCTAGTTGTTTCAACAAGGTAAGCATAAACTACACAAGTACAGCCTTAGAGAGAGCATAAACGTATTAATCTTCAAAAGAATACAGAGTTCAAAGAAGCACTTTGAAACTCTGTTAAATCCTCTTTTTTGCTTTTAACTAACTTTTTGCTGGATCTGAAAAGTATAATCCATACTGAAATACATGAGTGAAATTTGTAAAGGCGTTTCATTGTAAAGAATGTGATAAATGCAGTCCCCTTTTCCAAACATATCAGCAATTTATGGTCTGAGATTTGCCAGAAGTTAAGCATAACTCAAGAGTCATACAATGGACCACATCCTGCAAAAATGCATGCATGTACTTACTGTGGTGCAAAAGCTGACAGGCAACCCACTCAATCTTCAGCAGAACACAACCCGATGGAGAGTTCGTCCCATTCTCTATAATAAATAGTGATATGACCACTATCATTCTATCATTTTATTTTTATATAAAAATATAGTCATAAATTCATATGACTAGCAACACAAAAGAAACATATGCTAATATGAATTCTGTCTGAATAGACTGAGGAGTTATTAGCAAAACAAATACATTATCAAAACTTTTAAAAAAAAACTACACAGGGATTGTCTGGTTTGAACTTGTAAAAGCTTGACATGTCTCCTTTAAGAGAAACATAATGGTAATGATAATCTCTTGAAAATCAGAAGTGTTGTTTCCTCATTTTTATCAAAGGTCAAAAGTCCAAGGGAGTTCTTTGGGAATTTTCCTCCCTTTCCCACAAAGAGAACTCTTTCTGAGACAACATAAAGATGCTATTGTGGTCTAGTGGTTGGATTGGTACTGAAAGACAGGAGGGTCCTGGGTTCAAATGAGCTCTGAATCATTGACTTCGAGTGTAGCTTTTGGCTTCTGTTCAAAAATAAATCTGGGAGAAAGGATTAAAACCATGTCCAAGAGAAGCTAAGGGAACTGTTGTTTTTCTTCCACTTTTCTGGAAGGGAAATGGAACATAGGCAGCAGATGTTCCTGTGGAAGAAAGGACTGTTAACTGCATGGAGGGTGTTACCTGTTAGCTAGGACCTACCATCAGTTTGTAAAGGTTTCTTATTACATCTCCAACAATATTCCCTAAAAGCTCTCAGGGAAGCTGCATCTTTCAAGAATCATACCTGAATGTTCACAAGAATCTGTGCTGTGCCAGTTCTGTGATGGAATGTGTCCAATAACACTCTCAAAACGAACTGTGCTTTGCATGTTGGCAGGACTGAGGAAAAAATCTTGTCCTATTGTTAATACTGATGTATAGAGACAGTACTCATCATACTGATGATAATTTTCAAGAGTAGGTACAGGTAGTCTATTCACAAGACTTGTTACAGGTTCATTTAAAAAAGAGGTAGAATTTGTCTTCTCTTAAAATGAGAGAGAAAATCAAAGAGCCTAAGTTGGCTAGTTTGCAAAAAAAAAACCTACCAGAAAATCAAAAAGATTGCATTTTCAATGAAATAAGATAGGGTAATTGACAGTAAATTCCCAAGTTTTTAAGTCAGAAAACACTTCATCATTAATCAGCACAGCCAGTGACCACCTTCATTAAACCTTCACAGGCTTAACATCTACCAAAACATTCTGCTCAGCGTCATGATGCTGTGCTGACCCAATGCAGCTTATGATTTGGCTTCATACACTGCTCACCAGGTACAACTTCTCTTTCTGGCAGCATCCACTTCAGGACACACATCTAGTACAGTACAGTACAGTGATCCTTCCTTCCTCCCTCCTTTCCTTTCTTCCATCCACCTGTCCGTCACCACTGTGCTGGAAACAAACTGAGTGGAAGTGGACGACTCATGTTCTGCACTTGTTGATGTTGCCAACTTCCACAGATGCTTTCTGGTGTTTACACTGACAGGCTGCTAGTAGCTCTTTGTATCAGCGTGGCATATGAAAATACACTGCAGTACATTAGAGCTCTAAGAAATTATTTTCTCTCCTGTGTGCCTCACAGGGAGCAAGAACCACTCCATCATTCCCTTCCTATCCATTCCTGGTGCTGAAGGCAGATCCCGTATACCCTCCAGTTTTGCCTGTGTGACTCAAACCACTGGACCTTGCTCTGTTTTTTGGAAAACTTACATAGGAGGCTCTGGAAATGCACTGATGCACAGGCCCATCACCCCAGGCATAAAGCATGCCATGTAGTTTCTACTTCTTTGCTCAAGTTTCACGGATAGGGGAAATATATTGGATGAAATTTCACTGACACATAAGGGAGGATGCTTTGCATTTACTGTCAATGCAAGTGAGACTCCCATTTCATCCAAAGCTGAAATTAGTCATTACTTTCTGCCGCATCAGGGTGTGCCTCCAGAAGCCCAATTTCATTGGCTTCAAGCTGTGTTCATTTCCAGAGAAGGTCAGAAAGAAAAGCCCCTAAGGCAGAAGAACAAATCCCTGATTTCTCTGAACAGTATGTGGTGTTTTACAACAAAGCTTGCACCGCTCCACCAAAGTTAACAGGAGTTGGACCATGAAGGTTTCCAAATGCAATGGCTCATCCAAAGGACAGTATAACTTTCAGTCTTCTTCAAAGGAAAATCTGGTAATATAAAGGCAAGTTTCCTCGTGCCCACACTCAGATCTCATGCTTGCAAAGTTCAGATCAATGGATTCTTAAGAATCTTAACAGATTAACATTCTTAACAGATGTGTTGATCTAGATACAGATCAACACATTCTTACGGCTGCAAACAGTGCCAGTAGCATGTTCAAAAACTTCAGGCTAATTTGAGAGTCTAAGTTGCATTTTCAAACAGTATTTCAGTATTGGGACTTAAGGCTAAAGAGATCTTTAAGAATTCTAAAAAAATTAAAGAGTTTTAAAAGGCCTCCACTATACTGACTTTTACTGAATCACACTTTTGAAAACTTCTACTCAAACAGATGAGCCTGTAGATGAAGACTTTGGAAGATCCTGACTGCCAATGAGCAATGAAAGGCAGAGTGAAAAGGCACCAATCCCTCCTCTTCTGTAAAACCATGAGATTTCATTTTATGAAATGAAAATATGAAACGGAAGAACAACAAATTTAGAAAAAAACATGAAGAATTGCAGTTGTGCTTGCTGTTGTAACTTGTCAAAAACTGCAGCTGGAAAGGAAGATGGAGCACTTTCATGGCTGATCACTGACCAGATTTGGTTCCCTTAATAATGATTAAGCTATTCTTCCTTTGGCTTTAGCTCTTCTAGGAAGCCATTCCTGGGCTTCAGTCAGAACTAGATATGTAGAGAGGTGAACACAGGTATCTTGCCTACGTGAGGAAGTGCTGTGTGTTTCACTCAGTGCTGAGCACTGTGCAAGTACATAATTACATACACTGAAGACTTTTTGTATTTTTCCCAAGCACCAGCTGTTGATCATTGCCAATTACAGAATGCTGACCACTCCAAACAGTCTAACCCTGCAATGAATAGCCATGCTGAAGATCTTTGAACTAGCCCTAAGCAAGCCAGAATACAGAGCTAACTGAAAATTGTATTAAGATAATACAACTAGAAGATAAGAAGCCCTGCTCACACCAGGCTTGACACTGGTGCTGAGTTGTTGCAGTTGCCACACTTCAATTTTGAAGTTAGCTCCTGCAGGCCTATCTTAAGGACCCATGAGCCACAGGGCCTAACAGCAGAGAAATGCCCACTAGTTTCTTAGCAAATTTGTATCTATGGGTCCCAGGAAGCAAGGGTTTCTTCTTCCCATGTGGATTGCCAATACCTCTTCTCTAAGTTCGTGTTCAGGTTGGAGACTTTGGAGCTGAAGGCTTCATTAGAAGCAGATGGCTTTGTCTAGCTAACAGCAATTCTGCAATAAATGGGACCAGTCCGACTGCCACATTGAAACAATAAAATGCATAACCCAACCATGAATATTCATGAGAGAACAGATGAAAGGGTACCAACTGGTTTTGAAATTTGTTGGTCATCTGAAGTTATCGACCACTATTTTTTATCAGGTAGTACTAGCCTTTCAAAATAACTGCGGAGATCCTCATATACTCATTTAAGAAGACAGTGTTATTCATAGTCGTTACAAACAGTGGCTGTCACAGACATCATTTCCCTTTCTGTTGAATATAGTAGGCCACCAAATTCTGAGGTGATTTTACCAAAGTGAGTACATCACAATATATTTTCTTCACTATGAATTATAGCAGGAATGTTACACTTTATAATAATGTTATGAAGCATATTAAGTTTAACCTATCATTTCAGGTTAAATTTGCCCCATTGCAGGGGAAATGCAGTGATGTGGTAAACATCATCTGATAACAAGCATGTGCTGAGGGTACCAGCTGCAGTCAGCACCTCAATAGGAATGCCAAATACCAGGTAGAACTGCTTTCTTTGAATGCTTGTAGGCTGGAAGGCCTTTGTCTTTCTAAGTTATTCACAAATTGCTCACTTTAACTTCAGTCTTTACAAACTCTAAAACTGGTCATAAAATTTCAGAGGTGTTTTTTCTCTCTGCTTTGGAAAATGGCCTTTGTTGAGCAGTCAGCTACAAGCTAAAGCCACAAGCAAAACTTCACAGAGGAGGGGAATGGAAAGAATAACCAGGAGGACAGGCCCATGATGGTGCCAGTGGAAGGCAAGTTTCAGCTCTCCTTTACATCATTTGGCAATCTGATTCCCTGTTTGTTTACTTTAATGAGGATGTGAACTATCTGAACAGCAGTTCACCCTGCAATGAAATAGCTAAAAAAACTTATGTTCTTTAAGGATTTAAATTTTCATGATAAAATCCCCATCACCAGCAAGTTGAGACTTTCTGGTTCTGGGCTAAGGTGTGCAGACATAGTCATAATACAATAAGCAGAAAACAATACAAAAGAGATTCAGGAATAAATATTCACTGTGAAGAAGAAAAAGACAGGATAAAGTTGCCTACATGACTATGATGTGCCATTGAACCTAAACACTTACAAACCTCATTTTAACAAGCATAAATGGGGATTCTCAGGGCACTAAGCCAGTTCCTGAGATATATTTTTCCATAAGCAACTGTGAAGAAGACAATGGGAAAATGGTAGATAATTAAGTTTCCATAAAAATTGTAAGAACATCCTCACCAAGTGCAGAACTGTAAAAATTCTAGTTAAAGACATTTAATTACCTTAGGGCCTTTTAAAGTGGACTTAAAAGTCTTCATATTCAAGAGTTTCACCTTACCTGGATTACCAGTCTGTTCGGCATGCTCTGCAAGACACTTATGACTATAAAGAAGAGTATAAATACACTCCTCAGGTGGACCTTGTTTTAGAGGAAATAAGAATATTTTGAAAAACATTTATTTCAGTAGTTCTGTTGCCTATATATATATATATATATATGTAAAAATATACATTAATAGTTGCACTTCCTAATTAAAATATCAGTTAACAGAGCATAATCAGGTCTCAGTTCTATTTTTTTTGTCTTATATAATATGCATTATATGCCCATATATGCGCATATACGTGTATATATATATATACATACAGATATAGAAATGTGTATGCATATAGATGCAGGATGGAGAAAGTACTCAAGAGTTTTACAAAAGTAGCCAGTTCTTATCTTCTGAATAATTAAGTCATTACATAAGTAAGAATTTTTATTTATTGAATTTCACAGATGAAATTTAATTAAGAACAAACTATAAATTATAGGTTTGGATAAGCACAATGGAAGGCCTAACTGAGTTTTGCTACAGATTTTAGGTTAGTCATCTGCATCTTTTTCCTTTCTAGGCATAAACCTACTAGTTTGTTCTTCTTGTCTACCTACCACAATCTATGTGATCTATAGCCTATGCATTATTTGCAAAGAGTTCTGCTAAGGTAATGGCAAAAGTGCTGCCCCTTTAAAATCTATTTTTTAAAAAGCGATCCTGTACAAAGTATCATTTCCCTTTTTATTTCTATTTAAGCTGTGACCACCTCTTCTATACAGACTGCACTTCCTTGCTAAGCACTGTGTCAGTTACCTTGGGCCTTAAGGTGATGAATTACCTGTAATAAATGTCAGCATTTGCATCGCTAACTGCCATATACCAGCAGCCTGACCCGAAGGTTATTGAAGTCAGTGCAAAGAATCTCATTGACTTTGGTAGGTTTTTGGATCAGGCTCCAAACACAGAGAAAAATCACAACAGCAGTGGCGCTAAACAGGCTATTGGCACTGAAAAGCATTTCACACAAACATCTGCAGTGGTCTCAACACATCTAATACATCGCTTTTTTTCTTTTTTTGGTAAGCTTCTTAATACAATGCGATTTCCAACATCAGCATGCTACACTGCCTGCTGTAAAACCTTCGACTTCACATGCCAAGACAGGACAGTTTAAAAAAAGAAACATAACCCTGTGAACAGCAGCAAAGAAAACATCAGCAGGAGGGGACGGTAAAGGCTGAGAATGCCTGCGAATGGCAAAGGAAAAGGAAAAAAGAGATTGGAGTTGTAACCCCAGGAAAGAACGAGGAGCAGCCCTGTCCCACAGATATAAAGGGAAGGAGGAGGAGGTGGTTAGTGGGAGATAATGGGGGAGGGTCATCGCATGCCCCGTTTGGTTGCTGAATGTTAGATCAAACTCTGTAGCTTACCTTTGTAAACACAAAAACAAAATACCAACCCAAATTGTCACTCGGTTGTGCTATGTGATCAATATCATCCCGATGGTAGGATTTTCCTCCACTTAGTGAAGCCGCTCCAAGCCCTGGAGTGGATTATTTTTAGGCTGGTGATGGGAAGATCAGCTGCTGCCTCCTATCGAGTTTCCAAAGTGCACAAACTCTTCTTGCCTTTCTCATACACTGAAGGGGGCAGGAAACTGGGAAGAGACAGGCAAGCAAAAAGCACCAATTTTTTGCCTCCTGAAGCTACAGTCCCTTGGGATTTCTTCTGCTTGCTTTTATTTTCATTTTTCCCCCACTGGAATAGTAAGATTCCAAGAGGCTGCATTGCAGCACATGGACCATTAGCAGGCAGTTAGTTATTCTGAAGTAATTGATTCAGACAAGGTAGTCTAAATCTTGGCAGGCTTGCGGAGATTCAGCTTGTGATTTCTTTTCAAATAATTATGGGCAATTTGAATTTGACAACATAATTTTGCACGCCTTCCATCATCTTGAGCAGAAGAGAAAAGTCTACTCAGATATTTTACTTTACCCTAGATCCCTCCAGACACTTTTGCTTGAAATGCAGCCCAAATCCCACTTTTTGATCACACAGATCTGTTTCGAGACAGATTTTCTAAAACCTGAAACAAATTACAAAACAAATTTGATGCTCATACTAGGAATATCGTTTTTGATACAATGGCACTTAATTTACAAAGGACAATGAATGTGTTTTGGCTGCAGAATACATGGTATATGTTTAATTAGTGCAAAGGAAATCCGGACAGTATCTACATGCAGTCAGCTGCTTTGTTTGCTCGTTTCCTTTTGGTGCCTTTGAACCAAGATATACCAAGGTTCAGCTTTTCCATCGTGATAGTTTCATTTGAGCCCTACAACTCGTGGCCACAGATAGCAAAGATGCAGGACTTGGTGGTGAGTCACAGGACACATGGTAGCACAGGGTGGCTTTGAGCACAGCTGTTCCGTCATTAGGTACCAGACCTGGAGGCCCTTGGGACAGAATTTGCTCAGATCTTACAAAACCCAGGGGTTGCGTCTGGATGACTAGAGAGCAAATGATTCCCAATGGATTGAGGTCAAGCATGTTTTCGTGCCGTGAAAGGGATTACAGTGAGCTCTGAATGAGAATGTAGTTGGATGGCTGAGGCCAAACACTGGCAGAACTCATCAAAATCTTGACAAGCCCAGCATGTTCCTTGTCCTCTGACATGTCCTGCCTTATGATTGTTGGGATAAGAAAGCAGAAACCTCAGATCTAGAGAAAATGAGCGCCTCTTGTTATTGCCCATTGACTTGAAACACCAGCGCAGCATTACACCGAACAAACGACAGACCTCAACAGTCCTCCGTGGCACTTAAAGCTCGTGTTTACTCCCCCCCATGTAAGAAAGTTCAATGCTTTAGAAAAAAGATTGTTGGTTGAAAGCTTCTGAGTTTTGCTATATATATCTATGTTTCATTAAGAAATATAAAAAATAAAATCTTAAACCCATCTAATCATCATCCAGAATAGGATTGTCATGTGATATTTCTGAAAATGCAAGTAATTTCAGACAGAAGTGACTAGTATTTATGGTCACAATTTTCTTTACCAAAACATGAAATTTTGGTTCATTTTCATTCAGCTCTGTCATCGCTACCAAATTGTTTAAACAGGAAGGAAAAGAAGACAGTAAAATGAACATGGAAGCAACCAGAATGTTTCATTTTGCAGTTTCTAAACAAAGTGCTTTCATCCCTCTACATGACAAGTCAAAATGCTTGGAAATGCATTTTTAAAAGGATTACGAAAAACCAAAAGCTCTTATATGCCAGAAATTCTGCTCTGATCTGAAATGATTTTTTGTATCAGTGTTCTTCAATTTCCCGGGGGGGGGAGGGGAGGGGGAGGAACAAAACAAATGAATAAGTAATGGTAATTCAAAGTGTTTCAGGGTATGTTTGGACCTGTCAGTGAACGGCCAAGCCCCCAGGCCGACCCTCAGGTGTCCCCTTGCACACCGTGTCACCAGCTTCCCCACGTTATCCTGCAGGCGACAAGCGCTCCGCTACCGACGCCTCCCGACGGCGGAGCCGCTCCGGGCGCCCGCGGTGCCGAACCGAGCCCGGTACCGGCACAGCCGGCAACGGGGGGCGGCCCCGGGCCGCTAGCAGCTGCTCGGGGGCGATACTCGGCGGCCGGCGTGGCAACACGGCCCCCGGTGCGGGGAGGAGGGATGCGGCACCCCCCACCCCCCGCCGCCCGCTGAGCGCCCCGGGCCCGGCCCC
>JAVJGJ010000057.1:18174569-18184762 GCA_035590215.1 Microhierax caerulescens
CAGGGCCGGTCCGCCCTCCGCCTGCCCGGGGCCGGGGGCGCCGGGCTCCCCCCGCGTGGCGGACGGGCAGCCGAGAGGCTGAAGCCGCTTCACCTGCTGGCTTCGGGGGTGGGGGGTGGCGTGTGCGCGACACATTCTAAGCGGATTTTAACGGAATGGCTGAGGTTTGGCTCCTCGCTCCGGGGCGGGAAAAATCCACGGCCCAGCCGGCACCGCCTGCCCCGCTGCTGTGGCGGGTTCCCATCAGCTTGAGCTGCTAAACCCAGAGGAACCCAAATGGTGCAGGAATGGCGGGAGCGGGGAAAGGCCTTACTAAGTGAGGGCTCACCGCGGTGAGGAAAGGCCCGACAGCCGCTGCGGGTACGGGTGGTTCTGCCACAGCTCCCAGCCGAGAGCTCCCAGGGACTTGGCGTGGTTTGTTTAACTGGCTAAACGGGGAAGGACGGGTGTCTGTGCAGTGCTCAGTTAACGCGCCGTGCGGGTTTCAGCTGGCAACAACTTGCTCTGCCCTTTTCCAGAATCAGAGAATTGCAGAATCATTTAGGTTGGAGAAGACCTTAAAGATGATCAAGTCCAACCCAGCACCCATATTGCGGACCGGTCCGTAGGTCTCCCTCTACGTGCACTTCATGGCCCACCAACACTAGCAATCAAGGCACTGGACCATAATGAGCTGCCACTCGTTAGCCAAAGTCAGGTAGCTGCATGCAGGCTCCTAGTGTTTCCCATTCCTCATGCAAAGAGCTGGAATCAACATCATTTCACCCACGCGTACAGGTTATTTTGTTTGAACCGTTGGCACTAAAGTAGCTGCTTTGGAGAAAACCTCTCGTGGATATTGTGCTGAACAAGTGGGGATAAATTCCTTGTTTTATTTTAAACCTATGTATATCATTTACACTAGGGCTTTATGCTAATACAGCAATATAAACAAATGCTCAGAGTAAATTACATGAGTTATGGTCTATTTATGGTCTATCAAGTCTTTATTTTACTTCTAAATTTGTCACAGTGACAGAATCCCCATAGTGCTGTATCAGAATTCATGCCATCATATAAAAAGACCAGACTGACACAGCTTCAAGATTAATTTTAATTATGCTTACAACTCTATTTAAAAAAAGAATTTTTTTATTTGTTTTAATGATTTAAAACAAATACAATAATACAAAATTATTTAATTTAATTTTTGTATTTGTTTTAATTACACATTGCTCATTTTACCTAAACAAAAAAATAATGGATCTACCAAGAAAATGTTAATGAAGTAGCAAAGATTCCCTTTTCTATTTTTTTTTTTTTTTAATGTAATGGAAAATGCAGTCTGGCCTTTGAATAACTTCTCTGTCCCTTTTAAATATTTATTGTGATTAAGCTCAGAGTGGGGAAGCAGTAGAAGCTTAGTATTATTTAAAATATTTTCCACAGCTTTTTTGAAAGTTATTATTCCTGGTTTCTATGGGGAAAACTGTTGTGGAAAATATATACAGCAAAATGTCAACAGAGCAACCTAAGCAGAGAAGAACTGTATATGGACAACTACAAGAAAATCCCAGACCTCACTGTACATTGCTATAAAAGGTGTACAAAGCCACAGGACTTGAAAAGGGATTTTCAAACCTTCTGATCCTTGATGGGCAACTGTACATAAGTGGCACAATGATGGACTCAGAGGCATCAAATGCAATGCTACGATTTATCTTGGTAGCTCTTAATCTTGACTGAATCTGCATGCAAATTTGCAGTTTAGATGCTAAATACAATATAACTTTTCTGATCTCCAGTTTTATTTGTTCTGTTTGATAAAGGTTGGTGTTTTTTTAAATTAAAAAAAAAAAATCAGGCACATTGGCAACCAAACACATATGGTTTGGGTTACACTCTTTTTTGCTTCAAAAAAACCTACAAAACCTGAGAGCTATTCTTTTAACATTGGAGGGCTTTTGGAGGCTGTCAAGAACAATAACGTAAGATTTCCATAACCTCTAAGTGTAGAGGAGTTTCATCCTAAGTATCATAAAGTAGACGTTTTGCTCTACAACCTAAATTCTACCAAACCCACAGACCCACTTGTATTATAAATTACAATGATACTGTGGATTTTGTGTGTGTGCGCGCATGTGTGCAGCTGGAAGAAAGGGTTGTCTTTTTGGTTTTATCTGTGCTGTATTGAACTTGTGTCCTCTAGGCTGACATTGGACAATTCAGACTATTCTTGTGTGTTGCCTAGAAAATCTTCACTTATTTCTAAGACAGCAAGCCTACCAGTCAGATTTTATCCTCTCTGCAAGCAAGACAGGACTAAACTAGTTCATTTTCTTCCATTGAACCCAACAAAACATCTACATTGTTCAGTCCCATTTACAAATTTTGGCTTTTAGTTACATAGTATCAGAAACAAAAGATGTTCAGGTCTCTAATTTCAGTGTGAATGCCTGAAAGGGGAGTTAGATACTAAACACAGAACTCACATCACCCAGGATTAGATAGTAGATATTTGATTGCTTATTTCTCTGCCGATTACTCCCTGTATCTCATTTGGAGAGAAAAACACATTTTCAGATTATAATTATCTTCATCCTAAACCAGGTATATAAGACAGTGGGAACTCATTCCCCCTGGATATGACTATCTCACTCCATGGAAAGTTTATATGATTGTACAAGCTTACATAGAATTAGGGAAGTAGACTCCTGCTGCTATGCGTGCTATGCTACATTTGGAAAGGAACCTAAATAACTGGAGCATTTATGAAAATTTTACCCAATATCTTCTTCTGCTTTTCTCCTTCTGCAAGGTATGGAAATAGTTTTTCAGCCTGAGATATTTTTCCATATATCTACTTTATGTTGTGTAAATCAAGAGAATATGTTAAAAGGGTAATAATCATGACAAGTATCTTGTAGAAGTCATCCCCACCATTTTTACTAGACGTGGTAGAACCCACACAGTCCTTCTCCCACATCCCTTACTGTTTCAGATTGTGATTCCAAAAGTTGCCATACTTGAGCATTGCTATGTTCTATGCTGGGATTAATGTATAGCGTAAGGAAAGATCAATCATTAAAACTGTAAAAAATCTCTTTTATAGGAAAAGGTGAAATGCATTTGCCTATACTAACCCTGAAATCTGACATCTGCCGCATACAAAATACAGCTGCTTTTATTTGCACCATATATAATACATTCTTCAAAAAGCCACTACCATAAGAGGATACATTCTTAATGCAGTTGCCTTGCTTTTTTAAAAAATTGAACTGTAAAGAGTCCCACATCTGCCTTTTATCTAAATCCTCATACTCCAGTCTCTGATTCTTAAGATCCCTATCTTCTTTTTCAGGCAAGAGAGGTAGTGCAGTTGCCTTGCTTTTAAAAGAAAAAAAAAAATGAACCGTAAAGGGTCCCACATCTGCCTTTTATCTAAATCCTTATACTACAGTCTCTGAAGTTGCATCTCTCAGAGCTGGAAGTGTTTTAAAAAAGTCTGTGTTCAGTTTTCCAGGAACGAAATGCCCCTTCTATTAAAATTCACTTTCATAAAAAAGGCAACCCCCAAATATATTTAAAACCATTGTGATCACACTTTATGTTGTATTTCAGTTAATAATAGACATCATCTGGGTAATTTAACTGCTGCAGTATAAGTGTGTTAATTGAGGTTTTAATATGCACCGCCCTGTTCTTTGTGTTACTAGCTACCCCTGTATTTAGTGGGTACTAAATACCAATGTCCTGGATTGCAGATCTTTTCTTATTCTTTTCCTGCTGATATCATCTGTGACCCTTGCTGGAAATCAGGAAATGGTAAGGTAAGCCTAAAGTCCATCTTACAGCACCTTTATAAAATCCCATACTTACATGGATTGAGATCTGGAATAAAGTTAGTCAAAAGGATTAAGATTAATTTAAAACAACTTTACTTCTTTACAGTAGGATATGCCAATGGCAGGCATGTCTTAGCAGATGACACAAAAGCCCACAAATGAGAACAAATAAAAACTTACTAAATTGTCCAGCGATCAGCACACTGCAGAATGGTGTGGAATAGTGCCCCCCAGACTCTCCCAAAACACTTTCTGAAGCTCCTCAGTAGGATATATCTAAGGTACTTCTGTAATACTTCATCATGAGCCTGTGACAGCAGGCTTGATAGCATGGTCAAAGGAATTGACCATGTAATTAAATAATTCATGTAATTAAAGAAAAAGTGGGATAAATTGTTACAACACAATTTGGTCCAGTTCCAAGACAGCAACAAGACAATACCATATGGTACAATATTGTAATTGTATGTATATAATATGTAAAAGCAAATAGAACAGTCTTCAGAGTGCAAATAGAAGTTCCTGTAGAACAGTAGTAGTAAAACACTACCCTGACCTATACAATGCTTCAAGGCAGACTCTTGGCAGAAAATAGCAGATTTATTAATATGACTTCAGGAAGATTTACATCATATTTGCTGTAATAAAGCAAATGGTCTGAAAAATGTAAAAGGGAATTAAACAGACTTTCATCAGTGTTTACTCTCTGTTTTACGTCTTGTCCCTGTAGCAGTCATGGTCTCGATAGGGAGCACTATCTCATTTCAAGTGGACCAACAGATTCTTTTGCAACTTTGCATGTGAAATGCTGACATGCTGAGGCAATCTGGAGATCATTGAAAAAATACAACCAGAAACACTCTAGCCAAATTTTCAGTATGTGAACCGGTATGTAAATTGACTGCACATGATCCTGCATTTAGTATTCCATGTGTTAAGTAATGTATTACTTATCATCCAGCTGCAAATAAAATGAACCCCATCTGTACAACTCAGATCCAAATCTTGTCTGTAGATGTATCACCATCCAGCAGATGTTTCAGTCTAAAGACTGTGGGTTTTTTATCTACAGTGAGACAGATTCTGTCAGCCAACTAGCAGCAAGTAACTGCTAAATGTGGCTAAGTGATGTCTGAAAGCAGATGAATGTAATTGATTTTAGATTTGAAACATAAGGCAAGAGCCACTAGTGGTATGACATGTTATGTCTGAACAGATTAAATGATACTTTCAGGAGGTCAAACTCCCATTTCCCTCTTCAGAAAATCCTAGATGGAAAATTAAGTTCATGTAACCAGAATGCAATATGCCCAATAAGCATCTCATTCATTGCATTGTGTCCTGAGCAGCTGATGTGTATGTGCACTCTTTTATCTAGACTAAACCCGCCCCCCCCAACTCACTTTATCTGTTGCTATGGCAATATGATGTTGTTGGAAAAAGTAGCTAATGATATTCTGACTCATGTTGTTCCACAGAACAGAGAAAAAAACTGAGAAAAAGTGAGGGGAAGAGAAAGGAGAGACACTTTAGAGAATGTTTCCAGGAACATTTATGTCTGAGGAAAAATACAGCACATCCTTCTTACGTTCATTGAGCAGACCCTCTTGTAAGACAAAGCGGATCCATTTGAACTGGTATTTGGCTAAAGTAACTCAAAAGGTGACATTCAAGGAAAAAAAAAAAAAAGAGAGGGGAATCTGGTCACTTTTAGGGACAATGAAGATGAGCAGGTCCATTGTGGAGCCAGCTGTGTTTGAAGTTTCTCAGATTTGTATGCTGCCTAATCCTTACCACTCAGCCCAGGTAACTAGTGTTTAATTAAGCTGGTTCAATACCAGCTGGTAGAAAACCCATGACTTGCAGAGTTGGTTGGAATTTTGCTTTGAGAAGCTTTTGTCTGGCTAATAAAAAAAAAAATAAATTAACGTCTTTACCATTTACTTATTAAAAATACAGCCTTTTTTTTCTTATTCATATCTTTTTCAACCCCTTTTATTTCCTCCCTCTTTTAAGCAGCAAAACACAGAGGAAGAAGTTGGAAAATCTTTTCTCCAGCATTTTGAGAGTCCTTAGTGTAAGGGCTCTTTCTGAAATCTGTGCAGGTTTTTCCTGCTTGCTCCTGAGTCCTGGATGTGGAGATAAAGAAAAGGCTTTGTTCATTGCCTGGGTGCCAGGCTGCAGAGTGGTTATGCCTTAAAATGTAGTGAAGAAGCAACTAGCACTAAATCTGGCTCTCTGAGCTCACCTGTAAATTAATTCTGTGCCCACCTGTCTGCAATGAGGGGCTGCCCAAAGCCTCCCACATCTTAAATCCTGATCAGGGAAGAAGAGATGTTGTCAGATGAGCACGGAGGGAGTAAACAGCTCGGTGGAGTGTGAACTAGCTGCAAAGGTGCTTTGCTGCACGTAGGCATGTTCCAGGGCAGAACTTGGGTGGATAAGCAATTGTATATAACCAGTACTTATGTATACAGTAAATGATCTCACATAGGGTCTGTGCCTTTATATGCCATGCCATAGCATCTTGTACTGTTGAGATAAAAATTATGATAAAATAGTGAAAAGTCTTACACGTGAAAAATGTATCTTTCTGATTCCTATGACATTTGTCTCAGCATTTTCAGAATGTAAAGTGCTATCTTTAGGCCCCATATTTTGAAAATTTTAACTTGGCTTCTTAAGAACCAGCACTAATGCTGTTAAGTACATTCCCACTGAAGCTGGGAGGAGATGCAGATTCCTGATATCACTGAAAATAAAATTTTCTGAAGAAATTTCCAGAGCTAAAAGAGATAGATATATTATTTGAAGTATAAGAAGATGAGGAATGTACAGGATGATGTAGTTACTTAATGTTCTAAAACATTTTATTATGTCTAGGGGAACCCAATAAAATGGGATCCTGATAAATAAACGAAACTGAAATACTATTTTATAATAGATAGTACTCCCACTACATTTACTACAGGTTCTGGACACACTCTGAACGGTAGAAAACAAGATTCTTGTTCAGAAGGCTTTCCTTCTGCAAATATGCATTTCAGCTTTCACCATGAAAATTTACAAAGCTTGTAAAAGAATAGTTCCCTTTCCAAAACATACTGTGTTTCATTATCAGGTATCACCAATAAAAGCGTTCAATGCAGCATCCAACATATTATGTAGATATCTACAACATTCACCTGTAGTCCTTTTGAAGCAAGTACTGAGGTTTCTGCAATTGCAGAAGCTAAAACATTATGCTCATACAATAAATAAAATAAGAAAGCATTAACAGTTTCAAATTTATAAACTTCATTTTGCACAGACAAAAGCTGATAAAGTCTCCCAAGGAAGGTAAGTCTGCGGGCTGCCACTGTACCTTCCTGCAAGTTCCTGCACTGTAATGGTTAATAGTAATCCCACTAAAATTTTTAAAGGTCCTCCTTTTCATACATAGTTTGAAGCATTCAGCACTGGTACAGACAAAGTGTATCAGTATTCAAGCATCCTCCATCTATGTATTGAACGGTGGAAGAAAGGAGAACGGTTACAGGGGAAAGTTCCTTCTCCCTATCAACAGGGCCTGCTGCCAGACCAATAGGTATCATTCCCTCTGACCTCTAAGAAACACATCAATGAAGACAAAAAGTTCTTGTCTTGAGCTAAGAGAGTACTTGATTATGGAAGACAGGCAGGAGGAAAATTTGCCTGCAGTGATATTTACATGAGCGATTTAGCCTGATGACAAAAATGGTTGCCAGGACAGTTGGATGCTTGTGGTCAGCGTGGCTGTGGTCAGCACCAGAAGGAGCTCTGGCTCCAGAACAGTATCCCCTTGCAGCTATCTCTGCACGTGCTGCTGGAGCACAGTAAGTCCAGCCTAAGAAAAGTACTTATTTCTATGTCAAAGATATATTTTTAGGTAGTTTTCACAGTGACAGCTAAAGGAGACGTAACGCATTTCAAATACTGTAACAGGTAAGAGATCTAATTGGCACCATTCACTGGAGAGGTCCTTGCAAGTGTTGTATTGTCAGTAGATACTCCTGTTTTCCAGAAGTCCTCTCCTTAGAGACAAGGCACAGGAGCGATGTCTGATTTGCCTTAGACTTCCCAAGAGAGCTCGTTCCTGCGCTTGAATTGAGATCTTTGTTTCAGATCACTTAGAACAAAAAATTGTGAATCTCTTAAATCATTTTAGGACATAGTATACAACACATGCCATATAATACATGCAAGCTGTAGCCCAAATAGTTGAAAGCAGACCACTGTGTAGTACGGAAGGGTAGAAAATTTAAAACACCAGCTTTGAACCATACTTGGACTGTGAATTGGGATATGATTTGAGGTTATATGGTAGGACAGATTGAGGTTTTGGTCCCACATTACCAAAACCTCCTGAGCTGTTTTCAGAGACTATTGAAAAATGACAAAAAAGCTTACAAAGGCAAGGGTAAGAGTATTGTAAGATGCAAGTCAATAAGATGACTAGATAACACCTGTCTCTATAAAATAGAGGTTTCTGTGTCCAACTTTTTTCCAAGATATAGCGAGAAAAAAGTCCAGAGTACTTGAGTCACCTAATGTCCCTTTAGTCACCTCTTGGCCATAATGGTTACCTCAGCTACCTGTTTCCCCTCAGGAGGCACTTCAATCAAAATTACATGATTAAAGCTGATCACTACAAATTAGGGTTAAATCAATCAAAATTGCATGACTGAAGCTGTTTGTTTTTTTTTTTTAATCTATAAAATAATTTTCTATGACAGATATTTCTGATGTTCTATGTCTCCATTAACAAAATAAAGTAATTTTTTACTCCCCAATCAGCATAGTACTACTTTCTTGTAGGGTTAATGAAAAATCAGAATTTATCGCAGATGTTCTATGACTGTATGACTACATACATATTCAATGACTTGCCTTCCCAGCAGCAATTATGAGTGAAATGTGGCTCATGCCCTTGTACAGCTAGTCCAACTGATTAGTTAGGAGTGTGAGAACCATCTCTCAAAAATTTCCATTGTAGTGAAACAGGAAGATTGTACGTGCTGACCTGAGCTCTGTAATATTTTCAGCAGCTGCGCTGAGGCAAGTGACCCTACAGAAATGTGACACAAAATATGCTCTGGGTCTGAGAAGGCAGTCAGTTAGCTAAACACGGGGGCACGAGAGCAACAAGAACGTACTGATTCTATTGGCCATTACGCAAGCGCTAGGGAGTAGATTTACTAGCAGCGTGAATTACATAGGTAGTATCAGGAGACCCTGATCTCTGCCTGATCTTTTGTACAGTCTTCTGTGATTCACATGCTCCAAGAGAAATTATTACGAGGACTATTTATCTGACTCTGCAAAATTTTGTTCAAGCTTCACATGTGCTTTCTATCTAGGGGTTGCTCTGTGGGTCATCAGCCAGCAACGAAATTGGAAATAGGAACCAGTCCAAACAACAAAACTTTACTATACTGGTTTCCCATCCAGCTTGAGGCCTAGACAGAAGGAGAGTGTTTTCATTGAAAGGATGAGGAGTAACATGAATACACAAGAGACTCCTTTCACTTAAAGGGAAACTACCTTCTGCTCTATACCTGGAGGTCTTGCTCTGCAAGGAATAGGAATTCCAATTCAACATAACTGTAAAAGAAGCAAAAAATGCAGTAATTAGAAACTGCAAGCAGTAATAGCATAATTGAATCTGCAAAAGCTATTTCATGTGCATTAATCATAGATAACTGTCTGGAAATCTGCCTGCAGTATAAATAGCTGGTGATTTTACTGAGTTAGTTCTCCATGGATGCATTTCAACATCATTGTTAGATTAAGAAGGATAATTTAAGCAGGGGTCTTATTGCACTTCTGATGATGATTTGCTCAGTCCATTATTACCTGCTTCTGTACCACATGGTACAATAATAATGCACTGCTATAATAACAGCACTAGACAGTACTGTTTCCACCAGCTGCCAAAACAGCATGCAAACACTACTTCAGGTTGCTAATGTCTGAGTGATGTGGGGTTATACTGGGCTACGTTAGAGGATCAGTTTCAGAAGACGTAGCAGACTACGAGCTTGTCGCAGCACTCTCCAAACTAGCCGGCTGCAACAAGGTCTCTTACCATCTCATACCAACATACTCTTCATACCAGTCCTTCTGCTGCCTTCTCCTAGTCTCTCCTCATCCAAGGCACTTGTTCTCTCTCCCTCATCTCTGCTTCTTCCTCGGCTGCTCTCTTCTTTGGCTCTCAACCACTTCACAGAACCAGCCACAGCTGCACCTTATCCACATCACCCAACCCTCTGCCCCACTGCAGCCCACTGTAATTTCCACACAGATCCAATACCCCAGAATACCATCCGCAGAAAGATTACAAAACTGCCT
>JAVJGJ010000057.1:18196641-18208137 GCA_035590215.1 Microhierax caerulescens
CCCCCCCCCTTTTTTTTTTGTGGCCCGCATTCACACCACACTTTGCAGTTGTTTGTATTAAAAATACTCATTTTTTCATAACTCTTTCTTTGTTTTTTCTGTAGAGGTTGATATTGTAGGAAATATTCAAGCAACATCTCCCTGTTTACATCCCAGTGATCTTGTAAAAGTGGCAGAGCTGATCCAGAAGGAGGGGTTTGATTCTGTCTTCTCTGTTGTGAGACGGCATCAATTTAGATGGAGCGAGGTGAAAAAAGGAGGTAATATTTAGCTGTTTTTGGTTACAGTTATACTTAAAACTTTTTTTTCCAGTAGTTTGTTTTCATACACATGGTATTTACATTAGGAAGTGATATCAGAGGCAGGGACCGAGTTCTTGGAGAGATGTGAGAAGGCTTAGAAATTCTTTTCAAGTAGTGCTGTTTTGACATTACTGATCATTTCTCGGTCTTTCTGTAATTGTTTTGTAGAAGTGATAGGATATTGAAAATTAAAATGTTATTAACTTGTGTAGGCTCCAGATATGGCTCTCAAAAATTTATGTGTTAACTTCTGCTTGTTGGGTGTTCCTGGGTATATACACATGACACTGAGGTCCTGTTTTAAGTAGAAAAGTGTTTGTTCTTATTATGCAGTAGCTAACAAATGACAAATAGTGTGAGGTAAAGTCATAATGAAGATGGGATGGCAACCTGTTAGCCTGGAGACTTAGGGTTTGATTCAGCCTGCTAATTTGGCTGCTGACTTCTGTCAAATTGCAAACCGCCTTTGAGCAATGAGGACTGAACTCATGTTGATTAGCTTATACAGAAGAACATGACTATTTTTTCCCAGAGAAAATAGGCCTCTTGGCTACAGTTGCCAAGATGACTGAAGACTGAACTCTTCTTACAAATAAAGATTGTACATTGTTGTAGCTAAAGAAGTACATTTTGCCCTTGTACAAAGAACTGTTATGCAGTTATCTTTGTTGATATCTTTGTGATAAAAGCAGAAATGTTTGCTGCTTTTTCTAAAAATGGTTAGTTCAGATATTGTCACATTGTTATTTTTATTTTTTTAAAATGTATGTGCTACTCAAACATTACAATTATTCTGTTGAGATATGAATTGTTTCAGGTGAAAAATTTTTCAGGAGTTTACAAAGTATCATGCTGTAAAGGAGCATGCAAAATAAATGAAACTGTAGATTTTTTAGAGATAAGTTGCAATAAGAATTTTTAGACTTAAGTTGCAATAAAAGTTTGGCCGTTGTTTAGAATAAACTGCTAACTTCCACATTCTCATTGCTTCTTGTAAGAAGAGAAACATGACAGTCTGTTTGTAAGAGATAAGGGAACTACCAAAATGGTGGATGGCAGTTTAGGATTCTGTGGGTTGCATTTTAGGTAACCAGGTTGCCCTTTACATCTTGAGATGCTAGAATGGACATCTGTGAAAAAACTGAATCTCATTTCGATGTACCACATGGCTTTCTGAAGTGATTTTGTACCACCTAGTCTCTATAGGGTGATTATTAAAATTAAAAAAATCCTCAAGGCCCACCTAAAAAAGCAGATAATTCTTTAGTATAAAATTACATCTAAAATCTTTTAATGTGGCAAGAGATAAAGAATCATTCAATTGCAAGGAGTATGTGTGAAGAGAACAAGTATCACATTGTGCAAACACTAGCAGCTTAAGGGTAAAAGGAAATAAGGAAATGGCTTTTCAGGAGCGTGGTGTTTCAGGTGACAGTGATTTGCAGAAGCATTATACAGTTTAATATTGTACTCCTTTTTCTTTTTTTCCCTTTCCCCCCCAAGATGGCTTTAAAGTGCTGATTACATTAAAAGAATTTTGTATCTTTTTCTGTATATTTCTGTTTTTCCTCCTGTATTAAGGTTTAATGGCACACTCTGAAAGAGAAAGGTGTCTGTCTGACTGGAAATGTTTACTTAATTGAGCACAAAGCTCTAGTGTATTTATGAAATACAAGATGTGTATATATATTTAAGCATCAGGATGTTTTGGTTGTTTAAGAACGCCCTCTAAATTTTTCATGGTTACTAGATTGTGAGACTTGGTGAATTTTAGCTGCTTTGTGCATGTGAATTTAGGTGGTGTAAGGACAAAAGTCCCTGGGTCAGTTGCTGCTGCATTTGCTACTGGCATTGATAGCAATATGGGATCTTCTGGGATCATGTTTATTCAAAGACACGTGTTTGTTTATTTGTGAACACTGATTATGTTAACTTTTTGTGAGTAGTTGAATGTGTATCCTTAAATAGGAAGTATTTTGGGAAAGTACCAAGATGTTTTCACAGGCAAAATTTCTTCTTATATGCTGTTTTTTTTCACCTTCCAGATTTCAGGTTGGTCCTCTTCGCTGAGTTCATTTGGGGCATTCCTGGTTTTAGACATAGGTATCTGAATGTGTTTTTTGCATTCGCCCTCACTGGGAGTTAAACCCTGTCCTATTGTGTACTAGGAGATGGAGTATGGAAAGTGTGTAGTGTTTCTTTTGCATTGGCAAGGACAGTCTAGGAGGATATCCCCCCTACTCCTTTTAGTAACCAGTTTTGGAGCAGATGACCTCTGTTTTTTGGGGTGTGTGTGTTGTTTTTTTTAAAGTTGGAAGGAATAATTTCCTTTTCCTTTGCTAGAAATGTGGGGCAGTTCTCCAGTTTGTTATCCACAGTTCCAAGAATGAGAAGCAATTTAGTGATTCTTTGTAAAGCTAAGCAATGAGAGGCAATAACAAAAGAAGTTGATTTGCATTGTGTCCATAATTTTTCAACAGACAGCCGTTTAAAGAAAGTTAAGTCACTCAAACAGGGATTCTGGAAAATTTAAATTTGTAATTTTTCTTGGTTAACAGAAAACAAAATGACAGAGCCTCAAAACCTGAATCCAGCAAAACGGTACCGGAGGCAAGATTGGCCTGGGGAGCTGTATGAAAATGGCTCATTTTATTTTGCCAAGAGACATTTGATTGAGAAAGGCTACTTGCAGGTTAGTGCTTATGTTTTTCATGCTCTTTAGAATAATATGTCTTTTACTTTTGTTATAGAGGGTTCTGAATTCAGTAACGTAGTTCTATTTCAGATGTAGTTAGTATGAAGTAACAGCACTTTGACTTCAGGACAGTTTGCTTATCATTTGTAACCTAACAGGGCTAGTTGTAGCTAGGGCAGTTCTGGTAGCAGCATCCTCCACAGTGAATTTGAAATTAATTTATACAAATAATTTTTAGCAGTATATAGGTTTAAGCCTAAAACAATACAATGCTGAATTTCACATCAGTTCAGCAGGATGTAAGTGAATATTGTGGAATTCATTTTAGTGTTACTAAGGGTGTGAAACTGACCTTCATGCAGTGTCATAGGTGTCTCATATAGTTTATAAACTTGTGTTCTTGGCCGTTTTAGTCTTATGCCAATTTTTATACTGAAACAGTCTTTTTCCCTTCCTGATGTTTATATCCCAGTGTAATAATGCAGAACAAATGTATTCACTTGAGCTTTCATTTTGTTTGTCTACAAGCATAGTCTCTCAGTTTTCTCATGCAAAACAGGTTCTTCATCTTATATATCGTTTCCAGTATTTGTTAGCAGAACTGAAAAAAAAGCCCAATGTAGATATTTCCATATTTCTAACAGGAATACCTTACTAGGTACATGAAGAATACCAGGTTCTTTTTTCTTTTCCAAATATCTCGCTAATGCTGAGATACTAGTTTTTAGGTAGTTTGCACAGACCCATGCAATGCCAACAAGTGCTGTGTGGACTTGCAAGAATGGATCTGGATGGTACAGTTATGTGGAATTCTACATTTTATCAAGGTTGGGCTACTAGCTCTCTGAGGATCAGGGCTTTTAATTTTTTTAAAATTACATGGGGTTGTGGTGAATATTTCTCCAATTGAAATTAAGTCTTTGTGTAGCTAGTAAACAAAAAAATTTAATCATACTCAGTACTAAGGAAATAACTAACACTTAAAAGTATTACTATTGAACTGTATTAAGAGACCTAGTGTAATGTAATGACTATAATGTGTAACATCTTTCTTGCACATTTGCTCCGGTTGTTTAATGAAAATACGTTATTAACTGCTACCTATAGAAAGTTTCTTTAAATGCTTGGTTCTGTGTCACTGGCAAAATCATTATTGATGGTTCACTTCTGTATAAGCTATTGTGAGCACTGTGTAACCAGATACTCAGCTTTCACTACGTGATACTAAATTGTACAGTTTTGTATTTGTATTAACCCAAGCAGAAGATTTTAATGAGTTCTATTTTACTTAGGGTGGTAAAATGGCCTACTATGAAATGCGTGCGGAGCACAGTGTGGATATTGATATAGACATTGATTGGCCTATTGCAGAGCAGAGAGTATTGAGGTAAAAGCACTTTTCATTGTTTTATTTCTTTGGTGTTGCTCGTTGTTTCAGAGTATGGTCATGTGAATTCATAATGTATGTCATGTAAGTAATCAAGATAAAAGGTAATTAGTTTTTTCCTATCTCTGAAATCATCTGAATGTGCTATATGGTTTATTTTGGGGGTGTATATGTAGTGTTTGGGGTTTTTTTAAAGTTCAGCTTGGGGAAAAGTGTAAGCCTCACTATACCCTGGCAGTGTGTTAGCATCATCTCTGGCTTTTCCAGCTGACTGGTCCTAAGCTTACATGGTCTGGACCATATTTACTGGTGCACATGACTTAAGAAGAGTGTTCACGTAGAAGGCATGAGCTGATTACATCTTGCCAGCTGCCTTTTCTTTGCAGCTACTCTTCACCTCTGTAAGGAAATAATGGATGGGAATGTAATGGAAATAATGGATGGGAATGTAATATGTTTTGGGTGCCTTTTTCGTCTTTCTGTTTTGGTTTTGCCCCAGGTAAATGCTACAGAGCATAACCTCTTAGGAAGCAAATCTCATCCTAATTTTTAAATGGACAACATAGCTGTCTTTTGGGTTGTTCTGGGTTTTTTTTTTCATTGAAGAGGGAGATTATAGTTGGAGGGTGATGATGATGAGAAAAGACATTAGAAAAGATATTTCAAAGCTGATTCTTCTGTCTGAAGATCACAGTTATAGTTAAAATACTTTGTTTTGGTGTCTGTGAAGACTTTGAACCTAAAAAGATAACTTCTTTGTCTAGCTTTGGATATTTTGGCAAAGAGCCATTAAAAGAGGTGAAGCTATTGGTTTGCAGTATTGATGGATGCCTGACAAATGGTCGCATTTATGTGACAGAAGATCGGAAGGAAATGGTCTCCTACGACTATAGAGATATTGTTGGTATTGATCTATTAAAGAAAAGAGGAATCCAGGTAAGTGTTGTTATGAAGTGTGAAGCTTTATGTTTAATGTAACCTGAACATTCAAAGATTCTAAAACCCTGCAGCATGTAAGTTGAAGTTGCTTCAGAGTACTAGTGATCAAGCAGTGTAATATGTTGGTTCAGGGTAGGGACAAATGTTGTTCTTTGATCCCTTAGAGGAAAATAAAACTGTTTCAAGAAAGTTCTCAATTTTATTCACAGTAGCTGTGGCATCTTTCTCTTTTTGTCCTGGAAAAATGTGGGAAGAAATTCTGAAGCTGTTTTGCTAGCACCAGTTACACTGTTCTGTGTAGTCTAGACACTCATTCATTAGAAGTCAGCTTTACCAAGCAGGGATATGTTGTTACCTCTTAGCTATAGAAGAGGAAGAAATACCCAGGCAAATTAGTTGGTCCATCCTAGATCACCCATGATTGTTGCAAAGAGGTGAAATTGAATCCCAAACACTGTTGTCTGCATAGTTGTTCTAAGCATAACTTACATGCTTTGAAGTGGTAAGAATTCAGTATAAATGAAAAACTGAAACAACACAGATTGTAACAGGGCTACTTGTGTTTTGGTGGTTGTTGTTGTTATTATTATTATTATTATTGCTATTAAATTCAGGTGATCTGAACCTTTGCTTGCATTTATGTAAAATTATCCTCCTGGCTATTTTCTGTCTGTGCTGCTGCCTTTGATATAGCTAGAAGAGTGCTTTGTGGGGTAAGAACTAAGTACAGATTTAGGTTTCCGTCAAAGAACCTTAACTCAGTTCTGCTGTTGACAGAGATAGGCGTGGATAAGGCAAAGGCAGCTATACCCCAAGTAGACTTTTCCAGATACGTTTTTGGAGTCTCTATTGTAGGATTAATTTTTTCATATATGTATATAACAGGTTACACAAAACATTCATGACATACTTTAATGCAGCTGTTGCTGCCTTGGGGCAGCAAGCTTGTAATCATTGTTTTGTTGCCAGTGGGAGCTCATTTTCATACTTGCTGTGACTTGGAATCTTTCATTAAAAATCTCCTGGTCTTTGTGCTGCGCTTCATGTATTTCTGCTATATGATGTTGATATATTCTTGCTTTGTGCACCACTCCTGTTCTGTACTTAATATCGGTGCCAAGTATTTTTTAGTATTGAAAAGCAATTAGGGAAGGTAAGCTTGTCCGCTTGGACAGAAAATGTGGAGGTGTTGTGTCTGAGATTTTAAAAAATACTGCTGCAGTAATGTGGTTTAGCTTAGTTGTGCGTTGTTTCTGAATTTTCAAATTCTGAATGAACTTCAGAGATTAACGTGCTGTGCTACTTCAATCTCTAGTGTTCTGTTGAAGCTCTGAAATCCTACTCTAAATAAAATGATGTTGTTAGGAAAATAGTTTATAATATCCTACTTCTGCAGATATTACAGAAATCTTCCTTGGGAATTCTCTTATTCCCTACTGTGTCTTAATTAGATTATATTGCACTAGATAGTCAGCGTGCCGCTGTATGTGATAGCCAGTATTTTATTTGGTACATGTTGCATTTAAAAAGACTAAGTAAATTTAATTTTTGAACCTCAGGGAAGCCTATGAAATGGTGTTTCACTTTCCTAAAATGAAACTTTGAAAATCAAGACTGTAATGTGGTTTTGGATGCTGACCACTTCTGCTCTGAGTTTTAATTGAAGAAATCAGTTATTCAATGCTTTTCTGATATCTGAGAGAGCTTCTGTGAGCAAAACTTACACTGTTTTGTTTAACAGATTAACTTGCATGTATTGTTTCATTGTACGTAGAATTTAGTCTAACTTTATTTTAATAGGTTCGACTCATCTCTGAAAGAGATTGTTCAAAAACGCTGTCAGCCATGCAGCTGGGATGTATAGCAAAAGTTAGTGCAACAAATAAATTACAGGTCCTGGAGGACTGGCAAAAAGACATGGGTTTGAGCTGGAAAGAAGTTGCTTACTTAGGTAAATTATTTTTTTTTTGGTAATAAGATTTCGTATAATGTACACAAATACAAATTTCATAGTGCTGCATTTGTTAATACACTAAATTTAATGGGATTTACATGCAAATTACAGCACAGAATCACCAAAAGGAGGTAGGTATTTTAAGGCTTGTTAGGGACAATCTGAATATTAAAGGCATTGATGAATCGGTGTCTGCTTTGGTAAGGGAAGTCTTAGCTGCTTTTATAATGAGATTTAGGAAAGCTTTTGATATTACACAAGCATACAGTTACAGCTCACAATTTTGAACTTATTCTAGTTCCTTTCAGATTGATATTGTATAGCTTATATTCTGAAATGAAAACAAGAAATGGATAGAATTAAAACTGAAAGCTCTACGATTCTGTACAAAACTTTCAGTGACGGCTTAAGTGTATAGTCCTGCAAATGTTTATTCAGTTGCTCAAATAGTGTTACTACTCTTAAAAGAACCGTTCTCTTGCCTGAAGATTGTGTGAAGTGTGATCAGCATTTACAGGTATCGGTAACATTTTCTGAGAACTGACTCACATGTGCAAGGTGCTGTTGAGCTGCTGAGATGAAAATTGTGGCAAGAATACAAATTTTAAAAAGTACATTAATATGTACAAAGGAAAATACTGAGCTTGCTCACTTTTTCCCCTCTGATATTTTGCCATGTCTGTCATCTTTCTTGATAGGAAATGAAGACTCTGATGTGGAATGCCTGAAGAAAGCTGGCATGAGTGGTGTGCCTGCTGATGCTTGTGCAGTTGCTCAGAAAGCTGCTGGTTATATCTGTAAAAGCAATGGTGGCTGTGGAGCTGTCCGGGAGTTTGCAGAACACATATTCCTCTTGTTAGAAAAAGTGAACTCTGCAAGAAAGCAAATGGAAGAAATGAGTTCGGCAGGAAAGGAAACGGGGAAATGAGAACAGCAGGAGAGGAAATAAATGAACTAATGAAAAAAAAGTAGCACAGTTGGTCAATCCTGCTTTTCTTGCTCCCTTTTTTCCTCAGTAAGCCTGTACCCCAAAAGATGTCTTATCTTTCAAGTTTTACATTGCATTAGAACTAAAAAGATGTTTCGCTCTAATTTAAGGTCCCACTTTGATACTCATGATTGTGTGCTGATAAAAACAACCATATGAATGATTATTTAAAAAGCCATATAAGTGCAATGGAAGGAATGCTACAAAAGGTGGCAGCCTGTAAATCTACTTCTAATCATTACAGCTATCTTACAGGAATGGTGTGCCTTTATTTCACAATCTGAATATTTTCAGGGATCAATGATTTTGCATGACTTGCAGATTTGTAATTTACACTTTCAAAAAAAAATTTTGTCAGTTTTGCTCATTTTGTTTACATTTCCTCTATCATATGTCAACATGATGATGTAGTTGTGTGCTTGCTTCATACAGGATTTGTTTCTAGTACAGAAGAGTTTTAGCATATGCTGGAGAGGGCAGGTGTAAAATAACTATCAAACTTCTTTCTATATTTTTAAAAGATAGGTCAGTTACTGTAAAATCAGTTAATACTACTATTAGTTAAGAAAAGCACTTAAGCATGTGTTCAATTTTTAGCTCATAAATAATTAAATGATAGTTGGAATTGTGCCTCTTCTCTTTGAATCTGTTTGTATTGGGTTTTATTGAAGTGCTTAAATTAACCCAAATGCTTTGCCAAATTTGAAGTTAAATTTTGCATGAACTTTGAGATCTTTCCTTTGCAGAAACCCTGTTTCTTTCTATGAAGGCTTTATTACAACCGTTAATGAGAGAGAGAAGAAAAAAACCCTTTAATGTTTATTGTATGGAAAAGTAATTGCTGTTTAAAAAAAACGACAACCTAAAGTGTTGATAATTGTGGGTTTATATAAAACAAACGTTCAGACTGTTATTAGCATGTTAATTTCAAGGTGTTGTATATGTATGTTTGTACTTGTGGAAAATACAATTTTTACCATGTCTTGTTTAAAGAATTTGGTATCCATAAAAATTTTTAGAAAGGAGACTAAAAATATGCATCAGTTTTCAGTTGCAGTATTTATCAGCAGGTCAAGTTCTGTCTTGGGTTATGGTAAAAAAATAAAAAATACCCATGGTACACAGGCAATTACTACTAAGGTGAATAATAATAACTTGTCATTTTATATTGTTTCTCTGCTAAATAGACACTCCCAATATAATATCACCTGATACATTGCACTCTGATTAACTTTGTGTTTACTTCCTTTTGCAATACAAAATTTTAAACTGAAATTCTTTTGCCACCTGTCTACAGTAGCAAGGTTAACAGGTGAATAATTTACTGTACTAATTGCTTTAAGTTATCATTTAAGTATTTCTTTTCAGTGAGGTTTTAGAGTTCTGCGCTGGATGAATACCATGGACTTTGGTAATAGGAGAGCCACATTTTGGACAGAACTGTGGACTTTGGTATAGGTAGGTGTATTATTTCAGTTGTATAAACTGTGTGGTAAAGCTTCAGAAGTCCAGGTTGGATGAACAATTCAGGTTTGATAACGTCACTTAGAATTGGCCAAGTTCTGTGTTACTTTGCCTTGTCATCATCATGTAACTTGCTGACTTTGATTTCAAGAACAGTTTTGTGTGAACAGATAGCTTTAAACAGTGTGACCGTGATGAACTTGATTGCCATTCCTTTTATCTTGGGGAAGGCAAAAATGCAAGTATGTGCAATTATAGAAATATGAGTTGGCAGTACTGTTTATAGCATATTGTTTGAATCAAGAACTCTTCTCATGTTTCAGCTGCTTGCTGAATGTGCTGCATATACATTGGGTCTCTACCCAAAATTTCTATGTGTATCAAAAATAAATGCAGAAACACTTTTGTATAAATGTTGGTAATGAGAGAAAGAAATATGGTAGCTGATATATAATTGGTTTTGGTTTGACAAATTCTTGTTTAGAAAAATGTGGTATAATCTTACATTCAGCATATAGGAAGCATATGAAGAATAAAAGAGCTCTAGAGACCATTTACAAAATAAAGCCTGTTTGAGGATATGGGAGATGCACGATCTGCTGCCTGAAAGGTTCAGATTTGTATTGCCTGCACTGCAAGGGAAAGCCTAACTATCAACTAAGAGTAGCATGAGGGATGTCTTATTACTTCTCTTGATTTTATAGAAGATTCTTAATCATACGAAGAATTTAGGGGTCATAGAGGCAGAGGTAGTGAGGGTAATTCTGATAGACACCTTAAAGGAGAAATCCCAGGTCCTGGGCAAGCTTCAAAAGTGTAGTATCTTTTGCTAATGCCTGTTATTTCAGTACATATCCTGGCACCGTGATTGGCTTTCATTAGAGGTGTGTGGTTCACTTAGACTAGATTTCAGTGGTCATTTTTGTTACAGTGGGCTAATCTTGGAATAATCTCTTCCAGTCATTTGAGCACTTTTTTTTTAAGAACTTTAAATTGCCTAGTATATTCCTAAAAATGTATTCAATAATGTTGGCTGATTTATCATAAATTTTTGAAACGGAAAAAATTATACTATGCAATAGTTTGTAATAAGCTATTATGAAAAAATAGCTGAATACCTGAAATTTGAAATAAACAGTTTTCTTTAGTCTTTTGAGGAGAGGATGGTTATGGAGTAATTTCTGATGAATTTGTATACTGTAAATCATACACTTCCAAGTTCATGTGCCACACAAATGGATTATACCTAATGATATACTGATGAAGGTGATCAAATTTAATGCTGAAATTAATCACATGCACACACAGTTACTCAAAATTTTCATCTTGATCTGGTCTTGGAGGCAAATCTTGAGTGTTTTTTGTGTGTGTTTATACCCTCTTAAATAAACTTCTGCACTTGCCTGTGTTCCATCTTTTCAAATAGCTGGTTTCACAGTGTTGCATGCTTTGTGCCTGTGTTTGTGAAAAGGTACAATTCATATCTCTGTTTTCTGAGCTGTCAAAGCAAGCCCGGTATTTCTGTAGAAGAATAATCTTGTAAATTGAGCAGAACGTATTGAGAATTATTTGACAGGATATTCTTAGAGAGAATTCCCATTTTGGTTAGGCCTTGAGATCTCTACTGGTTTTGGCTGTTTGGTGGCTTTTGCCAGAGGAGTTGAGTGGAGGGAAGAAGAGAAGGACAGACAGTAACATACAGTCTTTACATTTTCTAACTTTGGCTCAAGGGGTAGAGGTTAGCCCCTTACCTACTTCTGGCTCCAT
>JAVJGJ010000057.1:18208157-18224600 GCA_035590215.1 Microhierax caerulescens
TCTTACTCAATGTATGTTTCTTTCCAGTTCTGTGCTATTTCCTGTAGGGTGATCCAGTGTGTTCTGACCTTAGTTCATTTCAAATCAATAGGAATCATACAGAACTCAGCCTTTTGAGGTCAGAGATATTTTATAATAATTAATGATTTCAGATTCTTAATGCTTTTAAACCTTAAGCACACATTAGTTGACTAGGTTTTTCAAGAGTCCATGTGGGAATGTTTTGTTTTAATTATATTTTCTATTAGTAGTCTCTTAAAACACTATTTCCTGTTTCCAGAAATAACTCCAAATGAGTCTAGTTACACCCAGCAGGACTAATTATCCTTAATGTCAGCATTTTAAGAGCAATAATAAGGTATATCCAGTGGAAGAAAAACACTGTTATGCATTAACCAGATGCATAAATGAGTTAGAAAAACTTATCACTAAGGTACTTGTTTGAAAAATCCTTGGATGGTAGGCTTGTGTCTCTCTCTTGCTCTCAGACAGTTTTATCTGTCCCCATTTCAGATCCTAGATACTTTTGTACGTATGTGGCTTTGGTTTAGTAGAGCTTTCCCAGTGCTAGAGATACTGGAGGAAGGAGAAGCACTTAGAAGCAGTCCTGTTCTGCTGGCTCCCACACCTCTGTAGCTTTACAGACCACTTCCCCTGAAAGGGTTGCATTGTTTTCTTTTCACAGATAGAAGGATTTTTTAATATCACAGATAGAATTTTTTAATTGTTTTTGAAAAGGTGTTAAAGGGAACGAGCAGTGAGCAATGTGGAGGCAATGCTACCAAATCATTCAGCTTAGTAAGAAGCAGGGTTGATGAAACTGAGTAGAGATGTATATAATATAAATGAGCTTAACAGAAAAACAATCCCAATGTCATATAAAAAAAATATCCATTTCTACTGAGCAGTTACAATCCAGAAAAATACTGTGTGCTAGCAGTTAAAAGAGCAGACTGAATTTTAGGAATTATTAGGAAACGCACATAGAACAAAAAGGATAAAAGTAATTATTCCACCGTATAAATCAGTCATTTGCACATATCTGGAATGCTGTGTTGTTTTGTTTCTTACATCTTAAGAAGGTGGTAGCACTCAAAAGGTTTGTGGGAAAGTAACATGGATGATGAAAGGAAGGAACCGTGTTCAGTGTGAGCAATAGCCAAATAAGAATTCTGCACTTTGGAAGAAGGATGACTGAAGGGAGTTGTGTTAAGATACCTGTAAAACTAAGAGGGACAGGGAGCTAGGGAAAGACCACTGAAGAAACTAGCAGTAACTAAAAGCAGATGCCAGAGGAATATAAACTTGCCACATTGTATTTGGCAGTGCTTTCCAGTTTTCCTGTGGCTTCAAAACATTAGCAGCTCATAGATTTCCAAAGCTGGATGAGACATGGACATTTAATAAACTTCAGCACACTTAAACCAGCCTTTGGCCATGTGTTCCGTGAATCTGACACCCAATATGGTTCCTCTGGTTCTGAACCTTGGTTTCCTCCTGCTTCTTGTGTGGGAAACACCCAAGTGATATTAAGATAGATACTAGATACTAACAGTAAATTGCTTAGAAAATTCTTGGACAAACTGTAACTGGAGGTTGGGAGAATAGTGGGGAAAATATCCTATGCTTGGCCTGTTTGTTCATGTACTCGTGCAGACAAATTTCTGGACTAAATTGACATACATCTGAGGTAGTATGGCCACTCGTATTAAAGTGAAATATGGAGATAGTCTGTTCAGGGATGTAACTTTTAACTAAGGCTGTAGTTGCACAACTTTTTGTTGCCTGTACAGTCCATGTAAGAGTTTGACTATCTTTATTCTGCCACCTTTTTTTTTTCCTGGTTATGTCTTGTCCACAGCAGCACAGTCTCAAGTTGGAAGGGGATGTGATTGTTTTGATCACTGATGCCCAGCTGAAGTGCTGTAAATGACTAGGTAAAGTCTAGTCTAGAAAGCTGGAGAACGAGATGAACTAATCTGATCTAGACAAATATAAACAACCCCCATTCATTTGACTTAATGAACTTAAAGGTTTCTTCAGAATGTTTATCATGATCTGTCTTTGGATTCAGTCAGTTTTATGGAGGCTGCCATGTGTTCTCTTAAAAGAGCTGAAGCTACACTTGCACCAAACTGGAGCATGAACGGGTTTTTTGGGCAGTAGTTCTGATGACTCACAAACAAGCCCTAGTCCTCTCACTGTAAAAAACACCTGTGGGCTGTCTGCAAGCTGTGCTGCTTTTTACTTCTTGCTCTTGTGTGCTTCATATTTTTACCATTGTGTCATTGAGCACCTTGTAGCTCATAAGAGTGAGGCTACCCAAGTTTCTTATTTTGTTCAAATTTTGTTTAAGGGAAGCACACATTTGATTTATAATGAAAGCCAAGAGACTGTAGGGGTTTTCAAGGTAAAATTGCAGGCAGTGCATGGCAATGTAGAGAACAGTGAGCTAACTGGATCTGTGCCTTGCAGTGCATCTGTACTGATATCCCTGCTGAGAAGTAGGGGAGCTCAAGTCTGGGCTGCTTCAGTTAAGCTGTTGTCACTGGTGTCTGGGCTTGGATAGCACAGAGATGCATGAGCTATCTTTATATTGCATTTCAGTCACCTGCCACTGAAGTCCAGCTGTATCTTTTTTTTTTTTTTTTTTATTGGAGGTAAATCCTTAATTTAGCCACTAGGCAATCTTGTAGACTGATTAATTCCTCGTACCTCTTAGGCAGGCAACTAACTGCAGTTTGAGCAGCACAGTGATAGCTGTGTGGCTGTTGGATTAGGTCTGAGCACTTTACCATGGTCACAAATGGCACAAGAACAACAAAACACAGTTATCCTTGGCTTTAGAGAAAGGGCTTGCAGGCAGAAGAAGAAAATCTGCTTTTATTACTCCCAGGTGTCAATCTTTGCTTACACATGAATGCCATCACCTGTCTTGTCGTTGTCTCTACTGTAGCTGCTCAGTGGTGCATATCGATCATTCCCAGGAACATCCTTGCAGACACTGGCAGTCAAAAATGGAGGACTTCATAAGCAGTGCTGTGGTACCCAGAGACAGACCTGCTCCCCTCAAACCCGTGACCGATATTCCCTTCAGAGTCTGCTTCTACTTTTGAGCCCTGCGGCATCCTGCAAAAATGAATGCCTAGTTCTCGTGCGGAGCTTTGCAGTTAAAGCACTGCAGGCAGTAGATGTCAGTGAAGAACAAACATTTCTGATCCTTTCGGAGGCAGAGCCCGTTGCCTTTCTGCTGGCAGAAGGCCTGGATGGCTGCAAAGCCTGCACCAGAGCAGACCTGTCTGTGGTGCTGTGGTGTTGCCAGGCATTTTCTAGATGGCTGTTTTCTCCGCTTAGCCTTGGCCTGCAGGACCATTTTGGAAAGAGGCCAAAAGGAGGCACAGTAATGTAATTTGTGACTTTATGCTCTTCTCCTGCTGGGTTTTTCCACTCAAGCAGTTGTTGGGTGCTCCTGCTGGCTCCCTGCTGGGGCTGCAAGATGCTGCTGCTCCTCTTTGCTTGGCCAAGGAGACCTCTTCTGTGGGAGCCCGGAAAGGGCAATGGATCACCACGCACACCCGCCATCTTTCACTGTCCTTTTCTCCAGTTCATCCTCTGTGGTATGCAGCACAGGTAAGCAGATTGAGGAAAAGGGGAGGACTGTCCAATAGAGAAATTGCTGCAGAATTGTCTCTCGTGGTTGCTGGTCCTTTCAAAGAAGGTAGATTGTGGTCACTTGTGAGGCTGGAACTGGTGACAATGATATGGCCACTCAGTCCTTTTCCCCCTTTCTGAACATGGTCTTTCAGCAATCGCCTTCACCCCCCGTGCTCAGCCCTTTCTGTCAGGTGTGATTCCTCCTGTCCCGTCCCCACTGGGTCCTTGTAGCAGGAGTGCCCTTGGCTCTTTGTGGTCAGTGACCGTCTTTCCTCTCATCGGCTGATCATGAAGCTGAGCCCCATGGAAATTCCCTCTCATCTTCCATGTTTACTTTTCCAGCTGACAGGTAGTTACAAGTAAACTCTTGATCCCCAGAGCATCTCTGCTCTACTTAGACCCAATGCAGAAATCAACCAATTGTTCCTCTGCCCTGCGTCTTCTCTATTTTCCTGTATGACTCCTGGCTTCAAAGAGTACCAGACCTGGCTCAGATTCCTTCCCCTGCCTGCTTTTCCCCCCTTACTTCTCCAGACTCACTTGCACCTTCTAGAAGGTATTCCTGAAGCTATTTGGAGAGGTTTTTTTCACTAGTCATCATTTTCCTCCCAGAAACTGCTCTAGGCATCAAACTCATTGTATCAGAACTAATGTGGCTTAAAGTCAGGTTGTTAGGATGCTTACCTGAGCAACTTTTTTTCTTCCCTGGGAGCTGCTTTAGAAGATAGTTGTGATGTTTTCAGGGGAAAGGTCCCTGAAGCAAGATTGGAATTCATGTGTTACTCTCACAAAAGTTCTGGCACTCCACATGCTCTTGTTCTCTTTGTCATCTGACCCAAAGGCCAGATGAGTCTGGGTAGCAAGCAAACCAGGCTAACTTCAACAAGAGCAGATAGAAGCCTCCTGTCTCAGCTGTGATGGCGTAAATGTTTAATGCTGTCCTCTCTAACTAAATCAATCTTGAGAAGTGCCCTTACTCAGGAAGGTGGAATATCTTACCTGAATATGAAAGCAGTATTGTAATCATTTATAGGTAATAGAGATTGCACAGGGCGTTGTTTCTTCCAAGCCTAGAATGTTGTGGTCTAGGTACATTTTGGACCAGTATTTTTATATTTTGTAGGGCTGAAATTCCTCTCCAAAAGTTTTAATTGCCAGAGAACAAGGAAAGAAAACAGAGAGGGGAAGAGACATTTTTACAACTTATTACGGGAGTTTTGGAAATGTTTTAACATCTCCATGACCTGCCAAAATGACTTGTGGAGCCAGATTGACAGTTCTTTGAAAAATTCAGTTGTAATCTCTCTGCTAGTCATAGGAAGGCAGGGGGAGTAGCAGCACAGCGGGGAGAACAAGAGAAAAGACAAAGAAACTGTAGTTGTAGTAACTGCTGGGAGACCCTGGTTACTAGTAGCTAGCATCACATACTGCCAGCCTTTCTCGGCAGTGCCCAGCCTAGCTTTCTGGACCTCTGGCATCGGTGGGTTTTGCTGTGCTGCCTGCAGCTGCACTGGGCTGTCAGTGCCCGGGGTGGACCTGCTCCCCTGTAGCTTTCCTAGCAGGAGCCGCTTGCTTTCTCAGGGTATTGCTCACTGCCAGCCAGCTCCTGCGCTCTACCTCGGGTGCGGCTGCACGGTGTGAAGCTTGGCTAAAGACTTCTTAATGCAGATAAACTTGCTTGCAAACTTTGTTTGCCCAAGGACCCTTTGTGTTTTTTTCCATACTTAAAGAGCTAGGAAAAAAAAAAGTTTTTAAGCAAAAGACACCTTCGTTGGCTGATCTCTTGCCTTTTACTAATAGTGAGAGAATGACACCTGAAAGGAGGGCAACAGTGGTTTGTGGTATTTTAGAGGGAGGGTCAGTGATTTTAGTGTCAGAAGACTAAAGCAACACAGACAGACTTCTGGTTTTCAAATGGGTCATTTGCATAAAAGTGCTCAGGGCAGCATCTCCTTGAAATTGTGTTGAATTGGTAAATGGCAAGGGGCTGCAGTCAGAACAGACTTTCCTCTCACTGATCTCTTCAGCACATCAGTTCTGTATCGTTTGTGCAGATGCAACATTGGTAGGTTGGTAGGTGTTGATGTCAGCTTGCACAAACGAGGTGTGACATGAAAGAGCTGTGTGGCAAGTATGACATGTGTGGCTAGAGAGAACGTTTGTGTTCACTGTGCATGAAGCCATACGTCAACTTTTCAGAAACAGCACAGCCAGAGGATGATGAGCTTGCCTTACAGGTGTGTACCTTCAGAGCACAGAGGAGTCAAAGCAGAGTAATCGTGCTTGTCTGCGCAAGTTTCTTTTCTATCACCTTTTGCTGTCTTTTCTGCCTGCTGATGCCTTGGAATTGGGGGAGAATTAGCTTGGGGAGAAGTCCTTAAAGCCAGCCTACTAAGCAAATTGAAGGTGAGGACAGAAGACACATCATGGAATAAATCAAAAGAAAAATCTTCGCTGGGTTCCTAGAACACTCTCTCAGATGTGAACACAGACAACTGATGCTTGGAAAATCTGTCTTACCAGGACAGGGTAAATAAGCTGTGTTCAGATTAAACTGTCTTGGAATAGCAATTTGTTTACCACAGGACTGTGAAGTGAAATGGCTCTCATCCAAACAGTGGAAACAAGCATTTTACAGGAAGAAAGTCAAATGGAAAAAAAACCCCAACATGTTTATAGTTCTCCAACATATGGTGCAGAAATTTTTATGGATTTATATCAGTTGCATTTAAAACAAAAACACAATACAGTACCTAACCCAGAAATAAGTTACAGCAAAGAACTACATACTGGGGGGGGGAACCAAAACAAAAGAAACTAAACCCATTTCATAAACAAGCCAGATCCTCAAATGTACAGCTGCAGTTTTCAACTTCAGCATCAATAACAAACTCCGATAAGCTAGGCACTTTCCAAGTCATGGCAGATCTGGGAGGGAGCGATTCTGGGGTCAAACCTTTGGATGTTTTCTTATGATGTGTTTCTAGACTTTGTATACATTCAGATTCTTACAGGTTTGTTTTTTCTTTAATGTCTTGAGTAAAATTCCTAAATCAAATTTAAGAAGTCCATTCATATCTCTCTAGAGCAAAAAAATAAATAAATTATAAAGTAGATTTGCTTGTAGAAAAACGGGTCTGACACCGGACTGTAAAACCATATTCACCTGCCTGCTGAAAACTGCGTTCAGCTCTGGCATTGTGTCAGAATTTTCCTATCCCCAATATCGCAAGTTTTGATATCCTTCCTATTGGGAGGATTATCAACTGAATGGGAGCCCCCATGCGGAATTTACCACCATTTGCTCTATGTTTGTTGATAACTGGGTATCGTTCTTCACATGGAGTCAAAACTCATAGGTGAGACTTTTTGCCATTTTGCTGTGTTTCATTTTCTCATTGAATATCTCCTCAAACCTTTGATTTTGTCTTGGAGTGAAATGGTTCTTCCAGTCACCAACAGCACCTAGGAGAGCAGGAGCAGAAAAAGAACAGTGAGGCTAGCAACATATAGCACAGAAAATTATTTAAAGGCAGCCCAGTTTTGTTAATGTTGCAGTTTGCACAAATTATTAATACATTAACCATAGTCTCTGCAGTAGGTCGTGATCGTAAGTTACTGTTTTATTGCTCTGGTGAGACCGATGGAAGCAGCTGGATCATCATCCATAAAGGCTGCTAAACCCTCAGCCTCAGACGTGGTTAGTGCCACCAGCACTAAGTGGTACATGAAGAGCATCAGGTTTCCTAGAGCCCAGTTATCTCAGCAGATGCACCTTAGTTAAAGGTCTCCACCTGGGCTCTTTCACAGCCAGTAGAGGAAATGGTTACTTGCTGGCTGAAACCCATCTCATCCCAATCAACATCTAAACCCCATCAATTCATTAATGGTGCTCCAAAAGCAGCTGCATGTCTCTGCTGACTAAAGAAGACCCCTAAGAAGGGAGCCCAGAATGACCCAATAGATTAATCCTGCCCACTCCTAATCTCTAGGGCTTTCTGCGGATGAGATGTCCCTCCTGCTGCTTAAGTGGGCAGTTAACTACTTCTGAGTGACCACTCACGCTTGTGTTCAGTAAAGTGTTTCAGCTGTTACCCAGTATTGTTTTTTTTTCAAACTGACATATTTTAATGAGACAATGCTCACAGTTTCCCCTCATGTGCATCCTCTAAAGACCCTGCATCCCAAAACTGCTGGCTAAAAAGGTATTCCAGACAGCAAGGACAAGAAAAGAGAGCCTGAAGAATAATATATACATATCAATCTTGTGTAAACCAACTGAAATCAGCTGTAATCTGGCTGAAATTAGCTAAAAACCCAGGATTTGCAAACAAATGACTTTGAAATGAAACAGCTGGGATCTTTCAAGTTTTTCACCATATCTTTGTCAAAGTTCACTGACTTAGAAAAGTTATCTGAGGTTCTGTGGGTTTTGGTTTTTTGTTTGTTTGTTTGTTTTGGGTGGGTTGTTTTTTTTTTTTTTACTGACTACTATTTTGGGATTTGCTTCAGCTCATTGGTTAAAACATTCTGAATTAGCAAAATGTATTGTTCCCCTCTGGTACATTTATTTATAAATCTTTTGATTAATAAAAATGGAAACAACTCAAACTATCAATTATGGTTCAAAAATCAGGTAAAAATAATCAAAATCCATCTAAACATGATGGTTTTGATTTACATGTTATCCTCCACATCTGGGGAAGCTTCTCAAATGCCAGGAGCAAGAAAACAGCTCCTGCTGCAGGTATTTTAAAGTCAAATCTGAGCTAGGCACTGTTGGAGATTTTACCACGGGTTCCAGCTTAGCCAAGATCTGAAGGCTACCTATGAGGCCATCGGGTGACCAAGTCATCCATTCTTGTGTTGTCATTGTCAGCATATTCCTTTTTCAGGAACATTTCAATAAGGTAAGAGGTGGTGCAGGGGAAAGAGGCTACAAGCAGTCTTCTTCAGAAGGAATGGGTCTCGCTCTTTCTCATTCCAGTAAACTAAGTGACCTTTGCAGGTGGTAAAAGAAGGGACACTTAAAACACTGGAGTGGTCAACTTTTAGATTAAAAAAAAAAAAAAAAGACAGATTAGGAATAATGCGTTCTGAACCTTTCCTTTTAGCTCAGAAGCTCCCACAGAGCAATATTAGTCAAACTGTTGTTCAGACACCTCTGCGCTTCTCTAGTGTAAATCAGCTTTTGCAACCAGAGACCGCAAAGTGATTTTTTACAGTGGCTTCAAATGGCAGGATCCGCTCGTTGCTTGCTGGGCTGAGCCGAAGCGTCACTACAGCCCGTGAAAGCCCTGGCCTGCTGGGTTCCCGCCTGCTGCTGTGCTAAGCCCAGCCCAGGGAACTTACCTTTTCGGAAAATGAGCTTCCTGTTGGATGTCAGCGCACAAACGGTGTGACCGGGATCGCTGTTCTCCTTCTCGGTGTCGCTTTTCATCTCTGAGAACGAGGACTTCTTGCAGACGTCTTGGATGTCATTGTCACTGATGTTTAAACCCAGGAATAAACTAATTTCCTTCACAATCTTAGGCAGATCCTGAGGTACAAGAAAAACAAAGCTTTAGTATTTCTCAGCTGATCACCAGGCATTTAGCCGATCTGAAAGTGATCCTTTTTTATTACATACCAAATTTGTAATGGATTTATTTGCTTTCAAGCAAAGCTAAACATGTAATAGGACTGTGTAGATTATAGGTACAGTAAACCTGATTCCCCTCTTACTCATACTCACAGAAATGACTGGATTGTGAGTTACCAAATACAGTTACATTGCTGGTTTTGCTCCCAGTTCAGATAAAGTGTCCAGTCTCCCAGAGCTATTTCACTGGGAATAGAGAAATACTCAAAGCTCAGCTTCTGTGTAAGTAGCTTATTTCATTGGAGGTGCTATATTTAGAGATGCAACAAGTGACTCGGGATCCAAAATAGTTTGTTCATGTGCCGCTTGTGGTGGATTTTTTTTCCTTCCCCAAAAATGGACAAAAATATTCTGATGAAAACACTAGAAAGTGCTTTCTATTCACCCAAAAATTCATTCTCTGACAGCTAAGGTATGTTGGTATTTGACTTTAAGAATAGCAAAGCAGTTTCTGAAAAACAGTTTCTTTTCATCAAAACTTTTTTCCTACCCCTCCAGCCTTTAATTTACTTGATTATCGGGAGCACAAGCCCCTCTGACCATGAGTAGTTCTGTTGTTTTACATCGCTTTGAAAATTTCACCAGAAATGTTGGGCATAGCAGGTGAACATGTGGCCCTCAGCAGATGTCTATGGTTGGTCTTTCCATAGGATCAAGAAAGAGCAACTTTAAAATCTTCCTGTTGCCTGGGGAAAATCATATAATACGTGTCCCAGTCCTGCATCTATGAAATGCAACTCCCACAGGATTTGGTATTTATAAAACTTGTGCAGAATTAGTTCACTAATATGAAGTTCTATGCAAATATAAAATACGCTCAAAGACATACGTTCACATTTTCCTTCTTTCTCCTTTTTCATTAAATTTTTCTCTTTGATACTTTAACGATATTAAATGACAAGTAATGCATTCTGAAACAAGAGCAGGGAGTGTATTTACCTTCTTCATGTCTTCATAGAACAAAAACAGGATGTTTTTGTCATTTTCATGTTCTTCCCAACTTAGGAAATGATCAAACCAGGATCCACACACAACTGAAAAGAAAACCCATGTAAGATTCATAAAAAAGTTATTAATAAATAACTCTGATGGTATTTCACACATTTAAGGGAACGATCCCTTCATAATATACACCCTGTTCCTCCAAAACATTAAATTCTTATTGTGAAGTGACTCAAAACTTACAATCCAAAGAGGTTACCATTCTTGTTGGACTTCATTTTCATATGAGAGATACAGATACTGTTGTGAGATATGATTCTGTAGTGCAAACAGGCCCCAAATTAAGGAAAGGCCATAAGTGAAGGAAAACGTGCTGGCCTAACAAGATGTGACCATCTCGGCCGATGTCTGTGTGCTGACATCGTCAGAAATGTGATCGCTTCGCTAGGAAATGAATTAAGGAATCTGTTAAACGGAACGCACTGTTGTTAACTGTCGTGTCCCAGCAGAGTGGAACCAGCATTATTTTTAAACGTCAAAGAATTATGTAAAGAAATTATGCAAATGCATCGTTCAGGCAATGACATAGATGTTTTTTTAGTTGACTCATAGTACTTGTTTTGTCTGAATGCTCCTTGTGCTGAACCATGGGAAGACAGCTAAATTTCAGCTTTCCTTTAAAAAACAAAATTGTGACCCTTCTGGTTGAAAGAGATGGACTCTGTTGAAAGCTGAGTTGAAAGCCTCTTGCAGGGCTACGAGAAGCCTGGACAGAGCAGTCACAGCCAGCATTTTCCAGAACTGTGACTTTGCTTTGTAACAGCCACTAGAAAAGTATAATATTGTAATGGGTATAATTTTGGTTGCAAACTTGGAGTTGTAATTAAGTATTTTGCTGAATGCTGCAGTCTGTAGCTGTTCCCTATATGTAAGGCGCCATCTAACATCACACATGCAATGCACGTGTGCTCCACAGCGTGCAATTAAATCCTGCTCTGCTGGTCACCCAGCCTGGGGATGTAGCCAACGACAGCATAGAATAGCCCTCTTGGCTCCAGGGGTACAGCACACTGCCTCGGACACTCCAAGGACAGCATCACAGTTACCTCTGTGTCCTCACCCTTGTTCTGAACTGACATTAACTCTGCAACAGTACTACAGGATCTGAATCAAGCAGCACCACCTTCATGTTTCTGTGAGCAGCAAAACCGACCACCTCTCTCTCTGCATCACTCTTACAGAAATTTCTACTGTGACCAAGGTAGTTATTGTTTTATGCCATGTATAAGCACACAGAAAATAGAAGGTGGCTGCTAATTTACAGATAAATAGGAGATGCTTTTAAAATTTAATATAATTCCCCCCCCCCTCCCCCCCGGTTATTTTCAGAGTTGATACTAAACAAGCCAAGCTCCTGCAAATCACTGGAGTACATGCCTTAGGGCTGCTCTGAAGTAGGAACACAAGACCTGAACCAGAGCCCCCACAAGCCAGTAGACAAATTGACTTCTGGAGCTGTGATGTAAGCCCATAATGACTGCAGTGGCACTTTTCTGACAAAGTTTTCAAGCCAATCTATCGTTGTTGCCGTTATCATCAGTGTGGTTGTATTAACAGGAACACATGTCCTCAAAGGAGTAATAAAACACTAAAAATGGGAGTGGAAAACTGGAGCACGGTCCTGTTGTCAGCTTCCATGCCACCACAGCCACTCATAAAAATCTCGCTCTTGTCCTTGCTCTTTGGACCCCTCTGCTAAGACAGCACACAAGGCAGAGTGCGTACGGGAGGGTTTCATGAAAGCATCTGGACTCCGTTTGAAGGGTCACCCAAAGCTGTTTTTGGGAGTGGAGGGGACACTACACCTACAAGCACAGCCTGGGCCCAGTCCCCCCGTGTGCCCCGTTGCCCACGCTTTGGCACGGCAGCGAGCCACGTGGGGCTGGCTGAGCACCTTCAAACCAAGCGTGTGCCCACCAGCCTGCTGGCCCACGGCAGGAGCTGGCTGTGCTGAGCCCCCCTGCCCCTGCGCTAGCTCGGGAGGAGCTGCACGCACATACCTCCTCTATCACAGTTCAAACACGGACTCTTGGTGGGAAGCGGTCTGTTAGTGTGGCTCACAAGACAAGGCGGCAAAGGTTTAACACAGGCCAATCCGCCTCAGAACCAACAAGCTGTCAGGGGTTTCAGAGTGTTTGTGGGAAGAAACGAAATCAGCAACTTGTCTGTGGGAGTGTGTTTTTTAACAGATGTCTCAAAAAAAACCAGAAAAAAAAACCCTTGCAAAGAGCAGTTGTGCTGAAAAAAATGCCTCTGCTTATCAAAATGCCTCCTTGCAGGGCTGAAGATAGTATCCTATTATTTACTCCTGTTTGGTTTGGCATTAGAATTTATCCTGAAAAAAAAAAAAATAACCCAACCAAAACCATATGAATAAGGAGTTCAGTGAGGAGTTTTCAAACAGTTCACATATCTTAACTCCTCCTGTGCAAAATAAGCTAATGCAAACTGCAAGGAGAAAACGTAGCATTTCTTCTTACCATCTCCTTTTAAGAACAAGTCAAAGAAAGCAGTCCAGGTGTCTATAGTGGGAAGGACCGGGTTATCTCTGTAGTAATAATACATGGAAACTGCAGTATCTTTTGGATTTCTGCTGATGTAGATCATCTGTAAATGAAGATGATATGATTTTAACGATCACATCCTCTGTTTATTTTACAGGAGCTCTGCACGTAAATAAATGTAGTGTTTCCAGAGACAGTTCGCACCATCAAAACCCTTTCCTTTAGGATTCCTCTTTTGGTGACCATGCCTTTAAAATAGAAATATACTTGTCTCTTCCCAGGCAGGAGTCAGTAGTGGTTAGTAAACAATTCTATGTGGACAGAGGTGTGTTTGCATCAGCTGTGTCATGTTTAAGTTTTATGAAAAAGGCTGTGTTCATTTTAACTCATGAGCCAGTATACAATCTCATATATCTAACATATAAAATAATTTACTAATTAACATTCACAGAACAGCTGCAAAAAATTTTTGGCTTTCATTCAGATTAGCTTTGGTCTAAAAGTCTGTATCCAAGTAATTCTGAAATATTTAGCTTTTAATATAAAATCTGAGACCCAGAGCTTATTTTTTAAACATCTCCCACATTAGAATGGGAGGAATTCCAAACTGTGATCTGAATCTGCCCGCCACATTTCAGTTCTCCTGTCTTTGCCCAATATCTTTTTATAGGTCTTTAGAAAGCTTCAACAGGAGGAGCAGAATACCCTCACCCCCAGAACAGCATACAAGTACCCAAGATAACTATTTTCTAAGCCAGTGCTCTGGCCAGTGGGAAATAGGGCCATGAGAACAACCCCTATGCTTAATTTCTGATTATAAGATGTACACGTCCTATTTTGTGTGGTGTCCCGTATACAGATCACCCTGTGGGAGCAGTGGGGCAGAAGCAGAACCCACTCCCTGCTCATGCTGCCTTCATGTCTCCAAAACCCACAGCAAACCACTTCTGGAAGCTGTAAAGCACTTTAAAATTATTAAGGCTCAACAAGACAAAACAGATTCCCAATTATCTCACTGCTTTTATACCTTTTTGTCTTACCTTGCATTTTTTAGTCTTAAAATTTGGAGGTAACATGTTGTAATCCAAGTGCGTTGGGATGATTCTCTTTGATGAGAGTTTATTCAGCTCCTCCAGTGTGGAAATGTCTCCAAATTCAATGGGAGATGTTAGTGTAATTTGAGTATTATAAAGTTTTGTTATAACTCCTGCAAGCCAATGAGTGCCTGCAGAAAAGTAATTTTAAGGAAACAGAAAAGAAAAAAGGAAGATTTGTTACTGAGAAAATATGTGCAATATGCATTTTGCATGTGGGAACAGCTTGCTAGTGCACAAGCAATACTTCTAATCCCCCGGATTCAAGAAACTTCACATAACTGAATAATCTCATTGGCTTCAAACGTATAAATACTGCAGAAATTACACCTGTAGCTGAAGTACAAAGTAACTCTGTGAGAAGTGCTAATATTGATATCAAAACAATCTCATTAGAATAACTGCTCATCAGCTGAGAAGTGGTTATATTATTATTATCATTTATTTCATAACAACCAGGGTTTTTTTTCGTCATAGTAACTTAAGTCTGCATATTAGGAAAGTCCTGGTTGAGCTTCCTCTTTGGTGTGTGCTTCTGTGTGCAAGTGAGGCAGGTAGAGAGGGAATAAGGAATAAATAAATCTACAGCCAAGAGGCATACAAATAACTTAATGTAACTCTCAACTTGCTCATAATTGAATGTAGGAAGTCTCCTGGAAAATCCTTCAAGTACAGAATTTGCTTAGAAGAAAGAAATATTTATTTGTTTTCTGATATGACACCTGACATTATTTTCAATTAAAGAATCAAAATTTAGATAAATGACCCATATTTTTTGTAATTTGAACACTTACTGACAGAACAATAGGTTCCCACACTCAAACATCCTTTCTGCATACAATGGCTCGTACACAAACATTTACCAACTAGCTTAAGCAGAGAACATGAAATTGTTCAAAACAATTGAGATTCTTGCAATTAACATGTAACGGTAGAACTTACCAGATTTAGGATAGGAAACCAAAAGGATGTCATCTTCTCTAGCATCAAAAGTATCCAAGGAGTTTAAAAGTTCTGGAGAAGACCTGGTAGTAAAGGCAATCCCCTTAAACATGTGAATGAGTTCTGCCTCACTGGGGCTGGACATGGTTGCTTAAGTCTTGGATTCCTGCAAATCAGATAACAGTGAAATGATGAGGATTTAAGAGTTACTTCTAAGTCAGATGATTTGAACTGACAAATTGAGACCCAGCAATAGAAACCTCATGCTTATATACTTTGCTACATGCCATGGAATCCTATCAGATTTTTCAAGGTAGTTTATAAAGGCAACTCAATTATTAGAGGTAACTTGATAAATAACTGAAATGCAGAGTAATGGAAAATGCATGTCATTTGTCATTTATTAGCTCTCCAGATAAAGTACTGAGGTGATAGTCAAAATGTGGAAAATTACAAGAATGAACATTATACGTTGCTTTAAAATATGCTTAATATGATTATTCTATAATATGTTTTGTTGGAAGCTCTTTTAGCTTCCAAGGAAAAAGCTACATCTTAAAATAGTTTTTATTAATACAAACCCAATGTTTTGTTTTATGTGAATGAAATATTATTGGTTTCATTTTACCAAATACACAGTAGCCTAATTTTCAAAAGTGCAAGTTGATTGCAAATGCTTGAATTTTGTGATGTTAAGGTCTAGGGGTTTTAGCATTTCAGCCTGAGGCTTCTTAAAAACAGAGGCACTTAGTGGCACAATCATTTTTCAAGCTGTCTAAGAGGAGTACTAACAATAGAAACCACAATTTTTAAATAGATATTTAATATTGGTTTGAATCCTGCATGTTTTATGACTAGAAGTGGTTGCAGATTTTTAAATCTGTCCAGAGAATATGTGGATTCATAAAAAAAGTTGCTTGCAGGAAAGAGGTATTAATTATTTAATCATTTAATTACTTGTCTTGAAATGTATTTTTTGAAAAAAATTGATTTGTGGAAATCATCATTAGTGTTTTTCAAACTGAAAACTCTCATTTGAAGTGACCTTAAGCAATATGAACGCATCACAGTAAAATAAATAATTATGGTTTGAATCAAATTTTGAACGCTTAATATTTTCAATTTTCCTTTCAATGGCTATAAATTAATCTGTTCTTTTTTGTATTCTTTTCCTCAAATATCCAGTGGCCTCACTATTCCTATAAAAAACTCCTCCTACAATACATTCAGCTGAGGCCTTTCAATAGCTTCAACTCCACTTGAGAGCCTGCATGCAAATCTTGTTTTAAAATAAAGCAGTCTTTCAGGAATTTCCCAAGTTTACCAAACTCCCATTACATTTTTTAATCATAAATAATAACCTAGGTTTTGGTCATAGGAGCTGACTGCCAAACGCACCTCCCATGACCCCTGGTAAGAAGTTAATGATTAGAGGTGCCCTTCCAAGAAACACCTGAGCAGCCAAGATTATTCACAAGGAGTAAGGACAGTTACCTGCCGCTGTACTTCCTTCTAATTCAGCCTCCAGGAAAGCTGGCAATATAGCATTGATTTCCGGGGGGGGGGGGGGGGGGGGGGGGGGGGGGGGGGGGGGGGGGGGGGGGGG
>JAVJGJ010000057.1:18224734-18267236 GCA_035590215.1 Microhierax caerulescens
TTCCAGGACCAGGTGGGGATGATGATCATGGATAATATGCTCTGGAGAGATGTTTCCTATTATTAGGCCTGAGAGGAGGTGAGGGAGTCTTTCCAGTAGGTAAAGTGAGTCAGGGAAGGTACAAGAAACACCTGGATACTGATGCCCAGGTAGGAGTTGGGGGATCTCTCAGTGGTGAGGAGCTCAATATTTTTCTCCTGCTCCCAGCCTGAAGACCTAAGCCATTGCTTCATATGGTAAGGTATAAATCCTTAAAAATGTATCCTCTGTCAACAGATTTCACTTCAGTTACTGCAGGTGTACCAAGTATGGTTGGAGTCATAAATACACCTGTCTCTGTGTTATTCTGAACATCTGCATTAGTCTGAATACAGAGGTTTCTAAGGTGTATTTTGCAGTCATCATTCCAGACATGCATTTAGCACAAGCTAATAAAACTGTATTACCTTGACCTAGCAAAAATAATCTTATTGCAAATGCATTGAATATTTGCTATGTCTTTTCCCTTTCATTTCTTCCTGCATCCCTATTATGTTTTGAGTCAGCACATTTGCCTAATCTTATCACTTGGACCTTAATTAATCATTCACAAAGGAAATGGCTAAGGTGTAAAACAGAAGCAATACAGTAGCAAAGAAAATTCCAATTCTCTTAACTCATGTCAATTGCTTTTTATACTAGCTTCTCTTCTCAGTATGCATAATGTTAATCCAGAGGAATCAAATTGCTTCTAAAATGACGTCTATACTTGGAAAACAAGGCCCACCCCTGCAAGGCTACAGTATCCTGAAACACAGTGACTTAAAGAAAAAGAGTATTCAGCACTTTGCAGGAAAAAGTTATCATAAAAACTACACTACATTAGCATTTAAAGTATATTATTATAGCTACATTATACAAAGAGAACATGAATTTAAAGGACGCCCAGCCAAATCCCCCATCTAGCTTTAATTTTCTCCTTTATCAGTATTACAACACTGAATGCAGACTACAATTGATGCATTTTGACCTGGATGAACACAGGCACGGCAAGCTAATACCAAAGGACTCCTCTATCTATTGCCTAGATCTCTCCCACAGGCTCCAAGGAGCTTCTCCCAGCATCAGGTTGTCCTTGTCCTGCTCTCTGGCCCTACTATCAGTAGAGATGGAGCGCACATTTTACCAGCAGGTTTCACAGACACTTGTTAGCAAGAGAGCAATATTATTAAACTTGGAGTTTGTGGTTTCTCTGTGGTTTGAGGAAAATACATCTTGGTAGCTGGACACTGCACTCCTAGGCTTCTTCAGTCCAGCTCTTTTTGCCTCCATGTCTGACTTACCTTATCCCATCTATATCCTTGTCTGGGTGAATAACTTCTTTCTTGCTTTAGAAGACTCAAAAAAGACTGTTCTACTCCTGCCTCTACCCTGCCACCTCCACTTCAGGCTCACCATTCTCTTCTCTGCTTGATAAAAGACAGCACCAGATGCATCTCCTTCAATTGAAGATTTCTCAGCTGAGGCCAATTGCAATACTGTTCCCCTCCAAATGCATCTCAGGCAGCATGTACTAAAAGAAACAGTGATATTGTGTAAAACATGCAGATGAAGTCATATGTGTTGGTTACACAAGTCAGAATTTGGATGTACATCCACAGGGTTCTGAATGTTTTTAGTTAATACTGTCAAGCATCAGGTTTCTCACTTTTTGAAATGCCCTAAAGCTGTGAAATATTCAGATTTGTCATATTGGCTAATGAATGGAGAGGTAAAACTGATACAGCTGGTCATAAGATTTTGTAGCTCTGATTCTCTACCAGATACACCAGTCACCTGAAATTAGTAGAAGTTCTGTCCTTAAAGATCGTCCATGTGCGTCTATGTAAAATTTGTACACAGGCTCTGCAACAGTGATGAAGGAGTGACATCTTTCAAGACTATTTCAGTGCAGAATATCAAACAGTTACAAAGTGTGCAAGACTGATCTCCAATAAGGAAGTTCAGCCAGGAAATCCACTGTTACTGGTGAGCCTGTCACCCCTTCCACAGCTCCACCTTCTTTTCTGTGCCTCCACAATGATCTGAACCCCACAGACTTTTCTGTAGGGATCACTGTCTGACCTTTCCTCTCAGTGCAGAATTACATCCCTATTTATTTTAATGTTACAACTGAAGTGTCTCTTCCAAGTTTGTAGGCAATGACTATTTAATAAAGACAGCCTGCAAAACGTTAAATACAGCCTGAGGACACAGACTGCTGGGGAAGGCAGGGCACCTCAGTGCCCAGCTGTCAACAGCTTAGGCACCTAACCCTGGCTTTCTATGTGGTTCTAAAAGCCCCTCAGTTGCAGGGTGGATGTCGGGCTGCCCACAACACACCAAGGCTCAGCTGAGCTGCAGTACCTGCCTATCAGCACACCCTGAGCTGGTCCCAGCTATCAGGTAGTGTGACAGTCACAGCCACAACCGTGGGCATTGCATTGCTTTACACCTCCAGCAGCAGCCCCCTAACTGGCGGGCTCTCTTGCAGTGCCTAGGCTCTTGCAGAGAAGCCCCCCTTCATTGTCCCATAGTTCAGTACTAATGGAGTACTGTGATTTAACAACTCTCATTTCAGAGGCCTCTGATTTCATGGGCATGCCTGTCTGTAGCAGCTACATCTGCATTTAGGTGTATTGTGAAGGAAGTCAACCATATGTGCAGTCATGTTGCATTTACGGTGTGTCAGATTATGAAGTTCCTTGACCGCCTTTTATTCTTCTCACGACAAACCATTGCCCGAGGATATTTTGTGCCAGATCCACAACTGCTACAGCTAGTCACAACGGTCCAGTGCTTCCAGCAGAGCTGTGCCCTTTGGAGAGCTGGCAGGCAAATGCCATGGCCCCAGCTCCTGCCCTGCAGCTGCACATGATGGTACCTTCAAGGCACGAAACATACATAATGAAGACATGGATGGGTGGGAGGGCAGGTGGCATAAAGGGAAAAGCAAACAAGGATTTTTACCTTCATCAAGGTAAAAATGATGATGCTGTGTACGTGCAGGAGGGCTCAGCCAGCAAGTGCTTGGCTGTCGAGCTGGGATTGCCTGTGAACATTCCCAGGCCCCCAGGGTGAGAGGAGAGGTCTTGCAGGCCTGGTTTCTTTTCTGCTTATCTTTATGTCATGTCTAAAATACAGGCTTACTGGGGTAGAATTAAGTGACAGAAACTGAGTTACCCTGTTATTGCTAGTGCGCTAGCACTTCAAATGAAGCTAGTAACTTCACGAGTGGCTTGAAATGGCTTTAACTTGTCATAATTGCATAGCAATTGTCTGATTATTTTGAAGCACACATGCAATAATAGACCAAAGTTTATAGGGAGCCACATAATTCCAGCAAAAAAAGCCTTTTCAGCTTATGTCCTTCAGAGATCTATACCCTGTGGAGCATCACTGCACACAGCAAAATCAGGGCAAAGTCTGATGGCAAATGCTATGCTGTTGGTTTGCACACTGCCTTTAAACCCAGCAGCTGGGGAAACCAGCAGTCCAGCTCACCACAGCCACCCCTGGGAAGGCTGGTGGGCCACAGCCAGCGGGAGTGTGCCAAGGGGAAGAGGAGCACTTGCGTCCATAGGCCCAGCGAAGCAGCGTCCAGCATGCAGCCCGCTGTGCTCTGTGCCAGCTCTCTGGTGGGTCCAGCCCAAATGAGTGGGGTGATCTTGAGGTAAAGGACGATGATGCAGTTTTTTTTGAGGGAACTTTTTTTGAGGGAACTGACTGGAAACCTTGGCCTCATGCAAATGCCAGAGGGGAGCCAACCTTGGCCACCAGGGAATGGAGGCCACCAGGACCCCGAGCTGCACACAGAGCTTGCTGAGTGACTAACACAGGACAGCTGCTAGCCCCATTGCACCTTGTCTCATTTGCCCAGTCCTTGCAACAGCCAAGGGCCAGCTAAGGTGTCGCAGCAGAAGTCTGGCGGCCAGGAGCACAAACTTTGTGCTATCCCTCCAGCCAGCCCCCTGTGACAACTCTGCGAGCACCTCACTTCTCCCAGGAGAAAGTAAAGCAGCAACAAAGCCGTGCCAGCCTCAGCGTTGCCTCTCCCTGGCCTAAGGAGGCTGACCCATGGGTCTGCACCCTGTCAGTTGGCAGCACCATTCAGGACATCGACATGGAGACCTGATAGTGGCTGGGCTCCAGGACCCATATCAGAGTACACTCCTGTCTGCAGGGGAAAGGTCAGAGGAAACATCTTGTTGTTCAGAAGGGTCACCTCCACAGCAGCCGAGAGGAGTCTGTGATAAACACAAACGTGGCATGGCAGGTTACCAAGGGCTTGTTATCTTCTGACGTTGTATGATTCAATGATATGGTGGAGGGGTGGGGTTGTTTTCTCATGCCCAGGAGAGATTTGGGTGGCAGCACCCACCACCCCGAGTTACAAACACATTCTTCTGTCCCACTAACACCTGCAGACTCCTTCCTATAGCAGAGAGCTGAGCCCCACAGCCCCCCTTTTGGGATGGCCCCCACCACCTCTGCCTTCCTACGCAGTAGAACTGCACCGCCTTGGTCCTGGCTCATTTTAAGGTCCTAGCTTAACTTAAGGTCCCTTATTTTAAGGTCCTTTAAGGTCTTTTATTCAGTCACAAATTACTAGACATGAGCTATAAAATGGTATCAGAAAATCAGAAGGTGGTAGGGAGGAAGCAGCACCACGAAGAAAGCTAACTTCTTCCCAGCCAGAGGCAGTACAGCCCAAGCATCTCCAGAACTGTTAGTCACCCCTGGACAGACGAATTAATTCCAGAGTCCAAGAAGTCGTCACTTGGGTGCTATTTATAACAACTTTCTGTCATTGTAATAGGAATAGGAGTTGAAACACAGGCCAGATCCAGACTGGATAAATGAGATATGTTTAAGGCTGATTTTCTGATTTTGTATCCTGCAGTGGCTGTGTAATATTCTGCAAATTTTTATATTTCTTCTCTGTTCTTATGAGAGGTTTTTTGTATGTTCATGTATTATATGAACTATTTAAGCATAGACATTTTATACAGGAAAGATTTTTTACTTTTTCCTGTAAGCAGAGAATTCCTACTGCACGCTCGTCCTCTCTGGCAGAGTCAGGATATGGCTCAGAACAAGGGAAGAACAAATCAGTCATTGTCTACCACAAAGTCTTTTAGTCGTGATATTGGATGGAGGGAAAAAAAACAACTTTTTTGTCATTCTAAAGGAAATTTCAAAACAGGTTTTACAGCTGTCTAGACCTTTTCCTGAGATGGAGCACAACTCCTAACTCTTTCCTCCCAACACATGAGGTATCATTTTGTTTTTCAAATTGGAAGGTACAAATATCTCCAGAGATTCTGTAGTCAAACCACAAGCCTGACACACCGTACAGTTTCATCCAGTTTTATCTGGTCAGATCTCAACAGCCTGTTGCACACAGGTGTATTTTCCATCTAGACTTATTTGAAGTCTTCATTCAAAACAACAGAGAAGTCACTTCGGTCATTTCTATCCCAGTAGATAGTTACTGTCACTGTCATACCTGTGTCTTACTGCTAACTTAGAAAAGGAATTTTTCCAAATGTGAATAAGCACAAATCACTCTACATTGTTTTTTCTATCACCTTCCTGGGAGGTGTCGAAATATAAATGGCTTAAACCCCTTTGTCTTACCTTATTTTCCATACAAACCATCATCCTAAGAGAAAGTATTACAACCAAGACTTACAGTGCAGAAGACTGAATGAGTTCCAGTCTCTTTGGGATTTATTTCCATCATAACACTTGTGCAAAGCAAGGACAAAGGAGGAGGATGTAGGCAGCAGAATGCCATGGAGAGTGATCTGCTGATTGCCCAGGGCCAGGGGCTAAATCTCTGTCACACTCAGATATCCCAGGTGTGATCAGGATCCTGCTGGATTCACAAAACTGGAAAGCAAGTTTAAAGGCCAGTTTAGCTCCTCTCTGAGTTGACATGGTCATGGTTGTAACCTGCAGGTTTAACAGCTTATGTCTAAAAGATGTTCAAAATTGCGTAAGGACATTGGTTGAATCAAATCAATTAACAATTTTAGTTATTAGCTTCTACTTCCATTTATTATTCTATATTTACAGGATATATGCATGTAGGCACCAATTGCAGTAGTTATTGTGTGCATACAAGTTACTGCAACTTTTTCCCTCAAAAGAAGAAAAATAATTTGTATTTGTGCTTCTTATCTGCTTACAGGGTATGGAGTCTCTTCACTTTATGTTGGAACTCTATGCACAGCCCTCCCTTAAGGGTCTATGTGTCACCAAGACAATCCAAACAAGTTCTCAAAGGCATCGTGCTGAGGCTGGCACTCTCACATGGCTGAAGATCCAGGGCTTGCAAAAAGACCTGTTTTCTATCCAGCTAACTTGTTATGTTGGTGGGGTGAACATTGTTCTGTGCAAAACATAGACAGTAAACTACACTTGAATGCAATGCTGAAGACAAGCCTGGATATGGTCTTTATTCAGGTATGAAAATGAGTCAGAAGTGCACCCCTGCGGTGAAGAGCTGCATATAGGGCTGTATAAGAGAGGGTGTAGCCAGCAGGCTAAAGGAAACGGTTGTTTCCCTCTGTGGAGCACTTCTGAGGGTATGTCTGGAGTCCAGTTTTGGATTGCCTAGTACAAGAGAGGTATTGGGAACTAGCGTAAGTCCAGCGGTGGACCACCAAGCTAGCTGGGGCTGAAGCACACAACATACAAGGAGAAGCTGAGCGAGCTGGGTCACTGTTGTCTGGAGGTTGAGTCCTTAATGCTACTACCTCATGGGTGCTTGTAGAGAAGGAGGAGCCAAACTCTTCTCAAGAAGTGCCCAGCAACAGGACGCGTGGCAACAAACACAAGTTTTGACAAGGGAGATTCCAGTTAGATATTAGGAAAAAAATTTTACCATGGGAGTAGTCAACATTGGAATAGGTTTCCCAGAGCAGCTGTGATTTCTCCATCCTCAAAATGATTCAACACTAGAACAGACAAGATCCTGAGCAAACCAATCTGGCTTGGCACTTCGGTTGCTCTGAGCAGGGATGGAAATAGATGCTCTCCCCAGTTTCCTTCCTACCTGGATTGCTCTGTGGTTCTGTATTTCAGAATGGAGTGGTTGGGCCACTGTTGAAAGACAGTCCTCTTTTGTGTAAATCCAAAGTAGGTATTTTCGTCTGCTGAATGTTGTCTTGATATATATAGTGTTCTATGGACAGCAAGATAATGTAAATTTAAAACTTCAGTAAAATAAATGGAGTTAAGATATTGATGGGATAACTCCTGGTGAAAGACTGTATCTTTCCATGTTGGATATTCCATGTAAAATTCCCACCTCAATATGCAATAAAGGAACTGGCACCCCAAATCCAAATAATATTCTACCTAGGCCAGTTTTTGTTTTCACTAGCAACTATCTTTTTCTGCAATTTATGAGACTACCAGAAAATCCCAAAAGTTAACTGATGCAGAGGGGAGATGTCTTCCCCATCACCACTAATATATGATCATTTTCAGCCCTGAAAATGTTGGGTAAGGCCTCCAAGATCTGTGTAACTTTTAGAGTGTTATTGAAGAATCATACATTATATGTAACCACATCACCAAAACTATGATGTAACTTAGCTGAAATAGTTATCCTTGTCTTACATGATTGAAAAATTAGAATCCAATCCAGATTAACTAGGCTGAAAACCTGTAAAGACTGCTGGGCCAGTACCCACATCAATTTTTAAATTTGTGGATCTACATTAAGACCTCCTAGATGTCATCCAAGTCCTTAAGCTTAACATTTCACGTTGGCTGTCTCTCTGGTTTCAGTGTTATCTTGCCATAAGATATAGTAAAGTCTGTGATTTAGATGTAATGCAGGATGATCTATTAGTTTTTTTGGCTTTTTTGTTATACTCGTTGACTCATTAGGTTCCATGTTGCATTGGGGCTAGCCAGCTTCAGTAACTGCCACTCACAACAGCAGCACCTTTATTAACTGACTACATAATTTCTTCAGATGCACTTCAATCAGCATTTTTTTCAAATTTCTCTCATGCTGTCAGCTTAGTAATAACTTCATGAGCTATTCTGTTTTTCTCTGAAGAAAAGCAAATGCTGCTGAAGACCAACAGGTTAAATGCAGAATTGAGCAAATTACTGCCAGCATTAAAGATCTAGAATTCCAGCTGCTTTTTACAAAATTGCCCTCAATTTCATGCATTTTCAGATAATCATTTCTTATACTTGTACCTTCTTGTTATTTTTATACAAAAAGAAGAAAAAGTAGCTGGCTGAGGGATAAAAATGAAAGTTAATGGAAGAAAGAGAATGTACGGTTTATTACTGCACATTGGATTTGCAGTCAAATTCCTAAAACAATCAAAGTAAAATACAGATAGGAAATATAAATATCAAAATACAGGCTCATATTTCTTCAAGGTTTCAAATGTATCCAGCATTTTGCGTCAAATCCATATCCTTAAGAAATGTTTCTTCCTTTCTTGTGTAACGGTAACTCTAGGCTCATTCGTATTCAGGAAATTAGGGAGTAGCATTGAGATTAGTGTGAGCAGGATGTTTATGCACGGATGGCAGAATCTGGATTTTTTATTACTAGGTCCAACTGATGGGAAAATATTTTTTTTGGAGGATATAAATAAAAATATTAAATGTTACCAGTGGCAAGAATGTCACTTTGCAACAGTTATTAATAGCTAAATATAAAATGAAATAATATGTATGTGACTTCTTTAAATGTATATGCAGGTGTCACACATATATGAAAGATATGACTTTAGAATGCAGAAATGAATATATGAATATATGTAAATGTAATCTGGGCTTTCTTTTATTCATAAAATCAGAGATATCTTCAAATGAATATTTATGATCTGTGCAAACATCTTACGCAGTTATTAGGTCTGTTTCTTTTCTTTAAGCTTGTAAAGTGATTTATCCTGCTGACAGTGAAAGATTTAGCATCAGAGGTCTGCCCTCATTATCAGGCAGCACAATAAGCAATGACTACATCACTCTCATTTGATGAAGCTATATTAAAATCTTCAAGCTACTTTTCAATTACCTTTGTAGCTCTTTTGGTGAAATGTGAAAGAGAAGTGCAGCAGAAAAACAATGCAACCAGTCAGCATCATGCACCTTAATGCAGAATTAATGCTTATTAATTTTTGAGGTGTACTTTTTGTGCTGGGCATTGTGCCACTGTTTGGTTTTAAATGAGTAGATAACATTTTGATTGATCTGAATTAATTCCTAAATAAACACTAAATTAGAGATTTATGGTATTTATTTATACGCTTAGCGAACAAAGGCCAGTTCTACCATTAAGGCATGTTTCTACTGACCAGCAGCAAACAGTGCAATAGATATTCCTTCTTTCATAGACATATAAATTAAGGTGTGGCAAACATTGGGGCTTCAATGCAGTTCCCAACCTCTCCATTTTGAGCTCTGGTATGTGAAGATCATAGTTTTAGATAATACTATAAATACCAAATAATATAAATACCAGATCTAGTCAGTCTGAGATTCATAAACATACGTTTGTCTTCTGAAGTTGAGCATATAAAGTTCTCCCATTAGTCCGAAGGTGCCCTTTTGTCTGGTTGACAAGGTCTATTATGACTGCCTGCAGCTGGTAGCTGTCCTATGGTACGTCGGTAGACTTGAGCTTTGCATTTCAGTCTCAGCCTCAGGTGAGGAGCTGTTGGGGTCTGCAGATGGGTTAGTTGACCTCAAAGAGTTAGTCGTGTACCTTAAAGACAACCACAAATTGTCAGGTATGTAAACAGGACGTGAAGAACTGGGACTTAGAACCGCAGCATAGGGGCACCTTCAGCAACAGCAAATAGCAAGCAAGAAGAAGAACACAAAAACCTATCAGGGTCTGACACATGTGCTGTCCAAGATATATAAGTAATTTGTATAAACAATTAAGGCCATTTTGTCCAAACCCAGCCACGAAGACAGCGTTTTTCAGTCCGCCTCGACCTGCGTCACCACAAGGAGCAGCACACGGAGCAGCACACCAGCTTGCCTCAAGCCAGCTGGCACACATCGGGGGGGAATCGTGGGGCCTCTTCCCTCAAGCCTTGCCTGCTCTCAGGGAAAGAGGAGGATGGCTCTGTGCAAAGGGACCTGAGCTGTGCCGTGCATGTGCTGAACCAGGCCTGCTCTGTGCTGGCGCAGGTTACAGCCATGGCAGGCTGAGCGCAGGTCTAGTGCATGTATCCATATATGTCGCGGCACTCTCCAAACCATCAAGCTGCAACAAGGTCTTTTACCATCTCAGACTGGCACACTCTTCATCCCAGTCCCTCTGCTGCCTTCTCCTTGTCTCACCTCCTCACTCAGGGCATGCTCTCTCTCCTCTTGCTTCTTCCTCTTGCATCTCATCCAGGGCTTGTGTTCTCTCTCCATTGGCTCTCAGCCACTTAACCAGCCACAGCTGCACCTTATCCACATCAGCCAACCTGCTGCCCATGAAGCCAGCCCACAGTTGTATATTATCAGTGCTAATTAACCCAGCTTCATTCTTCTACAATTCCCCCTTTTTTCTATTTTTTTCTTTTTAGCAATTCATACCTCATGTTTTTACCAATCCTCACTTTTTACAAATAAACTTTTCATACAGTCCTCTATAATTCTTCTACAATTCCCCTGTTTTCTTTTTCTTTTTCTTTTTTTTTTTTAACATTTCATACCTCATGTTTTTACCAACCATCACAAGTTTTTTATAAATAAACTTTTCATAACAGTCCGGACAACTTGTCCCTGAACTCATACTCATATTCCTTTTTTACCTTTATCTCGTTCATCTTCTGCAGGTTGCTCACCTTTCTTCTTATCTGTTTTCTTAGCATCTGGGATTTTGATTTCTTCAGAGGGCAGCTCTGATGAACTTATAGTGCCTTGTCCTTTCGCCTCTTGGGTCTCACTGGACAGTAACCTGAGCAAGCTTTCAGCAGCCGCACATCTAGAATACAGCACCAACACATCATTCTGTGTTCTGAAAAACTTCTTAACATCTATGTGGTCAGCCATTTCTTCTTCAGCTGGAGACACCTTCAACAAGCACATAAACGCTGGCAAGAATACCACCAGGCTGAGCAGCAGCAGCAACAGCAGGAGCCACTCAGGGCACCGCGCTGCTCCCGCGCCTTCCCCCGGCCCAGCCATCACCGCTGTCTGGCCGGACCCGCTCTGGACCCACCGCAGTGCGGGCCGCTGCCACGTCTGGCCGTGTGCTCCACCGCTATTGCCCGTTACCCGCAGCCTCTTAACTTGGTGGCAATCAGGCTTCCTTCCCTTAGATCCCAACGGCTCACCTTTACCTTTACGGTGTCTGATCCAGATCCCCAGGCTCTCCCGCCTCTCTCAACGTGATCTGGATCGCAGGCCATCCCCGCCTGTCTGCTACGCTGGGTCACTGCCGTTACTGTTTCAAACATCCCCCAGCACAGCCATCACCGCTGCTCATTACACTCAGTCTCATAATCAGAAGGGCCTCACATGGGGCACCAATTGTCACAGCACTCTCCAAACCATCAAGCTGCAACAAGGTCTTTCACCATCTCATACTGGCACACTCTTCATCCCAGCCCCTCTGCTGCCTTCTCATATAGTCACAGTCTTGGTCAACATTCCCAGATCTTGGCAGGTGTATCAGCAGGTAGCCTGGCACCTAACTGGGGAAAATGGCACTTCTCTCTTGTTCTACAGGAATTTTCCCTCATCATGCACTTCTCCCCCTCCTCGCCCTTCCAGCACTGCTTCCACTGCTCCCTTGCTGTTACGTGCTATTGAGCTACCAGTAACAGTAGTAGACATAAAAACCAAAAGCTGATCTTTGCTGACTGACACTCCTTGCTGCTGTGTAGGCACATCACAGCCAGCAGCTTATTAAAGGACATCAAACCAGGCCCTTAATAGCTGCTACATCTCTCCTTCTGCTGACTGTCACTCTCCACTCAACGCCTCTGAAAGATAAAAGACTTCGTACTCTTTCTCCTGTGAGGGAGGTCAAGAAAGGTGCAAGACCCAAAGACATACAAGACAATTATGACTTGTCTGGAGGTCTTGATGAGGTGTCCAAGACCCCAGGGCTAAGTCCCCCAGCCTATTTATGTGTGAGCAGGTTCAGAGTAGGTAAAGGTCTCCCCCATCTGCAGTCCAATCTCCCGCATGCAGGCTGTGGGCTTCTCTAGACACCAGCACGTGTGGCAGGGGCAATGAAAGTGGATCAGGCTGTCCAGTTTCCTTGGAGAGATGCTTCCTGTCGCTTTCTCACACCTGAGACCTTCCCCACCAGCTCATGCAGGATCCCCCTTTCAGATCCACCGGTATCTTTCCTGTCACTCCCATGTCCACATCAACCTCAGCCATACCTCTTCTCTCCTGCCCTCTACTTCTGGTTAGCTGCAGTTCTCATAATCTCCAGCTACTATTCTCCTGAACCCTTGGCCAATAAAAGTTCACTGGTGCAATTTTTATTCTTTAAAATATACTTCAAGTTTTACATAATTGAAGGCATCTGCACCTGACAACATTTCTTACCCTCTCAGACAATACAGATGGGGCAGCTTGTGCCTTCATTATTATTTTTTTTTTAATTGCACTTTTTTAAAGTGCAGTTTAGATTTGATAACACAACATAGCCCTTTGGACTATTGAAATCACATGGAAAACAGCCTTCTCAGAACCATCTTAAAATCTTCCGGCACATATGCAGGAGAGCATACTGGTATGTGAGCAATTTGCACAGACATATCTGGACAGCTTCACTCATTTTGAATGCCACAATATTGGTATTCCCCAGATGTGTAGTGTTAACGATGGAGCAAGGAAGAAAATTATGGATATCTTAGATCTGGGGACCGTTATAAAAACACAGGACAATAACACAGGACAGTTACAAATACTTTGTTTCATTTTTCAAAACAGAAGGATTGTATTGGAGAAACTCCTAATTTAAATGACCCCATTTTTGGCTCATTAGCTTTACTCTACAAGCCATTTATTTGCAAGTAAATTTCAAGTGAATGAAGGGTTTAATATGCTTCGAATTGATCTTTAAATTGCCTTCTTGTCACACATTAATTATATAAATGATGGTCCACAGTGATAAAGGGCCACAGGGAGGATGGTTTTGTGCTTGAAAAGAGCCAGATACTTTTAGGACCTGTGTCTCATACAGAACCTAAGTCCTGTTGTCTGGGCTGATTATTTATAGTTTATCACCTACACTCTGGCATGCACAGGAGGCAGTTCAGACCACATCACAGGAAAGTCTTAAATGCATCTGCAGCCTGACAGATGATTTGCTATAATGGATATATTAATAAATCAATACTGAGAGCAGCCTCATGACAAGATAAATAACAAGATATTTTCACTAGTGATATTTTCAGGAGTTACAGGAGCAGTGAATCAACAATCTACTAACAATACAATTATTTACAGCATCTATTATGCATGACACAAACAGCCAAAATACTCTCAGGATAATATTTGCAACTTGGGGATGGGGGGAACACAAAATACTCAAAACAGATGAGATTCTCTGAATGTCCAATCTACTCCAGCTCCTTCTGAATAGCATTGCACCTGTTGGGACAAATTCTCCTCTCACATCTGCTTCTACAACCTTATTATCTTCCCTTGGCCCATTGTGTTTAAACAAACCAAAGTGAAAACTGGAAGTGAAATGAGTATCAACAAAACATTATTTCTATGGATTTGCCACGGTTTCATATTAAATTAGTTTATGGAGGATGCTGCAGCTGCTACCTAGAAGATCAATCACTTGACTTTCATTAGATCTGACAGCTGTAAATGCTTCTTGATGCAGAGTCTGGCAGGCTTAGATTAGTCTCCTTACAAGTAAAACATCACCAGCAATGCAAGCTTAGGATAATTGCCCTGGTTGACATTTACAGGGAGCTAAGAGAAAGATGTTTCATATTTGGGTAAGTGGGTATATCTGGAAAAACAAAATTTTAAACCGGTTAAATCTCGGAAAGTAAAAATACAAATATCTGAGATATTACTTCTGGCATAATAGAGCAAAAGGCACCACAGTGGGATCAGACTCAGAAATCCAGATACCTTGCTCTGGAAAGTTATTCTGCTATGAAATTTTGTTTGTTTGCTTGCTTGTGTTCCAGGGGGCTCTTTTTGTTTTCTTGCTTCTCTGAAGTACAATAAAACCTTTTTAAAAAGCAGACTGATCAACTGTATTAGACAGATCTCCAAAGCAGTGGCATCTTCCAAAGCCTGTTGAAATAAAAAGACCCTCATGTATTCATCTGGTTCAATGGAAATATAGATTTGTTCTTCCTTTATTTGGACACATCTCATATCATTAGCTGGCTCAGGCAGTCCAGTCCCTTGGGTGCTCAGTCCAAATGGGCATAGTTCCCTCCCACAGAATAACATATACTATGTTGAAAACCATCAGAAAGAGTACAAAACAGCCAAGGACATGCAACTGAGCCAGCCTGAAACACCTTCATTACACCCCCTTTCTGCATTCCTCTCCTGTGTAAGAATTACTGTTGAAATGCAGGAGAGTGATGAAGGATTGCTTTGGCTTACCAAGTGTTAACTGAAGGGGGTCTTATTTCCAGTAGAAATTTTTCAAAGCTTCTAACCTTTCTTTCAGGAAAGAATCTAGCAACTGAGTTCTAGGTAATAATAAGGTCTGCACAGAAAACAAACTATTTATTTAGTGAAAAAAGAAGACATAATTCTTACCCTGGTGTTTTTTCAATATCCTTTCCAAAAAATGAACCATTACAAATTTTTCTCTGCAAAGAAATGCAGACCCCAATCAGTCACTTGCCAACGGCTGGGCCAGGCATGATATTCACAGTAACATTGAATAAAGCAAACTCCCCTCTTCAGTTCCATAAAAAATGGTCCAGATCTTTACATTGAGTAGATCATCCACTCTTACATTCTGAGGGCATTTATACTAGAAAGTACATGTTTCTGTAGACCGCTTGGGTTTTGATGAGGTGGTATTTTCTAGCAGAAAAAAAATCTCTTCAATTATCTAGCTAGTTCCATTAACATCTCCAGCAGTTCTGTCTTATCACTTCACTTAACAACATCCCCAGCTGTGACAGGTATGTACTCGCACTACTTAGCACAAATGGTACTCACACTGCTTTGTAAACACTGAACTTGGTGAGAAATGAGGGTATTTGGAATTTGGGCCATTATCTAATCAATCTGTGCACAACCTTGTTGGAAGGTATGTGTGGTTTTTTCTCTCTGTTGGTGATGTTGTCATTCATTTTGTCATTTTATAGCTTGCCTGGCCCCAGAGAAGTCTGTGGGTGTCTGTAATTCTCCCCATGGCTGTGCAATCCCACCAGTGCTATTCCACGCAGCTCAGAGGTGCAGAATGCTGTCACAGGGTAGTTGCTCTTGCTTAAATTAGGTGAACTAAGGTGTAGTGAGTTGACAGCAGAAAAAGTCACAGGTGGGGCATACACAGTGGATTCATGATGAAATGTTAAAAATACATGGAGTCTTAAAGGAATTAGTGCCCAGGTGTCTTCACTGAGTGAAGCCTCATAACAGCAGCCCTAAAGAGACTGCCTATGTTTAGGCACTGACAGAAGGGTAGAACTTCCCTTATTATTAACCTGCACTGGATTTCAGCCACTGATTGGAATGTACAAATCCATTACTAACACATTAAGCAGTTGAGTCATTTGGGGTGTATTTTTGGTTTGTTTTCTAGTCAGATTTGTTGCTTAAGAATTTGGCATCTATACTTTGGCTTTTCCAACATTTATGGAGCAAATCTTTCCTGACCTTCAGAAGCCTGTTTAACTAAGAAAAGAGAGAAATGTAATCTTTAAACAGGCAGGTATTTTAGTAAGGATTGTGTTCTGATAAAATGCAACACCCCCCAAAAAAACCCAACCTATAAAGCCCCAGATGCAATAGTTTCCATTTTCCAGGTAGTTACCTATTAAAGATGCCAGAAGGTATATTAATGGCGGTTTTATGCCCTTTATAAAAATATTCAGTCCAGACCATAAATTAAATTTAGCCTGGGGATGAGGATAGGACAGACCCCAGCGCCCACCTTACTTCCATCTATTTCAATCTTCACCCTCTAGAGGCCTATCATAACATTCCCACTCCCTTCTTTAGTACACCAAAGCCAATGTGACAAATTCAGAACAACCACTGCAGCAACCAGAATGCATTGGCAGCAGTGTTTTAAAACAATTATTTCACAGACACTTTGCCGAGACCCACCTTCACACAAGAGGAAAAGGCTAATGTACATTGGCCAATAAGTGGCTCTTACTGCAAGCATCCCATGTCTTAGTCTGTTATTTTCTTTTGACTTCATTATTTATTTGACTACCCAAGGACTCTGTAGCTGGCCCATTACTCCTTAAAACACAGCATAATTGTTAAATCCCAATTAAAAACCTGTTTCTTGGTTTTAGTTTGTTGTCTCCTGTTGCCATCACTGCAACTTCTGCGTTCAGGCAAAAGAAAAGAGAAACCTACTGAAAGAGAAAATGTTTCTCCCAGCCAGAAGAAAATTGACCAAAGCTCCAGTTCCCAAAAAGTGCTGGTGCTGGGTTCCATCAAGAGAAGGCCAACAGATTTTCCTAACCCCATTGGATGAGATTTTTATGTATATCTGCTTATCTGCTTTTTCTGAGCCATAATAAAGACTGGGGGGAGGATATGCTGAGTGGTAGAAATGAAGAAAGCGTCATAATGGTAATGGATGCATTAGGGAAAGATATGGAAAATAAAGAAAAAATGTACTAGAATAACAACTGGATAAAAATGTTACTGGTAGATGATGTGTGCAGAGAGAAGAAAGAACATGAAAACAGATATGAAACAGAAATACCTGGGAAAGGAGAATGACCTGGGGGAGACTACAGCTATGAGGAAGAACTAACCTAATCAGGTAGTAGATTGCATTAAAGAGCATCGAATCTGGATTTGCCATCAATCTCTGCCTTTCATGTAAATGTTTTGTCTATTTATATAGTACTTTTTGAAGATAGTATCTTTATTATATGTGCAGTGCGTAACACCAGACGATTCCAATTGCAACTGGAGCTGCTATGTGCAGCCGTGATATACAAATGGCAGAGGGTATAAAAGTGGCAGCGGGTTTAGGAGGTGTATAAGGAAAAGAGAGAGCAGACAGAGGTGGGCAAGAGGAATGCGTGCAGCAGGCAACATGCTCAGAAGGCTTGCTAAATGCCATGAAAATTAAAATTCTGAGATCTGCTCCGCTCTAGCCATAGGGGAGTACAATGTCAGTGACACGAGGGAAGACAGATGTGTGATTCCCATTAATGTTACCAAATACCAGATATGTGCAGCTAAGCCCCCCTCTGAGAACTCCAACAGCTGGATCTAACAATGCGGACACTTTACTCTGTTTTCATGTACTTCTGTTTGGTTGACCTGCTAGAAATTTCTAACTGAAACATCATCTCTATAGGTGAATAAAGCACTTGTGGGCACAAATATCAGATGTGTTATTATTTGTGCAAAACCACTGCTGGAGGTAAGTTATTGTAAGCAAAGGAATTACAGCCGGGTGGCATTAGCCCTGCAGCAGTTAAAATACCTGTTTATACAGCTGTTTCACGTAGCTGTGCATTATGTAAAATTTCATAAGTGAGGGTAGTAGTGACATTACAGTGAGGAACGAAAGGAAAAATACAGGCGATTTAACTGCATCTATGGCCACAGTCATATTAGCCTCATAAACTAAAGTACAGTGGGATTTTCCTCCATTTAAAAAAAAAAAAAAGTATAGTCAAAATTATAGAGGGGACCATTTCCTTTTGCAGTTTCAAACCAACTACTGTAAATAAAACATACTTTATGAAGATATGAGCATTTGTTTTTCTGACAAAAAATTTAACTAGGTCAGGGGGTTTCACTTGTCAGGAAAATTACATCACAGTAGTAGTTTTGAGGAAAAGGATATTGGTTTTTTTTAATCTGCTATTGTGAAAAGGGCTATTTTCAAATGAAGAAAAAATTAAATCCTCTTTCTCCTCCCCTTTATCTATTCACTGCCCAAGCCAAAACTACAGGAAATATTTGAGTCGTTTGCATTTGAGTCAATTAACCCCCAGGTCAGCCCCTACGTACAGCTGGAAAACTGGTAGGTTTAGTAGTCATCTCAAGGTAAAACGTTATGAAAAGATGAATACCTCTTTTCCCTTTTGAGCTACTGCACATACCTGCCCTCTGTATGGGCATGGGTTTTTTTCAAGGAACATTGCAAGAGAAGTACCTGCAATGACAGTGTGCGTTGTCAGCCTTGTGAAGGGAATTGAAAGTGATCCAAGATGTACTCCTCCTACAGTAAACCAATTTCTGAGGGACAGAGCATCTTGGAGGTACTGTGGTGGCCGGAAAAGAGACTCTTCCCTCCCCATCTCTCACCTCGGAGAGGTATTTGGGAGGGCAATGCCTTCTGGTGCTCTCAGAGCAGCTAAAGGGGCATCACAACTCCCTCCCACCTGCAATACAACTTGCAAACCCCAACCCTGCGTTGTGGACACTGACTGAAACCAGCTGCCCTGGGCTGACAGTGAGTCTGGGGACCCTTTCAGGATGCCATCTGTCTATAATACCAGTTATCAATTGCTGAACAAGGTCATGGTCATATGGAGCAAAGCTCTGGAGGATTTGCTCAAATGAGGAACTGTTTGGTAGTGATCAGGCCATTTGCAAGAGCAGATAAAATTACTATTGAGGTTTGGTCAGAAGAAAATGGAAAATTATATTCAGGTGAGGGGTTTAATATTAATCAGGACAATACCTTCAGCTTGTAATTTTCATACAGCCCTTGGAAGTATGGAAAATGTCACCCTCCAGCAACATTCTCTCTGCAGAAGCACTGCATGGAGGTAGTATTTTAATGATTCTCATCTTGCTGACTATGGGCCCCGAGGAGAAATATTTATTTGTCTATTCAGACTGATTACAAAGTGAACTAAATGGAATAAAAAAGTATTGATTCCTGAGCAGCAAATATTGGCAGCTTGCCCGCATCTCACTGCTACATCTTCAACAGCTCATTGCAACCTTTATTTTACCTTGTGCAGAAACAAATCCATAACCTATGTGAGAGAGCGCTGAAGATGCCAGTCTTGAGAAACAAATAACCCAGTTACACAGTCAGCAGCAAGGACACCACAGTCTCCAAACCAAATTACTATTTTAGTAATCAAGATAGTTGCTCAAAAGGGAAAGAAAATGGAGGGGTGTGGGATGAGGGGAAAGGTGTGATGTGGAAAATGGGAAGTGGGATAACATGTACAAAAAAAGGAGAACATCCAAAAATGACTGACGTGAAAGGAGAGGAGTGCAGAAACTCGAACCTGGACCCAGTGGTTCTGCAATCTCACTTGCCAGAAGCGAGTGGGTGGACGGACACAGGAGAAGCATTGCAACATGAAAGCCAGCTGGCAGCTGCAGAACAGCAGGTGACAGGCTGGTAAGAGTTTTCTAGCTTTATCAGCCACTTCAGAAGAGTGACTGTACATTATGTGTTGTTGTAAAGCAATTTTAATAATGTGCTAGTGGTACTGCTGCAGGTATTAATAATGAACACCAAAAGATTACAGAAATTTTCTAAGTGACCATTACCATGCAGACTGAACTATCAATGATCCTAAAATAAGAATGTATGGAGTCGTCTCTCACAAAAGGATAGGGGAGGTTTTGAGAATATAGGCACAGGATGAAGTCAGCAGCCCCGGGGATATAAATAGACATTTTGAGTGACTGATTATTTATCACTAAAGGAATACAACTATGAGAGGGAAGATGTTTAGAGCCTAACAAAATAAATAACCCTGTAACAAAGAGATATGTGTGGCTAGACTGTAATCTAATTGTAAACTAATGAAAGCATTAGTTATGCTATGAGGATGTTGCATCTCAAAGGCTGTGGAAGGAGAACAGGAACCTCGTGGTGAATAATTTTATATGCATCCTGTAACTAAACCGTATAAAACTATACTACATATGCCCATAACTGATTATTTTTAATGGAGACATCTTGAATTGTATAAAAACTGCAGCTGAAAGAACTAGTTGTGCAAGCATCAGTGCTGCAGAATCAGGCATGCTGAAATGATCACTCAGACAGCCTGCAGGATAAAAGTATTATCTTGCTACTGCTAAAGGGAATTATATCTCCAATGCTTGTGTTTGCTTTAGTAACCAAAGGTTTGGCTGCAGTGTGGATGTTGCAGCATGAACTAGTAACAAACTGAATGATAGCAGGTCTTACAGGTAGAGGTGACAAGCGGATTCCTTGGGGACTTTCATGTTTCTGGTAAGGATCTGAGGATGCAACACTCCCTGAACTTCTGCCACCCCGCCAGCTGGGCTGGGATGTGGCAATTAGAAGCCTGGGTTTGGTGGCCTGATGGAGCCTTGAAATGAAGCCCATCACTTGCTGTGTCCACAATGGAGCTCTGCCTGCGGGCTCGCCTATTTGGATAAGCTAACGTTGACTCAGCTGGGCTGTGAATTTACTTACAACTCAGCTTATCCTGAGCTAGCTTCCAGGGTGGACTCTGAAGCTGTGCTCAAAGGCTTAGAGGTGTTTAAAGTGAAACTTTCTACCTTAATAGGTAGAAAATTGGAAAAAAAAACCCATATTAAATGTTGGGAGAAGTTACTCCAAAGTCAATATAATTGTGGTGGGTTATATTTCTTAGACTTCTGTTATGTTGACATATTCACATCAGCCCCAGTTACTGCAAAATAATGTAAAGCCTACCCAAGTGTTCTGGTTTGGCTAGGATAGAGTTAATTTTCTTCCTGGTAGCTGGTATAGTGCTGTGTTATGGATTTAGTATGAGAATAACTTTGACAACACACTAATGTTTTTAGTTGTTGCTACCTAGTGTTTATACTAAGTCAAGGACTATTCAGCTTCTTAGTCCCTGCCAGTGGGAGGGCTGGAGGGGCACGGGAGCTGGGAGGGGACACGGCCAGGAGAGCTGGCCTGGCCTGGTGAAGTGATATTCCATAACACAGAATGTCATGGTCAGTATATAAAATGGGGGGAGTTGGCCGGGGGGGCCGATTGCTGCTTGGGGACTGGCTGGGCATCAGTCAGTAGGTGGTGAGCAGTTGTGTTGTGTACTGTGTGTTTTGTTGGCTTGCTGGGGTTTTTTTCCTTGAGTTTTATTTCTTTCTCTTTTTGTTATCTCCCTTTCCATTACCATTATTAGTAGTAGTAGTAGTATTATATTTTACTTTAGATCAGTTATTAAACTGTTCTTATCTCAACCTAAGGGGTTTACCTTTTTTTTTTTTCTTTCTTAATTCTCTTTCCCATCTCACCAGTGGTGGAGGTGGAGGAGTGAGCAAGCAGCTTGCTGGCTGGAGTTAAACCACAATACCAAGCAATTTTTCTTCAGGACCCCCAGAGGCATAAACACTACATTCTTCACAAAGCAGAGCAGAACTCAATATTTTAATTTGAGGCAGCATTAAACTTTTCAAAGTGAATTGTAGAGGGGAAAAGCACATTTCAGCTCCACAGGACAACTCCCATTGCTCGTTTTGAATAAAGGAATTTAAATTCTTTGTTTACGGCTATTTTTTGATTCACAAATTTGAGCAGTAGTACTAACATACCCTGGTTTCTTTTCCATCTGCTATTTGAAAGAGGAAAAGGGGTTCTGGCAAAATGAGGTTACTACGCTGGAGACTGCTTCATGTTTGGGGACATGGATATTCAGTTTCTCTCTGTAAAAACCATTTTGCTGCTTGGTTAAACATAATTCTAACAGACATTTCATTATTTTGTCAAAATCTTCTTACTGTCCTTGATACTGCTAATATGCGTAGGCCATCTGCTCTGACCTGAGAAGAATGCATCCGATTTCCCAATGCTTTTATTACCGAACAGTGGCCTTCCTCCGTCCGGGACAGGCCTCTCTCTCCCCTCCAGAAAGAGGATAAATTCCCTTTCCACTGACCGCAGTTCATGGTGTGAGCACTCACTGCTCACCCCCAGGAACCATCTCGGCACAGAGCGGTGTGCCGGCTCCTTGTCTGCAGGATGAGCCAGTTTCTTATGTGCCTCAGTGCTGCACTTAAATCACAGCACAGCTCCCCCCACCATATAGATATGATTTCAGATTTATCACCTGGATCACAGTATGGCAGCATGGGGACCAAGAGATGACCAGCCACGCACCAGAGTAACTGTGAAAGACAGCTGTCTAATACATTAGTGACATAACATGAGTTTTAGCACACTTTTTCATCAGATGAAAATGCATCTATTATACTGTATTATTTCTACCTGAATGCCTAATTTCAGCCCAGTACTTGTGCAAAGATTCCTTCTCAACTAAGTTGCACTGGAAAATGCTATTGATTAACTCCATTAATAAATGAGCCAGAAAACTATCAGGCCAGTTGAATTATTCCATCAGGCATCCAAGGACATAAGCATCCATAGAATATGTTGCTGATATCCCAACACTTTGCATAGCATCTTTTGTTTCCCAAGCTACCTGTCATTGAGAAGTTGCTCTCAGAAAGCAGCTCAGCTGAGATCAGATGTGAACGACAATCAGTTTCCACCCACTTGAGCCCACAGGCAGAAACTGGGAAGGCTGGGCTTTTGCAAACACATTGTCTTGCCATGGCTGCTCCCTACACTAAAGCTTAATGATTTTCTGAGACAGCTGTTTTACCCCTTAGAAATCTTCCCAGGCTGCCCACAGAGCAGATTTCTGCATCGACAGTGAACCTCACTATTTGTGCTGTGAGGCATCCAGCAAGTGTCAGAAAAGTTGAGGAGATTTCTATTTCATGTCTATATGACTCCTGCAAAGAAAGGAGTGCTGCTTGGAGAGACAAAGGTTTTAGCAGGAATTCCACTGAGCATTTAAAGTTTTCTTTCAAAATTTCTTCTGTGTAATCCCTAAGCAAAATAATAGCAAATTTCACGTAGAGAGGTCTGGCATTTTGCAGGCTGTGGGTTGTGAGTTCACATGGCCACTGTGGGTGACCATGGTCTTCCTCTGCACAGCAGAGTGGGGGCAGGGATGTTGGTACAGACCTCCTGTGCAATCCCCAGTCAAAAGCCATTACAGAAGGATCAGGCACTATTCTTTTCAAAGGAGTGGTTAACAGCAACGTGCTACGTGTTTTGACAGACAGATAAAGTTGAATTTGAGAAGTTGATTTGGGAGGTGGAAGTTGTTTTGATAACAGGGTGAGAGCTTTGCAGTCATAGCTCCCTTCTCTTTTTCCAACTCCTTATAGAGCTCTATGTGTAATTTAGCTAGATGTACTATTGATCTGGTAAGACACAGAATAGAACCCTAACAAAATAATCAAGTGGAGAGAAGAGAAAGGAAAAAAAGGAGCCTGAGGCTGCTTATAATTGCTTGTTATATTTCTTAATGCTTTACAGAGTTCAGCTGTCAGTGAGCCAAGGGATAATCCTGTCCTTCATTCTCTTGCAGTGTTTTTCAATGTCTGGCAAAGGATGCATTTCTTTGACATAAATCAGTTACATGAGTATCATCTTTAGCTAAAGTCAGGCCAAGGTAAGAAGAAGCCAAAGTATAGATGAAGGTCAGACAAGACAGTTTGCAAATGCTTCTGAAAACACAGGAACAAACAGCCAGGTGCACAGGGGTTCATCTTACCCAACTTTAGTGTCCCCCTGAGGGGCCCTATGAGCTCACTTGCTAATATCCGTCTGTGATAACAGGGAGCTAGTCTGCAAGGTGTGTACAGAGGAGGTCTGACGTAGTTGCTCTCAACTGACTTTGTCCATGGAAAGACACAGGCATTTAAGGAAGCAGCTCAATTAATTTAGAAGTCAACAACAGCCTGAGATACATTGTGCCCCAGAAATGATAATTTCTCTTTACTGACCAGAACAGAAAATTGGGGATCAGTCCAGATAAGGACATTTCTGTCACAGAAAACTCTGTTGGGTCAGATAATTACAGTGACGCCTCCCCATTGTGCTAGGACACACCGGAGCAACACAGTGAAGCCTCTTTATACTTTACCCTTTGCAGTTAATTCACTTCTGAGAAGATACAGCCGTTCCTCATACAGGCAGTTATTTATAAGTGGGACATTACTGCAGGAAGACACAAAAGTAACCACACACTACGGGCAAAAAGAAGTTCTTAGTCATGTCTTTGACAAATATTGTGACAAGAACTTCTTGTATCATGCTGAATGATGCCCTATGCCACAAGACTACTCCTAGTTATAAATCCTGCAAACGACAGACTGCTCTGTAAACAGACACTGGTGCAAGGTCCTGGACCAAAGCGGTATTTCACGATGGCAGGTCATTAACTCATTAAGCATATGCAGTTCTGGCTGACTGCTGGTTAGCATTTATAACTGATAAATGTGTTCTATTTTATTTTTTTTTAAGTGGCCAATTTGACAGAGAAGTGCACAAACAATGCTCATCCCATCACCTTTGATAAAACTCTTTGATAAAATCTACCTTCTCCTGTCTGTGAAGCTGTTGAAAGGAGTATGACTTTGTCTACAGCAGCTGCTGCCCTTGGTTATAGCAATGCCTTAATGTCCAAGTGGAGGCCGGTTTCAAGTGGCACTCCTCAGGGGTCGGCATTGGGACTAGGACTGTTTAACATCTTTGTCGCCACCATGGGCACTGGGATTGAGTGCACCCTCAGCAAGTTTGCGGAAAACACCAGACTGTGTGGTGCAATTGACACACTGGAGGGAGGGGATGCCATCCAAAGGGACTTTGACAGGCTTGAGAGGTGGGGCTGTGTGAACCTCATGAAGTTGAACAAGGCCAGGTGCAAGGTCCTGCATGTGGGCAGGGGCGATCCCAAGCACAAGGACAGGCTGGGTGAAGAATGGATTGAGAGCAGCCCTGAGAAAAAAGACTTGGGAGTGTTGGTGGACAAAAAGTTCAACACGACCCAGAAATGTGCACTTGCAACCCAGAAAGTCAACCTGAACTTGGGATGCATCAAACGAAGCGTGACCAGCAGATCGAGGGAGGTGATTCTCCCCCTCTGCTCCACTCTGGTGAGACCCCATCTGGAGTGCTCTGGGCCCTCCAACATACAAAGAACACAGATCTCTTGGAGCAAGTCCAGAAGAGGGACACAAAGATGACCAGAGGGCTGGAGCACGTCTCTGGTGAAGACAGGCTGAGAGAGTTGGGGTTGTTCAGCCTGAAGCAAAGGTTCTGGGAAGACTTTGTAGCGGCCATCCAGCACCTGAAGGGGCCTACAAGAAAGCCAGAGAGGGACTTTTTAAAAGGTCATGTAGTGACAGGACACTGGGAAGGGCTTTAAACTGAAATGGGGTAGATTTATATTAGAAATGGGTAGAAATTCTTTACTGTGAGGGTGGTGAGACACTGGCACAGGTTGCCCAGAGCAGCTGTGGCTGCCCCATCCCTGGAAGTGCTCAAGGCCAGGCTGGATGGGGCTCTGAGCAACCTGGTCTGGTGGAAGGTGTCTCTGCCATGGCAGGGGGTTGGAACTAGGTGATCTTTAAGGTCCTTTCCAACTCAATCATTACATGATTCTATGAAGAGACTTTGTCTTAGCCACATTATTATAAAATAATCCCTTACATCAAGAAATGGTTCTTATATCTTCTTCTTGACTAGCTTAAAACCCCTGAAGAATTTTCCTTGCTTTTCTGTAGGTGGGAATAAGTAGCTAATGATATAATTTTTACAATACATGAAAAAAGAGGGTAATCTTGTGCTTAAGGCATGGTAACAGGAGCTTGTGTTTCAGGTCCTAATTTGCTCCAGAGTCTGCAGCATGTGAGAAAAGAGTGAACAGTAAAGGATAGTTATAACACTTACTTTTGTGTTCTTCTTTTAGTACAATATCTGCACATTTGATTTCATATTGGAATTACATTTGTGGATGTGTATGAAATTAAATTTTGCACCTATTATAAATGTATTTAAAAATGAGACATCCAGGATGTACTTCAGGGTTGTGATCAGTCACAGAGTCACATTATATTATTTGTGCTCCAGGGCTAAAGGAACATAATTTTAGCTTTCAGGAGATTTCTTACATGATTGCTCATTGAAACTTTTAATTAGCTTGCTGCAAATACATTGGCTTGAAAAGTCTGGGGAAAACGTGTTATTCAGAACTGTGTCCTAGTCTACCACTTTTCCAGGTCAAAAAAAGATATTCCAGTACCTCTGTTTGGAGCACTGGCTAAGCACCAGTTCATAGCTTGCATTGTTTGGTGATCCAAATACAAGAGGTACAGAAATGTGATTTTACCACAGCACAGTACGGTGTAAAAGTTGAAAACTAGTGGCATATTCCTTACACAAATAAAGCCATATTCCTTTAAAAGTTAGCTGCTGTCTCAGAAAGATTAAAGATAACAATGTTTTCTCAAAAGCAGGACTGGCTGCCATGGAAGTCAGGTGTATGGCCTTCATGGGAACAGCGTTAAGTTCCCAAATCCTACAATTGGCAATGTTTGTCTATCCTGGGGAGCCTCATGAAAGGTGGTACATTTATAACTGAGTCATTAGGAGGGAGAGTTAAAGATCTCAACTAGGAAATCAATCCACTTATTATGGGGAAAATGCTGAGGACATCACTTTCTCTAGGTAAAAACAAACATGGCCTGTGTCCACATCCTTTCAGTATTTCTCCTGAGAAGACCAAGAGTCTTGTAACGAGCTTGGTATTAGCTGTTTTACTAAAGGAAGTGAGAGGAGACACAGGGAGGAAAAAAGCACCTAAATGAATTGGCAAAAAATGTTTTCGCAGGAATTGCTCTACTGTTTCTTGACACAACACGATATCATCATCTTGCTGTTGGCTTCTGAAGCAACCAGGAACACTGTCTGCCTGTATTAATTACTACAGCTTCTTAAAAGGAACAATATTCCTTCCCAGAAGTGAAGAAGTCTTTAAGATATGAGAAAATCCTGCATTAAATCTGCAGATTAAATATCAGTTCTGGATTTAATTTGTGGACATAAATGAATGGCTTTAATCTTGAAATTAAAGCATGAAACAAAGGATCCCTATCACTGTGTGAACAAAACCAAACTTAAAGTGGGTAGGAAGGAAACAATATACATAAATAATATGGGCAAATCACCTGGCCTGGATCCCAGAAAATCTGAATTCTGTTCCACTATTTACCATGACATTGCTACAGGATTTGGGGTAAGACTCCAGAATGGGATGTCTAGGTAGATTTAGGCGAAGAAATCCCATTTCAGGCACTGACGTGCCTCCAGTTTTTTGCACAGAAGTTTCTGTCATCAGTTTTTCCCAGGCATGTAAATGTCTGCCTCTGGACATGCCCGACCATCCCTTCAGTAGGCTTTTGCATTCCTCACTCCATCTGCAGCATGTTTAATAGAGGAGGGCACATATCTCATTGTAGACAGATGAGTTCTATACTCCATAGTCTCTGATTCCCCACCTGACAATGTGTTTATATATGTACATTTGTAATTTTGGGGACATCTGAGTTGTTGCACGTGTTCTGTACATGTTCCCAGAAGGGATGGCACTATCTGTTGAGTCAGTCATGCGGTCTCTGAGTAAGTAGATAAGTAATTGTGTGTTGGCAGAGGAGGAGAGCAATACCAACATATGAGAGCAGTAATCAGAAGAGACATAAAAGAAACAGAGAAACTATCATTTCCACACACTACGAGGTGGATATGAGGATAAAAACCAATAATAATTGCCTTGGAAATCCCACTACTTGTTTTTATTCTGGAACTGGAATAAATGAAGCATCAGGACATGTGGGAGATACCACACTGATGGGAACTAGGCTGTTCTCCTTTCCCACACTACTCTCCCTGGGTGGAGAATCTTCTCAGTGTTGTTGAAAACTTTAGATGTTTACACCTCTATTCTTCACCGCCACCTAAAAATAATCCTCTGCTGTGGAAACCATCTGTCTTTCTAGGAGGATGGAAACGTTGCCCTTATTCTGTGGTGGTGGAGACAGTAAGTTTCTCTCCACAGATGCATTACGTTTCATGCAGTTTCAGGGAAACATACAATAATTCTCTGAGCTACCTGCTTCATTAAGGTAGGTTGTAAAACTATTAATGTAAGATGAAAAATTATGATTCCACGGAAGAAGGAATCATCCTTAAGCTATTCAAACTGGCCTTTGACTTAATACATGCTTCTTCCCAGAAAAGCCATATGACTTGTTTGAAACAGCCAAGCCAATTATCCTCAGAGGAGCCAAAGGTGTCCACTTTTTACAAAATACATCTTCTTGGCTGGCACTATCCTGTTACAGTCCACTGACTGATTTAACAGTGTAGGTTCTTCTCCAGTGAAAATACATTTTGATTTTAGAACTATAACACAGGCAGGACTAAAATGGATGAACATATGTTTCTTTGAAGGCTGTTTGCTAACAGTAATTGCCTTGACTTCCAGCAAATTTGTCAGGAACTCCTCTAGCACTTAGCTCACAGAGCTATATGGAAAGTGAAAAACAACTCTCAGAGATAAGTCTTTCAAAAATAGTATGAAATTCATCAGGTAAATTATTCAGTGGTTTAACCAGTCTTAACTATTAGGTTCAAAGCTGGTGACAAGGAAATCTTGCTGCAATTTATCACGCTTGGAAAACAGGTAAAATGGATCAGCATTAAAACAGAGAAGTCCCAGTCAAGTCAAAGCTGATTTTAATGAACATTGTACTTCTGGATCAAAGTTTTCTAAGTTTTCAAAGGTTCTGGCCCGTCTTCAATAGTGCATCTATCAAACTTTCCCTGAAGAGAGTCACAGGCTGAAGTCTGGAACACATGGTGGGTCTCTCCTTTTTTTTCGTTCCCCTTGCTTTAAATTCACAAAACTTAGACGGCTTGTGACAGCTTCTTCTTGGCTAAATACAAGAACATCTTGCACTGAAGGCCAAAAAGTGTATTGGAAAGCATGCACGTTACTTCTAACTTCTGGAGGTCTGTGTCTGTGACTTGGCTCTCTGAGGGCAGTTGGCGGGAGGCCACGGAGGCTCCTGGAGGAGCGCGGGGCCCACGAGTGTGCTAGTACTGGCCTGTCTCTAGCTCTACCTCTCTGTCCTCCTACACACCCCCCTACCATCTCACCAGCTAACAGATGGAGCAGTCCTAGTCCTTTGGAACAAGTGTCCTCAATCAGTATCTGTATGAACTCTTATAGGGAACAGCTAATCGTAAAAGCTCTGTAGGTGAACACAGGTTGTAGAAGTATACAGGAGCCAGAAGCTAAACTACAAATGAGGAGTAGCAACTCTTTAGTAAAGCAAGCTAGTACAAACACCACCTGAAAGGAAATTACTTAATCCTTAAATTGTCATGTGATGGCTTTCTGAAAGATACATTTGAATTTAACTGATATTAGTTGAAGTGCAACAGGGTTCTCTTGCCTAGGAGGTAAGATTATTTCCATATATTGGTGGAAATACAGAGGGAAAGGCTGCAGTTTATGCTATAAAGGAGGGCCAGCTAGCATAGGGCAACCTAATATTTGCTTAAAAACCCCAACACTCCCTGTGTCAGGTCATGTAATGAGAGAAACATGTAGTGCCAAATTATATGACCCCCACATAGGATGCCAGCCTACTGGCATCCTCTACTACTCTACCTCCTACTCATCTCCTGCAGAGGTGGGAGAGAAAAATTCCCAGAGCTGTGAGAAAGGGACAGAGAAGAAAACTACATCCATATGAAATTACAGGAAACTCTGGTATCTGGTTTTAGATGCTGAGCAGTTCCAGACAAGCTGGAGTATAGCCACCCTTGACTGGAAAGCTGCTAATTTTCCTCTGTGTTTAGAAATCCCTGTGAACAGTTTCCCTGAAGAAGCAAGCTCAGCTTACTGCTATCAGCAAGTGGGACCTTGACCATTCCGCGTGAACCAGCCACATCACAACTCAGGAAAGATAACACATTTCCAATCAATCCCTCCCTTTCAGAAGGCCCTTAACTTTCTGTGTTGTACATGATGTATAAGTAGAGTGAAGTCAGAAGACTGTGTCCTACCTAAGGGTGAACTGCAGAGGCATCTAGTTTAATGAGGGACAGAACAAGTGATGACAAATTAAGGAGGGCTGTGCTGAGTGGTGGGTGCTGCATAGATATGAAAACAATGTCCTTGCAAATCCCTATCATCTTGCATCAACAGATAAATAAACTCCACTTTTACCTGCTGCCATTTGACACATACAACTCAATCATAAAAACTAGTTGATGTACCCAGTTAACTGCTGTTTTCAAGTTGGAGTTTCTTTCTGTGCTCCTAGGAAAAGCAACATCATTATAATTTTCCAGTCTAATGGCAAAAGTTAATCTAATGCATCCCTGTGGGACTCCCATGGTTGCTTCTCTGTGTCTTCTTCGTTTCACTAAGTATGTGGCCCTTCTTCAGGCTTGAATAAGTCTGAATTGCAACAGAAAAGACAAGTGACACCACTGAAGCCTGTTACATGAGCTGCAGTATGGGCAGTACATTTTTCCTCGAGTGACAACCCAGCCATGGCTGTTTTCCCCTGTGCTTTGCAGGAAAGGGAGCTGAATGTGTGGGTATCTGTAAGGAGGATGAGAAATAGTCGTAGCATGACAGATGTCAGGAAGTTAAATAGTTGCTTTTATTTATTCTGAAGAAAAGAAAGTTATCCCTGCAAAGAAATTTTGTGCTTCAGGGTAGTATGGAAACCCAACAATAAATAACAGACATGCATTAGAATTCTAAAATCAGCACATTTTCTTCAGAAAAAAAACCCAAGATTTAAGGTTACAAAGAAGGCTTAATTCCCACTTTGCTAATAACATACAGGAAATCAGCATTTCCCCTGTGGTTTCAGTTCAGTCCATTCCCCCCCTTCTTCTTGCCTTCCTGTAGTAAATTTTCATGTAATGCTGGAGTTCATTAATCAGATATTCTGCTCTGTCCTCTTGTTGGGTGAGATGATTACAGTGCTTTGACTTTTTTCAACATGCAAAGTACTGTCCATGTCTGCTTATGATTCACGGCTGCCTTCTCTGCTTTTTTCCAGAAAACTAAGCCTTGGCTGTTTTATTTATGGAGTGGATTTCCTCATTAATGACTAAAGGACTCTTTCTCCCCATTGCACTAACAGTTGGGTAGCCGGTGAAGACTAATTGAAAACCAGCCAGGAAGAACACTGTGTGGGAGGGCATTTGCTACCGCAGGAAATTAAGAACTGGCAGGAGGGGGACTGATTTGTTTGGAGTTAAAGACCTGTTTATAGTCTGAGGTGCAGCTTGACCTACCTGTTTGAAAGCTATAATTTTCTGCAAGGGAGAAACGTCAAGAAAAGAGCATTGTATCATCTTCAGCTTCAAAACTGAGCTTCTGTGCATGGCTACTTGCTCAAGAAGCCAAAATCAGAATAAATGGTCTTCTTATTCAAAACCAGTGCCTACTGAATGATCAAAATCTGGCATGTTCTTTTATTGCTTCAGCCAGTGAATGCTCAGAAGCAAAGCTCACACATTTTGAAGTGGCCTTTAAATTGCCGAGCCTCATTTTTTTTTCTGCGTAAGGTCCACGACTCTAAGAAATTCTAGACATATTCTGCATATCCACGTGATCCGCTGTATTTTTGTATTTATGAGTACCCCATCTGACTAGCAATTAAGGAGACTCAGTACAGTTAAAATCTGAGTGCAATTACTGTGCAAGGTTGCAGCTGCTATAGGCAACAGATATATCTTCAATAAATAAGCCAAGCATCGTGAACTTTCCCACCGGGGGCTTCATCCACCGTGTTTATCAATTTGTTACAGCATCTGCAATAATCCTCAGCAGCTGCAAGTACTATGAAAACTGGAAATAAACTGGATAAGCCAAGAGCCTATTGCTAAGAAAACATTGACAAGCTTGCATTACAAAAGCATAAAGGTAGATCCTTCCTTTCTTTCTTCAAGACTATATATCGGCTCCAGACAGTTATGGCCCTAAAACTGAAGTACCCTATGGGGAACCTGAACCTCTGGCCATTTATCCTCCTGGAACCCATCTGATCTCTTTGACCTCCTGTAGGTCTAAGGATATTCCCAACATGCCCTGACCCTCTCTTTTTCTTCTGTCTGCATCAGCAGCCAAGTGCCTCAGTCTTCCTACCACCTGATTTTAACTGGGCTCTTTCAATTCCTGGCCAGCTCAGATACGAAGTTTAGAGTGGTGCTGACAAAACTGTTTACAGGGAGTATAGCTGCAAGAATACACTTTAAGCTCAGGAATCAAACACTTATACAAATTGAAACTGAAATTCACGGAGACACATACTTGTGGTATGTCATCTAGTCATTTACTTGCATTGAGGATGCTTATTTTGCAATCTGAAGTGCAGAGCCTTTGTGTCAGGATACTGTACTTCAGCAGCCTGAGACTAATCTGTGGTCAGGAAAAAAACCACCACAAGGAAAACATGTCAAAGCATCTCCATTTCCCTAAAATGCTGTCTGCATGAAGTAAATAGATGTGCCATTTACTGTATGAAGTACTGAAGGGGAAAAGAAACGAGTAATGCCTTAATAGCTGCCATTGATGAGGGCTGTTATAAACCATTTTAGCTGCTTGATGGACTGCAGGAAGCATATTTTTCTGTGAGGAAACCACAGGGTACAGAGCTTTAGGAAGAAGTGTTCAACCGCTATAAATTAAACAAAAATGTACCATGGTGTCTCCACTGGACAGGATTTGTTGTACAGAGAATCATTTAACAGGTGTGTTCTGGTGGGCCCAGGAACTATGAGTCATTGAGCGGTTTTCTTTTCTCAATGGTTTTAGTTGTAACAGCAAATTCTTCAAATATTTGACTTTAAATATTGCCACCTGAAGTTTCTCAGCCACCATATCTGCTTCCTTGATTTTCATTCGCTCAGACTGTGGATTTAGTTGTTTAGATTTACAAGGGGGCTGACGTTTATTTGCAGAAGTGAGCGGATTCAAGGCTGTGAATGGCATGGTAGGGCTGAGGGTAGCTGAGCTTCTGGAGTCATGCTCCTCACTGACTACTCCCACCTCAGCCTGGGCTTTGTGCAGTCTCTTTCCTTATAAGTGGTATGGACAGTGGAGGGGAAGGAATGGAAAAACAGAAAAAACTACAAGGTAGAAAGATACAGAAGACAGCAATAAAAAAAAAGTTAAAGATGTTACGAAATCTTACCAAGAACATTTTTTTTTTTAATTAAGCTAAAAAGTAGTAAGTTGGCAATATGATGATGCTTTAAATGCTCAGATCTATACATCTATGAACACCTACCATCATCTTTTTCATTGAATGTTTCAATGTGAGAACAATACAGACTGGCAAAGCAATCTGCTCCTGTGGGGTGGTTGCAATGACACATGCACAGTGACTGAATGCCACCTGATAGAGAAGGGACATAACGAACCTCCTACCAGCAAAGGAGCTTCTCCTGTGTTGGTAAAGGACAATTTTTCTTTGGTATTCTCCTTTTAAATGCACTAAGTAAAGACTTATGTTGGACATTAACATGTATTAGAAACTGAAAGTCTCCTCTTTACCTGAAAACAGAAGCAGAATTTCTAAGGTATCATAGATGGCAAAACAAATATGCCTTCATAAAAACCAGAATAACTAAATGGTTAGTCACAGTCAGTATATGCACACAAGGTTAAAAACATAGCTAGAACCAATGCATTTAATTTTTTAATTAGACTGAAAGTATATATGTCACCAGTTATGGGAGCTCAGATGGTTGATGGACACTTGTTGAGCTACATGATACTTAAAAATAAATGTTCAACTACGTACTAAATTTTCATTTCTTTTCCTGCCAATAAGAAATATAATGAATAAAGCCTATGCAGATCCTGCAGCTGAGTATTGAATACAACAGTGCTACAGTTTAACCCAGTGCTTGTTACATACAATTGTCCCCAAATTAATCATTTATGTATCAAAAGGAAATCACTCAGCAAGAGATTTTGCTATTAATATGCTCTATAAGCACACAAAACCAGTGACAAATTGTATCCCACATCCACTGTATCACACAATGTTATCACCATGATAGAGATGTAAATGTAGTGTTGGGTCATACTGATACTGGCAAATCCATGAACCACTGAATAAATAACCCTTCCCCTGCAGTGCAATGATACATAAGCCTGTCTATCCTTAGACATGAATGAAAAATGTGCGTGCAAGGGAAGATGAAGCTTGACCTGGAAAGCTAATGCTTTTCCTGTATTTGGCAAACTTATTTTACAGTGTATAAAGATCTACTACTGAAGTAACTCTCCTGAGGGAAGGATGGGGAAAGATTAAGTATTATGATCTCTTAAAAAGTCAGGATGGATTTCAAAGAATGTTGATGGGAAGCAATGGTATTAATAAAGCTTCATGTTTCAGCTATAACTTATCTTTTCCATAGTCTCTAATGCATTGGCTATGTCATATAATAAAAGGATTGTAACTTTGTGAATTATGAAGTAAACTGAATAATTCATATGAATGTCACCGAGACATTTTCCCCACTAATTGTTGTGATCCAATCCTATTTTCTTCTACCCTGCTATCAGGGTCATCAGCTAATGTATTAAAATATATGCAGTGGATTAAAACGGTGATGCTACAGACTGTTCACCTAGATTAAAACAAAATGTCTGTAAGGATATCAAGGAATTACATGTAAGATTAATATCCATGATGACAAGGAGGATAATGCACTGGTACAAATATAGAGATCAGCCCTCACTCATGCATGGCCAAGGCTATGATAGCACGACGGCCTGAATTTATAACAGATTTGTCCAAATTTTATTATGGGGTGTGCTCAAAAACTACCTTTAAAACCAGATTTGACTTCTTCCCAGACAGCGAGCCATGACATATAGGCATGGGGCACTGCTGGAAGGTGCCTTTTTGAGTGCTAAGGACCCTCCGTGCCCAGCCTTGCCGCTAGACATAGTAAAAGGTGTCACCTCAGCTATGGAGGGAGGCAGCCCAGGAAACACTTCTGGAGGCTGCCCTTTTGAAGTGGTGGAGACCGAGACCCCCAGCAACATACTGGGACTGGGACTTGCCACACAGGTGTTGCACAGCTGCCCTGCAGCTGTGGCTGCACCTGTGTGGGTAGAGGGGCTGGGAACAGTATCTCCTTCTTGCCGCTAACAGGAATAAAAGGCTGTTGGCTGTGCTAGCAAAATTCTCTGGATGTTGATTAAAGAGATTTAGAACCCAATTAATCAGGTGTGAATTACCAAACAGGGGAATTTCTGAAACTGTAACAACTCAGGTGGAAAAGCTTTGATGTATCTTCATAATACTCCTGTATCTAGACCTCTCTCTTTATGACAGAGACTGATAAAATTCCTGAACATCATCACAGCCAGAGAAGCCAATTTTCCTCAGCTTTTTTATCTTTGGAACATAATATTCTACATAGCAGATTCTAAGAACATCTTTTCCTGTCCAGCCCCTGACGTGTCAGGCTTGCTGGAGAGCAGGTATCAACAGGATCATATTGTCCTTGCTCTTCAGTATTTTTACCCAAGACAGTGTTACCGTTTATTACTTTTTATAAATCACATGTGCACCACTCAGTTTAAATGGAAAGCATACTCCACCATGCAATCCGTAGGCAAAGTCATAATGAAGAGGATTCCTAGGAGCTGTGCAATTGCAGTTACACCTGTAACAGAAGGTAGGATGGCTTGTTCACAAGGTTCCATAATAGGAAACAGGGTTTTATCCCTGCACTAGTTACTGAATGTGACAGAAATGTACGCGTACACACACGCACGCTTAGCTACCCTGAATCGTAATTCTGCTAGGCTGAACGTTTCTGAGAGCAGAGTGCTTTCCTGTGGGCTTTCTGTGGGATACAGACAGGCAGCAGCTCCAAGTACCCTGAAATGATCCACTTGACAATATCACACTTCAGATATGTAGCACTCCCCTGAGAGGTATTTTAGCATAGTTAATTAGTAGTGTTCACTAGTAATAAATGCAAAGCATAGAGATAAACTGTGGCATACATGGATAGGAGATATTTCGTCCTCTGTGTGTTTCCCTAAAGAAAGTATATCTCTGACATATCTGTTCACCAGTGGCAGTAACACACTGTCCTCCCCTTCAAGGAAGCTTTAATTATTTAATGCCTGGAAAATTAAATAGATGGTCTTAATCATTCTGATATACTGCAGGCAGGTTTGATTTAGTAGGGAAGAGATATCTGATTATTCTGCTGAGAAATGAAAATAGCTAACAGCAAAATTAATTATCTAGTATATTAATGAACAAGTAGCTCTAAAATTAATCTGAAATCTAAATTTAAGTGTCTGTAGATGGGTGCTTGAATGAACATCAGTTGTCAGGTTAAGCCTCAAGTGAGATTGGTGGTTCTTTAATGTTCTTGCTCAGTGGAAACTTCCCTTCCTTTGACTGATGGAAAGGTAAGTCTCCTTCCATTTGTTCAAGCCCAGTTCCCTGAGTCAGGTCCTTGCATGAGGTGAATTAGCCTTTCTGTGCACAGCATCGCGCGACCCCACTCTAGTCAGAAAAAATTGACTTGTTAATACACAAGAAAAACAGTGAGTCAGAAGGCAATCTGGTCCCACATCCCAAACAGGACCAAATGCACGCTGTGAATATGGATACCTACTTTACCAAGGTAATGTTGGCTTGAAAACTGAAGCACTCTCATGCTTCTCTGACACACTGATTGCAATAGACAAAAAAAAAAGAACCAGAACAGGGTTAGATCAAGGCTTTTCCCTGTTGACATGTACATGGGGTAACAGATTTATGCAAGTAAAGAATCCAGGCCAGCTCCTTGGATTTCAAGGGCTCTGCCTGGAAACTGTTAAGATGAGCAAAGTTATACCAATACATAGCTACTACAAATCAAGATGGAGAGTTTAAGGAGCAAGACATTAATATCAAGAAGCTTGAGAGCTAGCAAATCTGCTAATTTGCTCCTCTTTTTGGTTACAATGATTGTATTTCTGGCCTATTCTTTGCAACAATTGAAAACAACCAGTTCAATCTTGTCCTGAAAGCATTTTGGTTGGAGTTTTCCAGCAAGTTCCTGAGATTGCAGGGGGTTTCTTTACCTCCCTGCAGGAACTAACTCCCACATACTCTTATACAAAGAGAAAACTTTGTTGCAGGAATGGTGTAGAGAGCTGTTCTTACAGATTACTTGAATTTATAAAGGTCCTAATGGCTTTTTTTTGAAGAGCTTACCACAGGGAAGCAGTAATAGGGCATATCTGGATCTTCGTGTTTTTTAATGGAGAGCTTTCATTTGAAAGTAAGCAATTACAATGGGGGTGTGTGTGGGGGGGAGTGTTTTTTACTTGTAGGGATAAGGCTTTCTCAATAGAGAAACAGGAGAGGTGTGCAGCCTAGAGAATGCTTCTGTAAGTTGTTGTAGATTCATTTTTCTCTATCAAATATCTATGCCACAATGTTTTAGCAGCTGATCAGAGACCTCAATATTGAAGGCTGGGGAACATATCCCCTTCTGTAGAAAATAAAACAGAGATAATTTGTTTCTGGTTTATACTGAGCTTATTGCAAATAGTAGCTGGCTGGGATTTGTTTCAGTTTCCCTTGAGGCTATGTGAACAGTTCAGGTTGCATCCAGATGTGCTATACTGGCACAAAATCTTCTCCATAGAGATATATAATGGTTATTTCTGTTATACCTAGTATGCAGGACAGACAGAGGAATGAAAGCTTGTCAATCACCAGAGTATGCAACAAGAAGTAAGAGATTTTTCTAGTTTACAATTATCTGTGTTTCTCAGAGGCTTTGACCTTCATGTAGCATTTGTTTAGTCCTGTAAGCACATATATGCCATATCATAATGGCTCATTCCTGTAAAAACATGCATCTGTTACTGTCTTATTTCACTCCTAAGGAGTGACTACAAGAAGTACAGGGATAGGTGGATTGGCAGTACAGATGCAAACAAACATCTTAACTCAAGGCTGGGGTGAGCTTCTTGTGCCCTGCTTTCCAATTCTGTTTAGGAAACCCACCTGGGGCTGCACATGCTATGACACATAGTAAGACACCACGGCCTGACTATGAACACCACTTTCTTTGGAGTTGTTACTAATATAGATCTTCTTTTCACTGCAGCTGTATGTTGCGACCTCCCTTGGACACCTCCTGGCGGTCTGCCACACCAGTCACCCTGCAGGGGAGACATCTGCATACAGGGATGCTACAAGTACAGTAAACATGCTAGGGATAAGCAGAGCCCTTACTTTGCAAGGACTGCAGTCGGGGCTTCCTTGCAAGCGCTAAATTCACAGGTAGTTCCTGAAAAGTAAGACTTGGTTACGGGCTGTGCTCTGCCAAGAACTGTGTCATTAACGTTGTATTGTGTCGCTACTCTCTTTGCAGCCCGTGCAAGTGTAGGAGTCAACCTTCCTCTCAGTACAGTGAGTGGGAAGGCTCACCTGAATACACACCCACCAGAGTCCCTGAAGGAGGTGCTGGAGCCCACGCAAGGCTCACAGCAACATCACTTAGATGAGAACACTCTCCTCCACCAGCACAGCATGTCCCAGGACTTAGCAAGCTGTGGTTTCTCTTTTGTTTCAAAGCAGTGTGGTAGAGAAGCACCCTTCTGTGCCGGAGTCATCTGAAATGGAGAACAAACAAGCTTGGCCAAAGGAGGAAAAAGTGTTGCAAAAGCCTCGTAATAGCCCAAACTGATCTTCATTGGCAAAGGGGAATCCCACGCTTTGCATGCCAGAGTGGTCCAGGGTCAAGGGAACACCAGCAGGAAGGGAACTGTGAGCACTCGATTAACGGAGAAAATGGCATCCAAATGGTGTCTCCTCTGCCCAAAGGACCTCAGCAGGCTGACCACAAAATCAGAGCACCCCCAGGCAGACCTGGGTGCACTGAGCCTCCTGTGCACACCAAACAGCACCTACATGTGTTCAGCATCAGCCGGCCCCCAGCAACCCTACAAATGCCCCGGGTCTCACCATCACCTGGTGCATCTGCCACAAAACTGTAAGGAAGAAGCTAGGAGGAAAAGGTGCCTGTTGCATTATGGAGATTCAATCTTTTCACACAAAAATGCAAGTGGTGAAGTCAGCTGAAATGGGAGGAGCCTGGAGGTGTTGTATTCTGGGGTGATGAATAAGCCTAAAATCTCCTTTCTCTTTTGTCAGCAGTTTTTTTTTCTGTGACATGTATACACACACGCATAAAAGGAACAGAGGTACTTGTGGGTAAAATGCATCATGGATAGAACTCGTCAAAAATCTAAAGTGTGTCTGATAAAAGGGACTTATTTTCCATTTATTTTTTTCCTTTTCCATTTGAAAAGTTGCAGTTTACTATTTTAATTAAGCAGCTGGAGTCATGGATCAATGAATATTTGTATGTATGAGCTTGGAATTTATCTATATCCTAGACCTATTTTGTATGCATGAATAAATGTTGTATATACCCTAACATCAATGGTAAGAGACCTATTTAACAATCTTTAAGAAAGAGAAGCAATTAAAACTTCACAGAAGACAAACTATATGCAATTTTTAGGTAATTTCCTTTAGCAATATTTTAAGTTGGAGGCAAAGAAAATGCTGTGGAATTCTGCTGAAATGTAAAGCTGTCATGTAAAATGCCACATTATCTGTGCACTTCATTTCTCCAAAACCTTGCAATTTTTACAACATGCTGAGTACAATTTAATTAAGAATCTTCATGCAAAGGCTGTTGTCAAAGAGTGTGCTTTTCTCTGCATGCAGTAGTTAATAGTAAAAAAAAAAATAAATATAATCCAATGGCAAGTGGAAATCCACAGCTAGACTCCAGCAAAGCCTCTGAGATGCCAATTAAAAAAGATTAAATAAAACATAATGTAATTTTGAGTTATTATTTCAGAAAGCACATCCATAAATTATAAAGTGCTGTTCCCACTGGAAAGCTGCAGAAGCTGCATGCCTAATAGAAGCACATTAAGACACTGGTGCCTTCACAAGGGACTGTTGAATAGGAAATATTGCTCGCAAAGAAAAAAATTATATTAAGCAAAATCACCACAATGATTTAAAAGCAGAGTGAATTAAGCTGAAGTGTCTTGACAGCACTAGCAACAGAAATGCTATTGTGCCCTACAGCACAGGTACAGGGCTGGCCCTGCCTCCCCATTCCCGATTCTGGCCATTTATCCTTTGCAGGGTATGTTTGAGCCTTTAAAGCTTCCTAACAGCTAAGGTCTGAAAAGTCAGCTCTTCACATCTCCAAAATAGGTCTTACACTTTGGAATTATTCACCCATGCTGCTGAGAGAGAGACAGAAAACAGAAAACAGACAAGCAGACAGAAGGAACACAGAAACGTTTTCAGGACAAGCAAACTCAGTTTTGCAATACTGTGGTCTCAAGCGAAATAGCAAAATTGAAATGGAAGCTTTCCAGTGCTGTTGGAGCAAAGAATTCTTGTCCACAGAACTGTAATTACTGATTTTTATCAACTTGCCATTGCAGTAAGTAGTTCAATATCTATATGAGATATTTAAGCACTTTCATCTAATCCTAGGACACCCCTGTTACAACTGCCTATAAATGTGTGACAATTTTATATATGGAAATTATATAACAGTTTGGCCACTGCAGGACCTTTAGCAGGTATAATGTCAAACTACTGGAGCATTCAGGTAGGAAAATACTGATTTCAAGCCCACTTGCCATTATTTTCAAACATACTAAAACCAATTTTCCTATAAAGCATGAAGGATTTCTAGCACACATGCCCACATTCACAGAGGTTGCCTTACCTCAGCGTCCAGCTTAGTTATGCAGGTAGAACAGCCTCACACTGACAAAACATGGGTGGCTGAGAGACCCTGAACTCTACTTATTCATCGTGTCTTAAGATTAATACCAATTATTATAAACACACAAACAGTAATTTGTAAAACTGGTAAATACTACCTCATCTAAAACCATTGCAGTGACAAATCTGCGCTTCTTTCAGCATCTTGTGTTTAAGACAGGGCACATTAAGAATACCAAGGTTCTTGACACCTGACTTCACAGAGGACGGTGCAGCATTTTAGCCATTTGAACGTCTTTCAGGTCTTCGGTGACTGTACATTTTTACAATGATGAATTCAGAATTATCCAGCTGACCTAGAATGCTACATTACAAAATGCAGGAGTATACATGCACAGTAAATGTGCTTTGCTCTGTGATGGCAAATTTATCGTGCTATATAAATTGAATAATGTTTTCATAAGCTACATAAATAAAACAAATGATAACTGTACATCACAGAACACTCCAACTATAGATGAAACAATTAAAAAAAAATCCTGAAAATGGATTTGCATGAGGTTATAGTGTTTGGATTTATGGAAGTGCATCTTTATTTTACATGTTTACCTGCCTATACAGTGCCCTGGATGTCTCTGAGAAATTTTTATTTGATGCATCAGTGAGGAATCCTAAGTTATAAGCCAGAATACTTCACATCTAAAGGTTTAGAACCATCATTAATTTAATATTGGATCTCAAATACAGAACAAAAAGCTCCTAAAAAATGTACAGATCCCTTAACATCTGAAGAGGGCTTATAAGCCATATGAATGTAACATTGAATTTCAAACTGAGTGAGAAAAAAAAAAATTGTAGTCTTGCTATGAAGGTAGAGCAGTTGCAGAAGTCCCTAGAGATTTCAGACCAGATATTCAGCTGTTACAAAGTGATGTAGTTTTATACATGCGGTATGTTGTCCACTGGAAATTTTCCAACACAAAGAATGATAGAGCTCAACTCACTATGATATGAATAATTCAGTACATAAATCTGAAGGAGCATCTGCTCTGAAGGAGAGGCAAATTAGGCTTGTATTAATTCTTGCTTTTCTTATGAGTAAGACTATTAGGTATGCAAATGTGTGAATTTAAGATCTTGTAACTGAATAGTCACTTCTGTACCAGAAGAATGAGGAACCAGATTTTTGGCTTAAATCCATGCTGATCTGGTTTGATATTGTTGTACCTGGATATAACACAGACAAGTGTATAACCCACACATATTGTTTAAAACAGGAGGAGGTGGATCAAATTCTGGCTTCCCCTCAATGATCCAGCTGGTACTGAGGCATATGAATGCTGCATATTGACTTTCCTACTTTCTAACTTGCTGACTGTAATTCTTACTCATCCCATTCAGTCATCCTGCCTCCTAGTAATGTAGAATCATGGAATCATAGAATCATTTAGATTGGAAAAGACCTTTAAGATCATCAAGTCCAACCGTTAACCCAGCACTGCCAAGTCCATCACTAAACCATGTCACTAAGCACCACTTCTAAGTGTTTTTTAAACACCTCCAGGGATGGTGATTCCACCACCTCCCCGGGCAGCCTGTTCCAATGCTCGACCACCCTTTCAGTGCAGAAATTTTTCTATTATCCAATCTA
>JAVJGJ010000057.1:18273926-18293616 GCA_035590215.1 Microhierax caerulescens
TCCCCCGGCCCCCCCCCCCCCCCCCACTCCCCCCAGCAATTGCCAGCTCAGGCTGAGTGTGTGGCATGGGGCAGGGCTGAGATGTGTAAAAGCAGGGCTGAGAAGAACCTGCTCTTTGACAAATGGCCTTCACTCGAGAAATAATTTTACAGCAAAGTAAGAGCTTAGATCTGTTGCCAGTTAACTCATCTCCTACACCACTTAGCTTGTGGTTGTACAGGCACATTCATGTTATTTTTTTCCTACACCTTTCAAGAAAAGTGCATTAGCAGAAGGTAGCAACTTACTGACCTAAACTCCTCACAGGGACTACCAGCCTGTTTTCGGGGGTGACATTTACACTTAGTTGAATCAGTGAATTGCTATTGATCAGGAAGCGTTATCAGCTTTTCCAAAGTGAAATGAACACTCTGGCAGTATGTTTTTACCTCTATATTCCAGGATATTACATGTGGACATATAAATTGACTGCAAACTGTAAAAAGAAGCTTAACCAAAAGTATAAGCTTTATTTTTTTATATCTTTTCTAGCAAGACACTAAATTCATCAGTTGGTTAGGATTTAGCAGCTGAGACATTTTTATTGGCATGTCTCTACTGACTTAGAATTTATTTTCATGTTGTTTGATTAAACTGCATGCAGGGAGTACTTTGTGCTTAGTGAAGATAAAACAATATTTAAAATTTACGGTCTTTTTTCTTGCTTTGCTAGCATCATTTAGGTTTTAAAAGCAGAAAATCCTGGAAAACAATTTACTTCTGATTGCACTGGCTTTTGCATTTATATGAGGACAGTAAAGATGGCTAGTTTCAATTTGGTATACTGAAAAGTTAGCACAATTTCTTATTAGTGTATTGCACATGCAAATCTAGGCATCCATAAAACCTTCCATAGTTTTATAATCATCAGTGAAATTATTTAAAGTGATTGGCAATTAAATTATTTGAAATTACTTTAACAGCTTTTTCCCCAACAGCTCACCGTTTTATAGAGACATGGTTTCTCACAGTCTTTAGGTGAATAAAGAACAATATTTCCTCCAACACTAGACTTGAACCTTCCTTTTGGGGGCAATGGGAGTGTTTTGTTGTGTACTGTTCTCCAGCAAGGAGTGGGCAGCAAAAGAAACCCCAGGTTTAATTGACTGGACTCACCAGTCAGTAAGAAAATTAGCTGTGATACTCTAAATAACAACTTACCTTCAAGTGGCAGAGCTTTGGCAGACCTCTTCCTCGTGGTGCATTGTATCATTACTGACTTCAATTCATCTCTGGTAGGCACTCAAAATGGGGGTTTGGCTCCCCATCTTTCAATCAGCTTTCAGATGGCTGAATCCATTTTGTGTCATATGCAGACATGATCTGCAACATGCCAAAAACTTCTGATTATTCGCATCACCTCTAAATAGCAAAGCCAATGGCATCAAACCCTTTCAGGGTGAAGTTTTGACACAGAAGAAACCTAGTGCTACAGTACAAGGACTTGTCAGGATTCTCCATTACTCTGCATTTATGCGATCCTTTATGGCTGCTGATTATTTCTGGAGAGACAGGACTGTAGTGGTCACAGCTGTGTGTCAGCATCTAAGATGTCCTGCCTAGTAAATCCTATTCCAAGCTCAAGTTAGGTAAGACCATATCTTTAAAAAGAGTACCTGATCTTGATTTAAAAATGGCAAACTGTGTGAAAACCTGTCCCTTTCCCATTGCATGTTGTTCCAGTTCATAGTGACCCATATTGTTTTAAAATATATGTTGTGAGCAGAACTTTTCTCTCTCAGTTCTAGACACCTACGCCTGACCTAGACACTTTTTATAGACAGTGGAAAAAATAGGCATTGCCAAAGTGCTGTTCAGCTGACCTCTTACAGATCAGCTGAAGAGTGACCTAGACAAGTCACTGATTTTTCTCCCACTGGCTAAAAGGAGTTCTCGTTCACGTATATGTACTAGAAATATATTGTCTCTGTACCTTAACTCCAAGGTATATAGCTTCAAGTATATTTCTGTACTGTACAAATCTACATCTGGAAAGGTGAATGCCCCCTTACCTTCGCCTGGATCTTAATTTTTTCCATAATTTTCTCTAAAGCAAAATACTTTTGTTTCAGACCACATTCAACTTATGTCCTCATGCTCTCTCTGATGAGCTAAATTAAAGCAGTTTCTAAATCTGCCAGCATAATGCAGATTTTTTGAGCCTTGAAGTCACTCTATCATTGTTTTATGAAGTGCCCTCTGTTTTTTCAGCATTTTGGGGGATGATGCACAGCTATATGTGATGTCGCTTTGCAAGCCTGATCCCAGCTGTGTTGTATATTTGGGTACAGAGGCACTAGCAATGGCCCTGGAGGGACATATAGGCACCTTGCTGTGGTGCTGTGCCCAAGCTAATTAGACAGCTTAGGAAAATTGTTGTACTGGTGTGACCATATTCATTCACAAGTGACTGTTATCTCTGCATTGCCTTGCATGGCACAGCTTAGACATGCGAGCAGTTGGATTTAGAAAAATGTCATCCTGATTTGGATGTCTATCACCAAGAAGCAGGACAGCAATTAATTTAGCTTAACACACTAAACAATGAAAAAAAAGGAAACTAGGGAAACAAAATACCAGACATTTAATAAACCTTATAATGGATATATTTCAATTTGGAGTGTTCCTTAAATATCCAGCTAGGGAAAGCACCTTACTAGCTATAGTACAATTACCTGTAGTCATATTATCTGGAATACATTTTATGTAGCAAAACTTCCAAATAACTAAATCTGGAAACCTATCGATGTCAATAAAATTCTTTGCAACTACGTGATCTGTGTTTATGGAGCAGCTGATATTTCAGCCCTGTACAATAATTACTTATTTGCCTTAAGCAAAAGGAATCACATACACAATTAAGGTTCACCAGAATACTAAGGTAAAAGTGTCTGGCTTCAATGGGTGTGTTTTATATATATATTGCTCTTAGCATAAGAGGGAGCAAGGTCAAATCCTGGTAAACATGATGACTAGGGAATCTGCAGCTCTGCAAACAGTGCACATACCACTAGCAGATGAAATTACATGGAAGGCTGCAGCTGGTGCTTAATTAGCGGGATGATAAATCTCAGGGGAAGGTTTGCCCTCTGTATGACAAAAAAGCAGAAGTGGTGTGGTGGCTGGAGGGGAAAGTTGGTCCATTCTGTTGGTACTTAAATCACTTCTGTCTTCTCAAACTCCCCCTAATGCTTCAGTCCTGATGCCTGACCTGGAGCCTCACAAACTGCACTGGAGAGCCAAAAGGAAAAAGGGAAAAGCTGCAGTACATTTGAAGCAGCTCATTTTGAGCAAAGTCTAAAGGTCTAGCAGAATTGGGCTAACGAGATTCTTTTTTTTTTCCCCTAACACCTTTCCTTTACATACTTATTTTATTGTGCAACTGAGAGATATGAGTGCTCTGGACTTCCTACCCAAATTAGCTCAAACTCATGGAGTGCTTAGATCTCATCCTACAGAGGCTTGGCACGTACAGAAAAGATATGATGGGAAAACACCCAGAAGTGGCTCACCGCAGTATATATACTTGAGTCTTTAGTAGTATTTACTCTTCTGATTAATTTATTTCATTATGCGTCAACAATATGGAGGTTTCCTTGCCTAATTTATTTAGAAACCCTATTATACAATCACTTCACTCCTTTTTAACTGTTCCAGATCAGTCATTTAGTCATTGGACAAGATCTGCTTTCCAACTCCATGGGATGAATGGCATTTCCTTGTGAAGAAACTTTGCCTCATCATAACGAGGATGCCCTTGTCAGCACAATTCATTCTTAATGACAACCTGAAATGAGAGGGTGCAGAGAGAGACAGCTGAGCTTTGTAGCAGGCTGAAAGGCTAATTAGTGGCCCCTGCATTCAGTCGTTTCTCAGGAGACATTGCGCCATAACAGCTTAGATGTCTGCATGGGAAGAAATCAGTCTAGTCTCATTGTCTGTCTGAGTTTCAATGGGAAAAACAATTTAGGGTACAGTTTAAATTATTTCAGAGAGGACCTTAACTAGCATCTTTCTTGTTTCATACTTGCTATCCAGAATTCTTTAAGAAAACAACTCAGATAAGTACAGGTTTTTCTGTTTTGAGAAGTCACCAAGGCCATAAAATGGACTCTACACCACACAATTTTTTCATATTATCTCTAACTGAATGCTTTCTTTTCTTGTTTTATGACCTCCAGCTTTTTCAAGTTCAAAGATAGATAAAACATTTGTCAACATGCGATTAGTGCAAGTGTGGCTGAAAGCTAGAGCTTACACCCATCCTATTACTTTTCTGAAAGGTACAACACAATGCAGGCTTATTCTTTTCTTTCCAGCCACCAGCAACAAAGAACTGTTACACTGGCAGAAGCAGTTACTCATTTCTATATCTGCAGAACAGGGAGACAACATAATATATAGTATCGTATACACGTCCTCCTGCTGAGGATAATCTTGGCTTGCTGCCATACAAATCGATGTGAACGTTATGCTGATAGGGTAGCCCTTTTCAGAGATTAACTGATCTAGAGATGGAGGGGACCTGACTGAGCAGCTTCCAAGTCATAATTTGTCGAACAAATAGCAACTCTCTTTCCAGTCCTGGTACCCTGCACAGCAGCTATGGCAAGGGGCAACTTGTACCGCAAATATGACCTGGAAATAGGGTCCCTCCATTGCTCTGCTTTCTCCACAGAAGAGGAAGGAAGGAATGATATTAAGTGAGCAAAACAAGAGGTCTGTTGCCATGACAGCTTGGCTCTTCTATTCACTCAGTAGGTACACAGAGCCAAAGCTCCATGTCATTACTGTCATCAGCTGATGACATCAGCCTGACCCTGCATTTTGGTAACCCACAGAAAGCTCTAAGAGAAGTACTTGCTTTAACTCATGTCTTTGCATTGCTGAGTAAGCCAAACCACATCCTTTAGGCCTTTCTCACTTTTTTGATGAGGTGCTGAGATGTTTCATTTCACATCCATGCAACATCCAAACCAGAATTTAAACTAGCACAGCAAGCTGGCCTTATTAGAAGCTCCCTAATAATGCAAGAAAATACCTAATGGAATAGCAGCCTTACTTGTCCTCAGTGGTGTCAGTGGAAATTTTGACTGTGAGAGAATGAAACTACCAACCTGCATATCACAAGTGATTTTTAAAACTCCGAGTTGTTGTTAAAACTGGTGGTGCCTCCTTGACTCTAGGGCATGAGCTAAGACAAGTGGAGGTGGCCACGGAGCTGCTAATAGCTGCCACTTATTGAAAATGAGTGAGTGACAAATCCATGAGGCAAACTGAGGTAACGCCAGACAGCTGCAAGGGATCATTTCATGAATAATGTAATTTCATCCCTTTGCACACTGAGTTAAAATGCTTCTAATTGTTACTGCACAGATGGGACCAACATCCTCTGTGGTTGGTTTGCTGCTCCCTGGAGAGGCAGAGCTCCATTAGAGAGGAATGTAAGCCTAATGAAAAAAAAAATAAATTGATGGCTATTAAAAGAAAATATGTTTTTTCCTTTCCTTATATTGTAATCTCCTGACTGACGGGTTAGGTAGCAAAAAATTCAGGGTAGTGAAGAAACATTTACCAGAAATGTGCTGCAGTATTTCTAAGGACACCAGCAGATGCTGCTGAATAATTAAATTTTAATGTATTCATTCTATTTTACCACTAACATTGCAGGCATTAGCAACATAAATAACAGTGGATTTTCTTTTGTAGACCATCTCTTGTTAGTGTTCACTTAAAAAAAAGTAGGACAAAATATTCTCCATAGAAAGAGGAAATACATATATTTGATAATCAAATGTATATATATATATACACACATACATACACCCTCATCCATGCATACAGGGAATGCATCCATTTTTTCAGGGAATGACATTGCACTGTCAGAGAAAATCAGACTAGAGAGCTTCACACCTCTTTGCCCTCCCTGACCTGATTTTAGTTCGTATTTAAAAAGGTCTATCTTCCTATTTACCAGCTCTTGAGATAAAGGATTGTGACATGTGCTGTACAGCACAGATCAACATGCTAAGGAGGTTTGTTGAAACAAAATTATTAAAGCTCTTTAAAGAAAGTAAGTGTGTGAGATAGCTCTGTCAGTAAGTCAATCCCTATCAGTACATGTACGTAACACAAAGCAGTTAAACTAGAAAATCGGCTGATGAATATTAGGTTATTTACTGAAGTCAAGAAAGCAATCTTGATTTGTTCCACTGATAAATCATGGATATTTTTCCTTCCAGTTAACTGAAGTCCACTATAAACAAAGAGGGTAAACATGATGCCACTGTAGCACCCAGTGATACAATTCTAAATAGTAGTTCTACTTGAAACCAAGGTCATCCTCCTTGATTACTGGCCCCTTATTAGCAAGCTAGGTGTGCAAGAATTTATCCCAAAGCCTCCGAGGATGTTTCAGCACAAGATGAAAGGGAGAACTGCAAATGCTGTTACCCATGTGACATAAGGAGTGTTTGTTGTTTGACTCTGATAGGTACAGGCATGCATATTGAGGGTCTCATGGAGGTGCAGCCAAGACTCAGGTCTATTTCAGGCCATTTTGTTGTATCTGGTTTCACACCGAAAGTGGAAAAAGCCATGTTTGTGCAACTATAATTCACCCAGCTAGCCCAGGCTGTGTTTGACGGAGGTCCTAAACCTGGCGAGTCTCCTCAGGGTTTCAAAATGAAAAGTTTTGGGCATCTCTACAAGCAGATGAAAGGGTAACTGCTTCTGCACATCACACTTTCTACTTGCCTGCTAGTTGCCACTTCAAAACCAGCATTTTGCTGTTGTCTGAGAACATGCTTGGTGGAAAGCAATGGTGCAGAGCAGGTGCCTAACGTGTCACTGGGCTGCCAGCAGCCTGACAGCCTAACATTTCCTCCACAGCAGCTACGCTCTCCTGGAGTCAGATCTGTCTAAGCTTCTGTAAATGTGCATTTAAGCATTTCATGAGTGCATATTTACTCAATGGACCACAAGATCACAAGCTGTCCAGGTCTAGCCTTTGACTATGAATGCAGAGATTGGCTAGACGTAGACCTTTTTTACACAGGTCTTTGCTTAGGAAAAGAATTAACTATTGCTGACAGCTAAACCACAGAAAGAGTCCTTTCTAACAAAGTTATGTGCCATTTTCTGAATTCTTCAGTTCAGAATGGAGACTAAGATTCTCACGATAGTAGCAGTGGTGTGAATTTGGAGCAGTTCAGCTCTCTGCCAGCCTAGCACCACCAGGACCTGAATTTGCCTCACTGTCCCTGCCCTGACAGGGAATACATGAAATGCCCTGTATCACAGAGAAGAACGAAGGCTTTTAGGATAGTCCAATAAATTTGACCTTTATTCTATGCAAGCCTCCAATCCTTCTCAAAGTCGCTATTTTGTACATCCACGAAAGGTGCTAGTTTGGCCTGTTATAGAAGAATATGGTCCCAGAGCCAAATTCCAGATGTGAGCACTGTGTGTTTGGGATCTCACTTTCTCCTCATCTCCTATCCAAGACCCATGAGCATGACAGCTGTCTGCAGGATCGTTAGCAACCAGCTGACTAATTCTTTCTTATGGCTCTTCAGCATTTTGGAAGAACTTGCAAGGGATGTTTTGCTGGTGTGATTAAATGGCATCTCCTAGCATTACTTTCTGCTTTCTTCCCAGAGAAAGCACAACACAAAATGTCTGGCTTCAATTGAGAAAAATCCTGTAAGTTGAAATAAAATGTATTTACACAACCCCCCGGGGAAGCCACCAGACTTCATCTAATCTTGGTGTCAGTAAACTCTGCAGAAACAAAAGCATGTAGCACATTCTCTTAAATGTATTGGAAGAAAGGCATTTCTTCTTTTATTAAAAAAGCTGACCATCTCCTAAATTACGTGTACAAAACATAGCAGGGTATTTCAAACAAGCCTGCAAAAGACTACGAGAAAATCACTGCAAGCCCTGCATCGCAAACTACCAGACAAGAACTCAAAAAAGCTACCAGGGAACATTAAGAAAAAAAAGGAAGCTATGTTCAGACCCAACTGAAATGGTCAACTTGACAACGTTCAGGGGAAAACGCTCCCACTGAAGAGCTACAGGTTAATGTTTAGTCACATCAACAGTGCTGCAAAGTTAAAAGGGTTATTAACCACACTTTAAAGGACACTTATGCAGTCTTCTGGCAATAATCCAGTCAAAGGAGTGCAAAGCTCTTCCAAAGAAAAGTACTACCATGTTTAAAATTGTTTAAAATGCTTTTTGTGATGCTGGTGGCCCAACTCCCCTTCTAGAAAGTGATATGAAGAGACCTTTCCCCAAGACTTTTAAGGTGAGTTTGAAAGCAGGGGTCATACTAGTGATGGCCTGCATGCCAGAAACAACTCCCACAGCAGATTTCTGGAAGCTTTAGCAGTTGCATCTCCCATGGAAGAAGAAAACAGGAACATACAAAATTTATAGGAAGGTTCATCTTTGCTTTTGTGTAGGTGAACGTGTATACAGAGCAGGGGCTCCCACACAGGGGACAGGCAGGTCTGGCAAACAGAAGCATTCAATGGCCATGTGCCACTGTTTATAAGCCAGATACCTCTTTCCAAAAGCCCGTCCCAGGAGGAACAGGCAGGCTTTGTGGGAAGGTGAAACAGCACGGAGAAAGGCAGAGGCAGTAAGAGGACTGAGCTGCAAATGAAGCTTTGGGAACAGGGCACATGGCTCTGATAAAACTTCTGCAGTTTTAAGATACAGGCAGCATGTGAAAATGTGAATCCATGGCCGTCTGTGCCACCCCACATGGACAAATAAGTGACTCTATAAAGAAGCCAGAGAACAAGTCAGTGTGCACATCAGCACAGCTAGGAGTCATATCAAGACCCAAGAGCCCAAACAGGGCAGCTGCCTTCCCAGACATATTCCTGCCTCAAAGTAAACAGTGGCGGGAGCATTTTAAACACATCATGGAGACCTTTGGTCTCCTGTGGCTGTGTGTTCAGTACTTTAAGAGAGAGTGGTTTCAAAACAGTAAGACCATGTGACAGAGAGGTAACTCATCAGGTATAAAAATTGCCTTTTTTATTCTTTCCTTACTGATAAGGCATGGAACATTTGTGTTGCTCCAAAATCCTGGGGAAAAGGCTACATGACATTTATCAGAATTGCTTCAACTGCAGCTACAGACAACACTTTTAGCTAAGAAGGACTTCTATTTGAAGGAATGGGCATGATGGAAGAGAAAAAGGAGTGAGAAATTCAGTGTTTCCATTTTCAGACTTCTTGACAAAGGATTTTAATTTTTTATTTTATTTTCCCCCACAATTTGTTTAAGTTTAGGGGCTGGAAGAGCTCAGCAATGATTACTCAACAAATACCAAGAAATAGAACAAAAATATATTGGTCTACTAAACCAACTAACTTTAAAATTATCGGTTTTCTTTTATGAAGAAAATAATATAGTGCCAACTGCAGGAAGAGGCTTGGGTAGAGTGAGGGCAGGGAGGGAAGCCTTATTTAGGCTCCATAGGCAGAGCGAAAACTCACTTCTTTGTGCTTTCTTACTCCCCATGCATTAGCATTTTTAGGGTAGAAAATTCTAGCGTCCTGCACTTCCGTGCGGAACATGTTAACAGAGCCCTCAGATCTGGTCTCTTGTAAAACAGAACTGAATGTTATCATCAGGCATAATCCTAGAATTCATAGGCAGGACTATCTTCCCATTTTATAATCTCAAATGGAAACACCTAAATGGAGTAGAAGGGCAAAGAAAATTAAACCAGCTGTGAAACACTGGTACAGAAAGAGCCAGTACAGTTAGAAAGGGCCTGAAAATAGACATGTTGTTTGAAAAAGTCATTCAGGCTGCTGTGTCTGATTTGTGTTTATTTTCAAAGACAGATTTTAACAATATTTACTTATGTAACGGTCCTTGCTTAGGGCTGTGGCTGCACTGCTGATTCATTTGAGGCCAAGGTTCACTGAGCATTAGATCCAGTTAATAAGAAGGAAAAAGAAACTGAGCTTAATGATAAGTTGGGGATGACACATGTTGAAAAACACTGCTGCTGCTGCTGCCGCTGCTGCTGCTGCCACTGCCGCCACCGCCTGCCTTCCTGCAGCCTCCTCTGGGGAGGCACGCCACCCACCCTTGGGTATCATACACGAGACATAAAGATGTGACGGCACAACAACTACCCCTTTCATCAGAGCAGGACTGTCAGCCCAGGGTAAGCTCTGCCAAGGAAAACTGCTGCCGCAAGCCCCAAACTCCTCTGCCTCTCATTCCACGCCATTAGCAAGGGACTTTCTGTGTGCAGCACTGATGTCCCCATTCAACTTGTGCTGCAGGTGATGACTGTTTCCTAAAGACCAGAAGGGGGTAAGTGTGGAAACAAAAAGGCTTGCGGAGGATTGCACAACACTGGGCAGGGTATTACACCGTTGACACTGAAGCAAGAGGTATTGTAGGTTTATTAAATCCCTCAGTGTTGATCTCATTTAAAAAGAGCCTTGGCAAAAGCCCTGTGAAGGAATCGGGAGGTTTTCTATTACCTTCAGAGTGCTGAATCAGTCTCTCCAGAGGATTTAGATGAACACAGGTGAACAAGGCAGTTAAAAACTTCACCTGTATCGCAGTAAAGTCAGTGCAAGCAAAGGCTATCACCCTGATCTAATGTGCACAGCAAGGTAATATAAAAAGGAAAAACTGACTTGTAAGTCCTAAATCAGCAGCTGAAAGAGAGTGAACGCTAATTTAAACTTTAACTTCTTTAATCATGTTTTCAGGTTAGGGAATTGCCCATTAATAAAAGTGACAACAAAAAAAATCTTTACAGACTTTGAAGAAAATACAGTTCTTTAATCTTAAGAAGTTATTTCCCAGAGCTACCTCTAGCTTAGGGAAGCAAACTCTCCTGGCTTCCTCCATCATAACAAGATCCTCTCTGGGGGCAATTCAAAGCAATTAAAGCCCAGCTCTGATCTGTTGTTGACTATAACAGGAATTTAGGAGGTGAGCTTTTAGAAGTATCCTCCTCAGGCTTCATCTGGCTGGAATATGGAGTTGAATAAACTATGGAATGGAAGGGATGAACAGAAAACGTTGCCTCATAAGGGCCCCAAAGAGGTTCTCTTATTCTAAGGGGGACAAATAGAATAAAAAAATCACAGAATTGGACGCATTGTGTGCAGTGCTTGCCTACTTATTTCTAGGGATTATCCTTTCCTTCAGAAGCAACAGATATTAAAATCAGCTGTAACCAGATTATTCTTCTTAAAAATTTGTATTACAACTGCACCTGGGGGCTCCATCTGTGATTGTAATTGATGTAGGCACTGTAAAACTGAAGCATGAAAGAACCTGAGACACAAAAGAAGTTTATTGTCTAAACAAACAAACCAGACAGAGGGAGAGAGAAGAAACAAAGATAAAGATGGGGAGGTTGAACTACAGGCCAGTGAGAGAGGAGAGCAAAGGTCCCCAGTGCCAGCTCATTGCCTTGTCTAGTAGTCTGTATGCTGCCTTTCTCAATGATATCCAGGATGAACTAGTTAGTGTTGGCAGGAATGTTCCTAAGAAATGCTATATTAAATAAATTACTAGTGGTCCTAGAGCATTGTTATTAAGGCTGAAGAGTATTGGAAATCAGGTTTAGAAGACAGAGTAGGGTAACATAGGCAGACTAGAGGTAATGTAGAAGCCTTCATCCATGTGACTCAGAAAAATCAATTTCAAAGGATTGTGCTTTCGTTGTCCAGGAAACTGGCCAAACACCTGGTAAATAAGAAACAAAAGAGAAGGGAGGAGCAGAAGGAGACAGCAAAGTTCTCAACCCCAGCTTCTCCCAAGTGTGATAGTACACAAACCTGTGTGGCAGCAACAACTTTGTTTTTCAAATTCTTCCATTCATAAACCTCAAGAGATGTTGAAAAATTACTTTATACCAGCCAGCTAGGAATTCAGGGCTTGTGAAATGGCTGCTTCTCACAAGCCTCCACATTCCCCACTCCCTGCCCCAAATGAAGATGAACAGGAACTGGGCTTCTAACTCAGCTTGAGAATTTTACCCAAAAACATTAGATATGAATAAAGCCAGCAGGCTGATGAGTCATTCAGGTCAGCAAGTCTCCATGCAGGGAAAATTAGATGTCAGAAAAGTCATAGTTTTCAATGTACGCTGGTTTAAAATTAGATATTTGCCTTGAAAAACTGTAAAAACACCTATTTTTTTCTGAATAAGCAATACATGTATAAATAGCCAAATGCTATTGAAAATGCAAGAATGTGAACAAAGTAGATAAGAGTAACTAACTTACGTCAAGTCTGTAATGGTGTTCACAAGAATATTAGTTTCAACTTTACTTCACTCAACCATCCCCCAAGATAAGGCAGTTAATGGTTGAGTTAGGGAAATAAAAATTCAAAGATGAGTTAGAGCAATAAAGGCAGCAGAAAATTCCTCAGAAGCAAGACACAAGAGAGCACATGAATTAAGGGAACATATTCATCTGCAAATAGGGAAGACAAAGAAGTCAAATAGGAACACTTGGACAACCAAGTAATACAAAATAGGGAACAGACACAAGATGAGGAAATTCAGAATAAAAAGCCCAGATGAAATCTGTGATACAAAGAAACAGAAAGCAGTTGAGATATTCATGCAGAGGGGCATGTCACAGTAATTGTCTATCATTATGTACAGTAATTTCTTCCCTGAAGAAAAGATTAAGTCAACATAGATATAAAATAATAATTTAGCAGCTGGTTCAGGCAAAACCTGACAAGGAAGTGGTTATAAAGTAAATTAAAAATACCTTGCTAGTAAATCACATAGCCCACTCAAATACACAGAGGAACAGCAAATGTTAAATAACAGTCGTCACAACATGTATTTATCAAGTAGATGCACAATTTGGCATCAGCTTGTTTAAGAAAATACAAAATTGCAGCAAAATAAACAGACAAACAGTTTACTATGCTACAAGGGAATTCATTGGGAGAAGCTGTCAAGCTGGCAGTGGGTAGGAATGTAAAATACGGAAACCCTGTTATCATACAACTGCCCCTACCTTCATTGTTCTACCCGTGAACACTGTGTTGTCTGGCTTGCAACTATTACCCTCTCACACCCTGTTTTATATCAAACTTACTAGGACCTGATGCCCTACTACCTTGCCCTGAGAAAACATCTTCTTGTCAAATCAGACATCAAAGCAGCATGGTGCCTGAGGTGCCTCCCGCACAGAAGGAATGAAAACCAGCTGCCTTTCCATGAGAGAAATGGATGCTTTCCATGCACAGGTGAAAAGGTGCACTGCACCTTTCCACCAATGCTCCTTGCCCAAACTACGTTGACACCATCCAGCTAATTGCCAAACTAAGTTATTAGCAGTATCTAGCAAGCACCAGTTTTGCTATCTGGGATGGAGTATTTAACATGTGAAAGAGCAGCTTGCAATATCCACACAATGGATTCTGGTTTCCTGGCAGACAAGCAAAAACCTAATCCAGCAAAGTGCTGCTGGCAGTAAAGCGCTCAGCAACCAGACCCAAAGATCAAGGCACTCAGCATTTTCCAAACCAGGGCAAAAAGAAGCCTAAGACCTTTATATAAAATCAAGTGTTTTCTGAATGGATGGAAAAAAACAAGATGTCAAGCTTCTCTCTAATGTGTAGATCCACAGTCTGAACGTTGGTTACATGCTGAACAAAATTAGTCAGAAGCTTGCCAATAAAATAAGAACAGAATAAATTTTCTCATGAAAATATGAACAACGGGCAAACATTCAGGTCCTCAGCCACTTTAGTAGCACCAGTAGTATCAGCACTAGGCCATTTTCAAGGGATTTTCTTGATAGGTTTATTTTTTCAAGCGACTAATACCAAGAAACATCACATTGCTAGGTATAGTGCTATTCCAGGGGACAGCGGCAATGGGAAGCCCGTTTTTATCCCCATTGCCCTACCATCCTCCTGCCTACCAGATCTGACCTCTCTGGAACAGACTCATCCTGCAGACCCTGCTCCATGGCCAGGTGGGCCATGGTGCCCCTCCACCAGCACAGCACTGTCTGAGCCCCCTGAGCCCCTTGGCCCCACATAGCAGTCCTGCTCCCCTCCTGCTTGGAGGAGGAAGAGCACCCGTGCAGAAAGTGAGGAGAGGTGGCAAGACTGATCCCCCAACCTTTGCGCATCCTCTCTTGGTAGAGCGACGGCAGAGAAAGTCATGGCCCAGATCCACAGAAGGGTCAGATAGAAGAAAAGTTGAGGTGGGACTGGTTAGTGAAGAGCAGAGCCAGGCTACCCTGCCCAGGGCAGCTCACACAGGGCATAAAACCAGTGTCTAGAGGATCAAGAGAGTTATTTTCCTCTCCCATGCACGCAGGATCCTGACACTACCTGATTATCCCTTTCTGCACATCATTGCTGCAATAAGGGATTATTACTCAGACCGGAGGCTTGAACTTCTGAAACAGATTAAATAATTTCTAAGGAGTCCCTTAGCCTCTAGCCTGCAGTGTGAGGATATCCTATGTTCTTTTTCTTTTATCTTTCCTTTTTTTTGTTTTTCTTTATTAATCTTTCTTCAAAAATTCTACATTACAATGCAAAAATGACTAACATTGAGATCTCAAGAAAATCCTTTTTTGGCAAAACATATTGATGACACACTTAAGTTCATTATCAGAATTCATTGGAGTTTCAATTCTAGAGCAGCTAAGAGTATTCAAGTTCTATTGATGTTTAAATGTGTATCATGTAAATATACATCCTAAATGTATGAGTGTCTTGCATGGGGTATTGGCCCATAGAAACTGACAAGGGGATTATTCTCAGACTGGAAGGATAATGAAAATCCAAACTTGCTCTCACAGGCTATATAATATTAGTTGTATTATGAGAAAATTATTACAAATTGAATGTTCCCTGCTGAGGTATCCATGTTTACTAATACTGAAAAATCTTCATTTCCAATGGAGTAGAAGAAAACATAGGGCAACATTCTACTAACAGCAGCCAGCTACTGCCAAGCTGTCCACCAGCAGCAGAGACATGTGTAACCTGCCCACGTTCACCTCTGCACTGACACAGAGCCCAGAGCTAACTGGAGAGTCCATCCTTTCAGAAGTACAAGATTGTGACCAAAATACAGAAAATTATCTCAGTCTTGATATAATGGGGGGCCCTTCAGCTTTTATAAAGCTGGTTCACTTATATGTCTAAAATGGCAATATGTATAAATAACTGCTATGTGGCCAACAGAATTTCAGAGTAATAAATATATCACCAAGAAAAGAGTTCTGGCAACTATTGATCTACACTGATGTGATCAACAGGATGTTTTGCATTGCTTATATAGGAAGATCAAGGTATCCTGAACAGCAGGAGCTGCAACGAGAGTCTACACAATTATTCAGGAATATTGATTGGTCTCAAAGTGAATAGCTAAAAATATGCAAATCACAAATTACTGAAAATAAATATATAGCAAATAATTACAGTATTACAGAATGGTCAGGGTTGGAAGAGACCTCTGGAGATCATCTAGTCCAACCCTCTGCTAAAGCAGGTTCACCTAGAGCAGATTGGACAGAATCACATCCAGGGGGGCAGGGGTTGGACATCTCCAGAGAAGGAGACAAACGAGATGACACCAATTTATCCTAAGCAGAAGTACCTGACTGGTGACTCAGGTCTTGAAGAAAATCTACAGAAATAGGTGGTTTGAAAATCCTTCTCATATACAGCTGATAACAAAATGATAATCAAGAATCTGGCGTTTCCAACATTACACATCCAACATCCAGGTATTTTTCTATTTAGTCTGCTTTCACTGCTGTTTGCAGTACCTTTTTCACTTGGGCTGAGTAAATGACTACAATGGAAAGACTAACTGCAAGTGGTATGAGCTCAATGTCAACTCACAAGCTTACATTCACACATCATCAGTTACAAATATCAGTATATTTGTCATCTAAAAAGACATTCTTGGGCTTCATTACACACTCCAGTTAGTTCTCTTTGAATATAAAATCAGTACTTAAATGATTCATCTCAAAAAGCAATAAAATCTATAGGTAGCATTAGAAATATATATATAGGTAGCATATAGAAATTATATAGAAATATAGAAATATTTCTAATATAATTAGAAATTAGAAATAGAAATATAATTTCTATATTAGAAATATTCTAATATTCTAATATAGAATATTAGAAATATAGAAATATTAGAAATTAGAAAAAAGCTGATGGACAGCTTTTTACATAATTTACTTAAAGTTTATATCACACAATCTATGTTACTGCAGTTTGTTAAACCAGCCAGGAATTAGAAACCTGAGTGAAGAGTTAATTTTTTTAGGTCACCATTATCATTATTTATTAGAACTACTGAAACCTTTAATGGTAACTATAAAATATGCTCATTTTTAAGTATTTCAGAAATGTTATGTAAAGCATCTCTTAATATTATGTAACAATTGCAATGGTGCAGTGTGATGGAAAAAAACAGTTAGCTGGAATCTAGATAATGAGCGTTTCATATCTTAAATAATTAAGAAAGCTCAGTAGTAGACAAACAAGCCACTTTTTCTTTCCAGTGCAAAACCTCAAATATCTTGGTATTTTCACAAAACAAAACAGAAATAAAATCTGGGAGTAGCACACAGTCCTCCCAGAATTTACATATTAAAACCCCAGATGTTCTATGCATGATTCAGTAGACCCAGTTTGGGGCTTTTTGAAAGCAAATCTGGAAAGACAAAGCTAGCAAGTTGCTACACCCCGTTCAGCCAGGGCAAAGGTGCAGTTTAGGCTTGCGGTTGCCCTCTTGCCCCCTTTTCTAGCCACCTCCTCAAGCCCAGACTGCAGCTCTGCATCTGGGTGTGGGTCTCTGCCCGCACTTCCCAGGCCCCAGGACTCCTGTGAGCTGCACAGGTGCCACCCCAATGCTGTGGTGAGACCCAAGGCTACGTGCCAGCCCCCCTCCCCAGCCCCTCAGGGCCCTGCACGAGAGATGAAGTTGCCACATGGCAAAGGAGGGAAGGAGCTGGGCTGAGCCTGTCTTGGCGGGAGCAGGTCCAGGGCCAACTGCCATGGACCCTAAAATGGGGGTCACAACCTCACTCTTCCCCACCAGAAACACGACAGAGACCTTCACAACCCTTCTCCCAATGAGAAACGTGCTGCAGGTCAGGAGAAGAAATCCCCTGCGCTTTTCTCTCCTGTCTGAATACTCCCAACCTCAACCTCCAAGTGAAGCTCAGTGTACAAAAGATGACCCACAGCTGGCTGTTAGAGCTCTGAGAGCTTGCATCTCTTACCCCTTTAACAGGCTTTTCTCCTTGCATAGTCACCATAATTTTTGAACCATACTTCCAGACCTACTTTTGCTGACACATAATTTTTATCCCATTTTTTCCCTCTCAGGTTATACCATTGTGAACCTTTTTAAATCAAGGGGCCCGTTCCTTCCTGAAACATTTTGTTGACACAGTTGTCAATGTCAACTGAGTCAGAGAAAAATGGAAACAGAAAGCGTCATATATTTTAAATTCTGGTAGGTAAAAAAACACCCAGACACCTGTGGGAAGGAAATGTGTGGAAAGGAAGGGCATTGCGTACTTCTTCAAAACATAATGAGATCTACTGGAAAATTCTGCTGACTGCTATACTGACTTACAGTAATCCTAATATACAGTAGACACCTATCACTGTCCACCTCATACTCATTTTTGTTGCAAGCTTCCCTATCATCCTGACATTGCCCGAAATGGCCCTCACAGCTTTAAACTTAGAAGGTGAACACTAACGTGATTTTGAAAATCACAGTTCTGCTACACTCACAAGGAATGCGTTTTCCACCTAGACTTCAAAATATTTCATGTTACTGTTCCTCTGAAACACACATCTGTACACATTTACTGCTAATTTGTCCAATATCTTCCTAATAATTTAATCAATCTGACAATTAATATTAATTTCCAGTGCTGGGGTTTCCCATTTTCAGGCAGTGCTTACTTATTTCCAGATACCACTGGATGCTTTCTTTTTCACATGTGAGGTCTGAACAAAAGTATTGCAGAGTCAGTGATAAAATACCTTGCTAGTCTGTTAAGAAGACATATGACCCCAGAAAATACAATGGAGTTGAGATGTTGTCTGCCACCCCGACACTTCCAAAACGTACTTTGGAAAGGGCAGGTGGGACTGCAGATATGACATGATCACTTTTCTTTCATGCACTACAATAATCATACATAACAAACATCACAAACATACAAAAACCATTTTGCTGATAAACACAGACTAAGCTTTTCCCCGTGCAGAGATCAGAGTGTGGTTATTCTCAGGATTTGGACTAGACCTCAAATTCCGATACCCTTTAGGTCTAGATAAGCTGTGTCCTTAAGCAAAATTTCTCAAAATCTGTCACCCTTGGGTGCATGTTATTCAGCTTTTCCCACAACTTCTGAGTGCCAGCTCCCACATCTGTTTCTGTCTTCTGTCAAAATTGGTGCCACTGGGGAACAGAAAAGCAGTTTCTGCAGAGCTGGAGTGCTTTCTAAATGCACTTCCCAGGCATGCTTCATGAAAAGCTATCTAGAAGAAGCCAATTAAGTAAATAAAAATAGTATTGGGTATAAGCTAAGTTAATCATAGCTTTCTTATTGACTTAAGGGAAGAAAGATCACACTCCCACTTGCAATTATCATGCTGAATACAAGTAGCATTTCACACCTTCTTTTTAACTCCTGTTTATTAGACATTGCTAAATGTCAATGAATAGAGTTTCAGCAGTGTTTTCTCTCATCAGGTAATGTCATCATTAGAACAAAATGATCTAACATCAAATGCACCCTGTTCTTTTAGCCTGATGCTTTGAAATGTCTTAGAAAATAGTCACTTGGAACAGCGAGGCAGCATGTGCACAAGATGAATGTGTGTGTGTGTGTGTAGCCTGATATTACAGATTTTTCTCTTTTCTTTCTCATAATTCTGTCTAAATGAAACTTCCTTTGGGAAGCTGGGTTTCCAGTTTCTGCTAACCCTGTTTTCTGGCATGTTTGAGCAGCATACCACAAACGGTAACACAGACTAGGACACTCTCATGTGTCCTAGGCAAAATCCAGGAGGACAATGACAATTTAAGGAGAGGAGGACAGACTGGGGGAAGGTGCCCTTTGGGGCTGTGACATAGTCTGAATCAGCTGTGGGTTGGACTTACCTGGAATGAGCTGTCCAAGAAAGGTCAAAAGGCTTTGAAATTCAGGCCAAACTTTATTCAACAGAAGCTGGAAACTTAATTAAAAAAAAAATAAAATAAAAAAAATCAGAACATGCACAGAAGGCAGAGCAGTTCTGCTTTCAGGGTATGACCCCAGGGCCTTTTGAGAGGCTGTAACGTAGAGCACACAAATGAAGCCAGTATTACTGGTCAAAAGGATGCTTCAAAACCTGGTAGTAGGTTCTGGTAAAGACATTTCCTGACTTATCTGGGTCTCCATCCCTTCTTTTTCCAATCTCGAAGGGGCTTTGTTGCAACTTGTATCCAAGTTCTGGACATAGTCATATTTCCCAACCACTTCAGAAGGTCTCCTTTGTTGTTGTTCCTGCCCATCCGGCAATGATAAGGGAAAAAAACGTGGGGAAGAAAAAATAAAATAAACCCAC
>JAVJGJ010000057.1:18293716-18321608 GCA_035590215.1 Microhierax caerulescens
AATAAACCCACCACATTTTATTATCTGATTTCAGATATACCATTAGTTTCCACAGGCAATCTTGCTTATATACTTCAAAACAGCTTTACAGGATTGTTTCCAGGAGAAGACACTCTGTGTCTGCTAAAATCTTACTTCTCAGTTACAGTTTAATCTTTTCTTTTTTGATTTTTCATGGAACTGATCCTTGCCCACTAGTATTTGCTCTTGAGAAGACCCATACAGCTAGGGAAGCAGCACAGTACCAGTCACATGAGGGAACCTGGACTTCAGCACACTGCTTCTTGCTCAGTCAGTCATTCTGCTGGCAGCGTTGCTTCCCAGATTCATACGGTACAGATTGCCAAGAGGCAATCTCTTTCCCAATGAACCTTAACTCACTTACCTCTACATGTCACAGCTGGAACAATATGCCCAAACAAATCGCATATTCTAAGTAGAACGTGTAGGTGTAATTGTGTAAAAAGGGCTAATACTTAGTAAAGTAATTAATTTTTCTACACCTTCTTAGCTGTTGTCAAAATAAGTAATACACAGGCATCTCATTTTTAGATCTGAATGGACGCAGTAAGCTTTAATAAAGCCAAAAGCTGATAAACTGCAAACACAGTGCAATGCTACTGTGCTGAGGAAAACAAATAATCATAATGCCTGCTAAATTTTAAATAGCATTTGTTATCTATAGAACTCAGAGAGGTCAATATCACAATATTGGTATCAGCTGTTACTTCATCAGAAGCCCATTACCAGATGGCAGTAGGCAGGGAATGTGGCTTGCTCAGTGCCCTGTAGTAGGTTATTAGCAGAGCTGGAAATAGAAGCAGATCTGAAGTGTCCTAGTCAAAAACTGTACACAATTGGGTGCCCAGCAGCTCACAGAGCTAGGATTCATAATTCTGGTTTATCCTTTAATAAACAGAAGCTTTATCCCAGGATTACCAAGCACTGTGATAGTAATTAAGAGAGGGTTTCTTTAAAGGACAAGTGTGAATCAGGCACGTTAGTTTGCAATAGATGCTAAATGCCTGATTGCTCTCTTTGCCTTTGCAAATCTCTTCTGATCCCACAAGCGATGGGATTAAGGGTGCTATTTTTCAGCTAGGAAACAGAGTACAGAGCAAAACATGCCCAAAGTCAGCAAGTCCCTGACCTTTACCTGGGGAGGAATCACGGAGCTGGGAACAGCATCCCCTGCTTTAGTTAGACAACACTTTGCTCCATTAATTTCATGTACTTTTTCCAATTCATTAACTAACAGTAAGTCATTACCAGGAATGGAAAATAAATAACTTGCACTGCTACTTTTCTGGTTCTAATAGCAGTCCTTTCCCAAAGGTCAAAGCACGATGAGCTGAAAATCATACACAGAGATAATATGCCAAGAGTCCAGGGCTGGGACAGGTTATAAAGAGGGTACAGCACCGTAGAAGCTCTTAACAGTTTAGCATAATGCTGCTTTTTAGTAGCAACTGCTGTAAAGACAGCAGTCTGATGAGTTGAAAAATTCTGTTGAAATGAAGATATTATAAAAGGGAGATCTTAAGCAGCATGATTAAGACATATAATATGAACCAAATATATGTATGTGCACAAACAGATGTATATATTGTCCAAAATCTTCAGCTCATGTACATATATGAAGATAAAAGCTGAGTGGTACCATCTGGAAATGTGGCCCACAGTGTGGATTTGCAAAGCCACTGTATTCTTACTCCATTTTACTCCTCCTCAAAACAAAGCAAAGGTCTCCCAGCTGCAGGCTGCTCTAATAATGGTCTCTCATGTCATTCTGCCAATCTTGAAAGGTGTGGTAATGGTGCTTTTCAATCCATTTTGATGATATGCAATGTTCCAGCTGCCACAGCTCTGCTCCTTCAGTTGCCTCTTGGCTCTACCCCAGATGCTCACCTCCTGCCTGCTTCCCAAAGAGCCCTGCACCGTGTCCCCAGGAGACTCCTGTGGCCAGTCTGTGGGTCACCATGATGTCCTTTGTGTGCCATGCAGGAGCGTAGAGGTCAGGTATTCAACCCCAGGGATGGCACCACTCTGGAGCCCAGCTCACCCTTATTCAAGGAATTAAAGATAGCCTCATTTACATCATTGAGCTCTGGACAAAACCTCTATTCTTTCAACCTCAGAAATCTACACCAGTGAGATGAGATGTGGGAAAATTACTTGGCAGGGAGGGGCAGGGGGAATTAGAGAAAACTGAGACCTAATAGAAACTTAGTATTACTGAAAGCTTTTAGGGTAAAATACAGCTATCACTTTCAGGATGGGTGGCATGCACAGAATCTGCCACGGCTCCCTAAGCAACACACCCTGCCAGCTCAGCACATGCTGATAGCCGTAATGGAGAGCGGAGTGGAGACCCAGCGGCCGGGCTCTGTTGTGCTCCCTGCAGGAATGGGAACTTGATGGTACCACATGGCTGGTAAGCTGGATAGCAGTTGTCACATGAAGAATCTATGAGAAGATGTCTGCTGCTGAGCCAACCATTGTGGCCAAATTACTTTCCTCAGATGAAATAAACTCACTGTAACACCGATGCACACCTCCATCCCAAAGCTACTCACCTCCAAGGTGCTGCTATGCCTGACTGGGCATGTGATACTGATCAGTAACAACAATGGGTATGACTGGAGTCACTCAAACTTCACATAAACGTAAAGAAAATGGACTAGTTCCAGACTGAAGGAAGTCCAAAAGCAGAATTTAGACAACAATTCCTCCCGAGTTACCACACTCTGATTCAGTGTTTAACTATATACACACCTGTGCATAAAGCTTGTTCAGGCTGACCCATTCTCTAAAAATCATTATGAATGGAAGAGCTTCTGGGCAAGGGGTTCAGCCTTGGGAAGGGTGAGAAACAAAGAACAGACAGTGCAAAGAACATCATTACCCAAGTTATTCAGAAAGAAGCCTTCAAGTGAGGAGAGTTCTGGCAGTCCACCGACATCAACAGAAAAAATTGTTGAAAATAGGACAGACATAACCATGGGAGTGGGAGATCGTGACCTCCAACTCAAATAGCCCCCCCAAAAGAGGACAAACCCCCATTTGAGGAGCATGTGTAGTTAGTAGAGAACTTCAGTAGTGCTGTCTGACTGTGTGTACTAATTTACATTAGAAGGGAGAAACTTGAAACCAATCCTGTGTATGACAAACAAATATGTAATGTACTATGAAGTATAAAAAGTGAACAAATGAGGGGAGGGAAGACTCCATCCTAATTTCTGGGATCAGTCAACAGGCTTAACCTGTCTCCTCCCCATCAGGGATGCCTATTGGGTAAGAACTTCATAACTCGCTCATGCTAGCTGTTAAGCATATTGTTTTATGCTTGCTTTGCAGTCAATGTATTATGACCAACAATCTTCAAACTTTATTCTGTCACAAACTTGCATTTTATATAATAAATCTTCAGCTGAAATTCATTTTGTATGATCTCCAGAGATCTGAGTAGTTGTTCTAAGGGATTTGACTCAGTGATGCTGTCAGTGGGGGTCCCTGAATAGGTCAGTTGAATCACCCTCTGATACAGGGGGCTGTCAAAACTCAGCAGAAGGGTCTCGTCTTTCTTGAGAAACTGACAGGCTGATCAAATACAAAGGATTTGAGGAAACACCCTTTCTTAACATGACACAAGAAAACAACCTATACTTGCGACCAAAACCAGTCGTATATTAAGCCCTTCTGGATCAGCAGATGGCAAACTGTCCCACAGCAGGATCCCGTTATCCCAGTGGATACCTACAGGCAGGTTAATGCTGCCACATGAGACACGAGAGCCCTGCTTTGCTGCCTGGAGAAGCAGTGCTTGCGAACCAAACCGAGGGAGGAGATGCTTCCCTGTGGTACTGACTGGCTCTCCACAGGGAGCACTGCACTCGCAATCCAGGTGCTTTGCTTGCAGACAGACAGATTAAAGACTTCAAGTAGAGAAACAAAGTACCTGGAAAAGGCCCAGCAATGTCAAGGATCGATGGTTTTCAGCAGAGGAGAAGAAAACTGAGAGGGGACATTAACATTTTGCTAATGGACAAAAATGCTTTAAAGATGACCAGGATAAAAAATTCCCTCATTAGCACTGAAGATAGAGCAAGCAGTAACGAGCTGAAACTGCACTTGTGAAAATTTAGGTTAAACAAGATAAAAAAATTTATAGCTATTAGAATAAGTAGCTAAGGGAGGTTATGAAACCAGGAACCATGAAGGTACTTAAAGCTAAATAAATACGCATCTATTTGGGAGAATTTACTGCCACTCTGCTCAGATTTTACTGCCCCACAATACACTGGCAAATTAAGTTTGGACCTCATTTGTAAATGAGCTAAAGCCTTCTTACATAAAAAAGTATATCTATCCATGCACTCTAGTTATAGTGGTTATTCCTGTGAGTGTTTTCACAGAAGTAGCAGAGGTTTTACTGGCATTGGCTTCACGTTGCACCTCCTGGAGAGAGGGGGCTCCTGGGACATCAATGGCAGTTTCAGGATCCAGAAATCTAGTTTGCCTGCAGATGCCTCCAGCACCCTTGTCCTTCCATGTCGCAGCACTCTCCAAGCTATCAAGCTGCAACAAGGTCTTTTACCGTCTTATACTAACACACTCTTCATGCCAGTCCCTCTGCTGCCTTCTCATCTCACCTCCTCACTCAGGGCATGCTCTCTCTCATCTTGCTTCTTCCTCTCTCTCCTTCTTCCTCGGCTGCTCTCTCCACTGGCTCTCAACCCCTTCCCAGAACCAGCCACAGCTGCACCTTATCCACATCAGCCAACCCACCACCCCTACAGCCAGCCCACAGCTCTAAATTATCCATGTTAATTAACCCAGCCTCGTTCCCCTACACTCCCAGGGTGGGCAGAGCCTGCAGCCTGGTGTCAGCAGGGCCCATCCTGCTGCTGACCAGGAACTGGTTGGAAAGAGTTAGTGAGTGCATACACACACATGAAAAGGAGAATGCATCTTTGAAACAAGGAGTGAGGGGACCTGTCACCAAAACACAGAGAGCAGGAGGTCCTGCTGCTTTTCCCATTTGTCAGCATTTTATAGTTTTGAGTGTTGCCGGAGGTAGTTACACCTAAACCTGAAGATCGTAAGGGGCTTTTCCTACAGCATCTAGTCTCTTCCAACACATCTAGAAATAGGCAAATCCCAAATCCAAGAGGACATACAAGATTTCACATTTAATTTTGCAAACCAGTGAGGTTAACAATGCAGGCCCACAGACCTTTGCGTATTTGTTCATCATCAAAAATAATATAATGTAAAAAGGAACCATTTGTACCTTTGGGAATGCCATTGCATCTGGTTCCACTTTTCACAGCTCTTCCCTCCATTCTTGACTTCTTTATTCCTTTTTTATAGTTTTGACTTACCAAATGACCCACTGTCTGCAAAAATGAAAGAGCACTAAACCCAGTGTTGCCAAGTCCAAACCAATTTGAACATGATGTTGCTGGCATTCTGTTTTTGACAAGGCCAGTGATGTGGGACCAGGCCTCTAGCATCCCTTCCCACCACAACACGTGATGGTCTGTCCAGTCTGACTGCTCTACAACCCCAGGAAACTGAGAAATACCATTAGCACCTTTTACAACTCAGAATCAGAAACATAAAGACAAAGGATGACATTTCCAAAACCCTAGCTAACAGCAAGAGCTTTCGTCTCACTGAGCCTCAATACAGAATTTGACTTATCAGACGCAGAAAGATTTTAACCTCCCCTAGAGATTTCTGCAGGTGGTGAAACATAACAGGGATCAAGGAGACAATTCTCTTTCCAGCTCTGCAGGATTTTAGGCTAATTTTTGTTGAACACAGTTATATGCTACAAAAAACCCCTGCCCACAATTTGTACAACTTTTGCCCTGAGAAACTCTTTTCTAGATGGACAGTTGATAATTAAAATTCATTGAGAATAATGAATATGCATCTCAGTCATGACAGTCTCCTGTGCTGTCATGCCAGCTCCCTGCCAGCAAATATTCCTTAAAATGCAGCATCGTTTCAGGCAGGAATTGGGGCTTTTTGGTCAAAGAAGAAACAACAGAAGGGAGAAATGACAATGTTCAAATACACAAAATACAACTGCAGCAAATGAGAGGACGATTGGTTCTCCAAGTCCAGAGCTCATAAAGGTTTAGAAGCAATGAGTTTACATTACAACAAGGGAGATTTGGGGTAGTCATTATCAAAAATAACTTTCTAATCATGAAAATAGTAAATCCCCAGAACAGATTAGCAGAGGTGACTGTGGAGACTGCCTCCTTCAGCAGATTTTCTAAAGTTACCTAAGTATTTTTTTATATAGTTCAGGTCAGACTTAATCAGACCTTGGCACAGCAGAAAAGACTAGATAGTCTCTTCAGCTTCCTTCCCTAAAACTACCCACTGTTGTTTTTTGAAAAAAGATTTTGGACTGCAATTCTTGCTATCGAGCACAGAGATTATGATTTCTGACCCTTTTGTATCCATCATCACACTCACAAAGAAACCAGCAAATGAAAAACCAACCCATGAACAAAACAAGGCACTGTATCAGCAACACACACAAACACAGCAATCCAGCTTTAGCACAGTTGGAGGAAACCTACTGCTTACACTGATCGGTGCTCCTTGAGTTATCTTGTGGATTAAGACGCACCTGCATAAACTGTTCTTCTTGTGCCAGGTTCAGACAAGCACATACTTGGCAAGGCAACTAGCAATAATAAGTGAACTCATGCCACATTAGTGCATCTGTGATGATTTGCTTCCTACCTTGTGCTCCTTCCTTGCTCCTCTCCATTAGGGAAGTTCCTGATGGTGGGCCATTAACACACATTACTTTGATGCATGCTGCAAAGAGGTGCCAAACAGCTGTGCCACTCTAGCTAAATGAGTAGCCTGTTAGCTACCTCACTCTTCCCGGAGACTGCTACTCCAGCAAGGTTAGGAGACCTTCTTCAAGGTGATAACAGAGTTATTGCAACTTTTCAAGGGGAGGCGGAGGCAATGCCTGCCTAGTTTGTCAGTCCCTAGTCATCACGCCCCTTGTCTCATGTCCTGCCTCCCCGCCGCTGTTAGCATTGCCACCTTCCCTCATCCAGCTGTTACTGCTTGTGACCCTCAGCAGGCTCCATACACACCCTTGTCAATCTGCATTAGGGAAGCACACTGAAATACCAGCAGGGTAAAAGCCCATTATTAGGACTTAGGACTAAGCTTTATGAGGTAGAGCATAGGAAGTCAGCAAGATGGGCCTGCAGGCAGTCTGAGGAAAGTGTTTTGAAGTTTTGCCTTTTTAATTGATGATGCATCTGTGGATCCTGCTGCCTTCTGGAAAAATGGTGGAAATGGGGGCAGGTAACGCTTGAAAGCAACACTAAGCAGAGAGTTATTGCTGGTATGGACCTTGGGGATAGTTATTCTCCCCTGCACTTAGCAGAGCCCAAGTTCTCTGTTGCAAGTGTGTGTAGTAGTGCTTTCCCTGGGGCCGTTCCTGCTCTTGGGGAAGTGCTCTGCCTTGGCTAGGAGCATAATGGAGCTCCCTGGGGATTTGGAAAGAGGCAGAATGCTGTATGATGCATGTCTGCAATGACAGTAAAAACAGAGAGATGCTTTTCTGCTTAGTAATGTGAACTAAGGCACCCAAGTGCTTCAGAGCTGATTAATATGCATGTGTGAGTAGCACCAGGTATATTATCTGAGGGTAAATGGGGCCAGCACAAGTTCAGTGCAGTGATTAAATCTCTTTTTGGATCTAGCCCAAAATATGTATAGGACAAATCAATTTTCTTCATCTCAAAGGATTCATTTGTCATTCAGCTGTGAACAGAACTTTTATCAGAGGGATAGTATAGATAGAAGAATCAGGATTTTTTCCCCCAAGACACCATTCATTTTCTTTTGATTTGTGATTCTCCATCAGTTTTATACATATAAACCCCATTTTATAGTGTGAAATGGGGACCATGTTCTTCCATTTCTCATTTTCTGCAAAATCATTGTTCTTTCAGAGGTCAGGTAATTGAAAAAACTCCTAATTCCCGAACATTTCTATCTTTTTTTTTTCTTTTTTTCTTTTTTTTTTTTTTTAATTAAAGAACTTGAGATATAGTTTCAGACCTGTCTACATATTTTATGCATCTTATTCCTGGTGAGAGGCTGTTTAGTAGTATAAAACTGACAGGATTTTAATTTTTGGTATTATATCCATATTTAACAGAATTGAACCTTGAAGCAATCAGTGAATTTGTTTAGAACAGAACATTGTAAAAAAGGAGAGAGTTTTCCAGATACTGCTTTCATCTTTGACATTACCATATTTTTAGCCTCAGTAATTCTGTTTAGAAAAGGCAGAATAAGGACCGATAGCTAGAAATAAAAACCAGAAAACTTCAAATCAGAAAGAGGGCAAAACTTCACAAACATTTTCAATAAAGGTGACTGCCAATTAGAAAGAAATCACTGGAGATAGCAGCAAAATCATTAAAATAAATAATTCACCATCCAGAGAGGCATTCAGGACTGTCTGGAAAAGTTTGCTAAACATGCTTGAGTCATGCTTAAATTTAGCTTGAGTCAGACCTCTACTAGACAAAACTTTGCCCCATCTTACTCAGGACATCAGATTAGTTGAAAAACATTTTAAGGCCAGAATATATTTTTATTACTATTTTCAGGTCATAAGAGTTGTGGGGTTTTTTCATTTAAGAAAAAGGAAAATTCAGAAGCTAGATCGTGGGGCTGCGTTGAGTGTGTGGTGGGGTATGGGTATGTCAGGCATATATAATTCCTGTTTATGTTACGTGTCCCTTCATTTGAAAAGAAACTTGCTTCTTAAATACCTACACATGCAATTGCTGTTACTGCTTATTCCTGTGACTTTATTCTTTCTCCAGCTTTGATTTCCTCTGGTTCTGACAATATCTGTCATGTCTAGATGAAATTCATCTTCTGTTTATTGTTACAGTTGTCATCTGTTGAGACAGTTCCAGCAGCAGCATGTCAAAGAACGTGACCCTTGGATATTCAATTATGTTCTCTTTCCTGAGGTCTTCAAATGCCATATAACATGCTGTCCAGGAAATGCCAGTGTTCATAGGAACTGCACTTTTATTTTAGTATGATTCTCTACAGATTTTAGATTAATAGTTTATGAACAAGAAGTAACAAGATTAGCCAAAGCTTCCTGTAGTTGAACCAATAAGAATTACAGATCACTTTGTTATACAGCTGAAAGATGATCTTCTCCCATGTGTTTAGAAAGGACTGTAATACTACTTGTCTCTGGGCAACAAGATCCTCAGCCTTCTACATTCTGACATGAAGAGGAACATCCTCGTTGATACACTCTGCTAGTGTTCTGTTAATCACTCCTAATGGATACAATTTTACTATTGATTTCACCATTCTTTTAATGGGACCAAAAATTTGTACCACAGGGTTAATCCTCTGAGCTGTAATGCTGAATGCTTTCCTTTTCTGCACAGAATTCTAAACTAGGGGAATTTGTTTTTAAGTATGTTTGGGTTTTGGTGGGTTTGTTATTTTCCTCCTTTGGAAAAAGTGAAGGTTTTTGTCAAAATCACTTAGTTTGGGGGGTGGGGGTCAATGTGTGAAGACTACTGCAGGGGAAAACTGAAATTACATTTTCTGAATTTTGGTCTGAATTTCCTTATTTTCCTTTCATTCTCATTGTCTTAACTTTGAAAATTGAGTTATGTAAGTAGCCACGCATAATAAACTACTGATAAATTAAAACGGCAATGGGATGTGCTTTAATCAATGAATATCTTGGACCTGTGTAGGCACAGAAGAGACCCCTCTGCCTAAATATCAGCAACCCACACTTGAAACATATGCTGACTTCTTTGCTCCCCTTTCAGAAACAGAGTTTCAGGGTTAGTGTTTGCCACACATTGGTACAATCATTCTATTACAATATCTTTAAAATTGTGAAGACTGCTAATTTGCACTGGCTGAAGTTCCTTTTCCTACACCAAAGCCTCCTGTCTGTATCACAATTGAAATATTCTGCTCCTGTACAACACAATGTTTTTGAATCACACATCAAGTACTTTTGATTACAAAGTAAAAGCAACATTTTGGTCCTCCAGAGATATGAAAGACATAATGTCCCGTTACATCCATACAAAACTTACTCCTGTAACAAATTTCATATATGCCACACACACCTCTAATGGCCCAGATGTCTGAGACCTATGGAAACAATTCTTTCACCTTTTGAGCTATGAAATCTCTTAAAACATGATCAAACTTTAAAATAACTTGGCATAGTCATAATATTACATCTGTTACAAGTCTTAGGAAAGTTTTTAAAACTAACAATAAATTTCTCACCCTTCTGTGGTTTCCAATAACTGTTGCCTAATAACTTGTATAAAACTGCATGGAAGACATTGTTTTAGTTAAAGCAAAATAATTTAAAGTTATGATAAAGCAATAACTTCACTGAAACATTAAATGTATTTTCTTACACTGAGGACAATGATTCATTTGCTCTTTATTTTTTCTTTTTAAGTAGTTTGTACTATCACTAAATTAGACCTACAGCTTACAGCCATTTACACTTAAATTGGTCTTCCAAATCTGAAGTGTTGAAAGCAAGATTTGTATGCGCAATAATTAGATACCTCTCTCTTTCCTTGATTTAATTTGGATTAGAAGGCAACTCATATATTGTTGTTACAGTAATTATATCATTACTTTTATTTTAGAAAAAGCTGGTTCTTGCAAAGGAACGCACTAATCACTAGGGCAGTGCAGTATCTAGGTTTTATTTTTACTCACTATTTGAACATCACAGTGCAGCTCTGGCTTTACACCAAGGATGCATTACCAACACATATATCCCACCAGGACTTCATCATGCTTCATCTTGCCCGTTGCTTCTCTTTTGCACCTTGCATACCACGACCAAGCAAGATGCCCAAGCAATACTGAAAATGCACAAGCTTTCCTGTTAAAAATGAATTTGTCACACAGGTTGTACCACAGCTCAGTTTCAGCTGTGGACAAGCAAATAGTGGCATTGCCAAAAGAAAGCAATGTGACAGTATGGTGGCAATATGGAGCAGTTCCACCAGAAAGGCTTGTGAAGAAGACTTTAAATGAAGTCCATACAAATAAGAATAGAAGACGAGGGGAAAACAAACTTAGCACTCTTATCTCTTACATTTCTATCACAGTAAATTCCTTCCAGTTTCTAACAGAAAGAAGAAATTATCTTAGCACCTGTTGAATAACATTAATAGCGAGTAGTACTATTGTGCTATAATTGTATTTTAGGAGCACAAAAAAATCAGAGTGTTACCAAAGAGCATCAAATACATCTTTGGCGGGGGTGTGGGAGGTGGGAGGGAACTTCCCAGAAGGTTTTTCCACAGGAAAGCACTAAGGAGGTGGTGCAAGATCTCATCATGCAGAGAAAGAGAAAACAATTGGGAAGTGGTATCAGAAAATACTTAGGAAAAAACCCCAGCACAATCACTCTATCATGATACTTTGATTCTACATCATCCTTTCAAGCACTATTTTTCTGCTGATCTAGGAATATTTCTTTTTCTCTTTATCATAGCCATCTTCAAAGAATATACCTGAAAATTCATTTCTGAGCACAAGATCACGGCTCAGGGAGGAAGCTGGAGGTTTCACCATCTGATTACCTTGCCTTCTCCTGCAAGTCTGTTCAATGACCAGCTAATCAGAACATAAAACAATGAAAAAGCTATTATCTGGGAGAAGGCAGAAAGGTAACAACAGGATGAAGAAAATCTATAGCAACAATACTATATTAGACCTAGGGCACATGCAGTTGGAGTAACATTGGCATGGGGGGTTTCATGCTTTGTTGGGTGGTGTTAGTTGAATGTTTGATATGTTTCCCAAGTATGTTTTTCACTGGAAATGACAATTAATTTGTGCCCGTTGTTCCCATCTCTAAGTGTCTGCTTTTCACAGTAGCAAAACATCTGCATTGTTCTAGGCCAAACTAATACAAATTGCCAAAAGAATTGTAATTTACCCATTTAGACAATTGCTGTCAACTGTCTGACAGTTGCAAAAGTTTCCTATTTTTGATTATCCCAGTAGTCAGTCTTGCACAGCTGACTAATTGCTCCCTAAATTAATGTGGTTTACATGAAGATTCACACTGCATGGAAAAGAGAGAGCATTCAAGAGAGCTTGGGTAGCCAAAAGTATTAGCCAAATGCCCACCATGGGGACACTTAAACGAGCCAAATCAGAATGTGTCATTTTGCTTTGCTTCATCGCTGACTCTGTATGAATATACCATGACTGTGTGAGTGAATATACAAATTCTTGAACAGAATGTCCCATCCATACTAAAAAAGTGTAAAATTGCTTACATGCTGCTTTCCAACCTATGATGTTTGTGAAGACCATTTCTGTGACCCTGGAGTAATTACTCAGTGAAATTACTTACTGAGGCTTCCCTGCATCTACTTTACAGCGTAGCAATTGCATAGGAAAGCAGAAGAGCACACTCCACAACCAGGTGATGGGCTTGCTTTCAGCTGCTGAGGTTTCACAGGCTGTTTCACAATGATGAAGGTGCATGTAAATCAATGCTGAATTTTTATCCCAGCATTGACTTTGGTTCTTACAATGGCTCAGACAAACTGAGCACATAATGTTCCCCCTCTGTGTAATTGTCTCTTTAGTAACACATTAGTAAGAGTCATCCTAATAAGGTTTGTGGGATTTAGTCAGAAGAATTCAGTGTTCTCTTTGGGAAAACTCTGAGTGAGGTAGCATGGCTAACATGGTGGTGTAGTTCCCCATGCTGTGTTTAGAGCTGCCCAGGAGAGAAAAGCACACTTCCTAATTAATAAACAGCCATGACTGGAGATACAAGCACCTGTATGAAGGTCCTTTTCCATCACCTGTATGACACCAGGAGATCACTCATCCTTGCCCAGGGTATGGCGTGCAGAGGAGGAACACAAGCAGAAGTTGAGCACAGCCTTTCTTTTGCAGGCTGCCCACACTCACCGTCCATACCCAGGTGGGACTGTGGGCTAGGGTGCATGGGTGTGAGAAGGAAGGATCATGACTTTCTTGACTTCCTAACATAGGTGAGTGGTCAAGGAGAATCATGCCAAAGAAAGCTGTGGCCACCACATTCCCCTTGTACATAAGGTGTTCTTGTGATCCTCCTGATGCATTTTTTCTCCAGCAGCTGCCTCCCCTCCCTCAAAGGGCTCTGCAACCTGCTGTGGTCTTGCTCTTTGATCACATCAGATATTGTCAGGTCTCAGGTCAGCACTTGTAGAACTTTTCTGTTAGCAGGCACAAAAGGAAAATGATACAGATGATGTGCGAATGAACACAGAGCCAGAGTCCCATTGCTTTCACATGTGAAGGGCACGGCTTTTAAAAGCAATTGACTCAACACGTTAAAATCAGTCAGCCCTTTTCAAGACTTCTTAAAATATATTTACTCTGTTAGAGGGGGGAGTAAGGTGCCCAAGTTCTTAATTTGTCAGTTGATTCTCAAAAATGGGTTAGACTGATATGCTGGTTGATTCATAGTTCTGGAGACAGAGCATCTAGAAGATTTATTTTCTTTTTAAGTAAACACCACCCCCAAGTCATCCTGTCATCACAGTTATAAAGAGTAAGCATTTTTGCAAGCTTCCCTAGTTAATCTACAGTCCCATATTTTGTACACAGGCTCTGCTTATTAGATTTCTGATTTAATTGTAATATATTAGTTTAATCTATTTTTCAGTATTACACGATAATACATACAAGCAGGATTTACAACCTCAACTTCTATCATTTGAGCATACAGAAATCCTCAGAGAGGACAGAAATCTACTTCTTCTGCTATTTACAGCTACAGCAAAGAAACCCAAGAGCTATAAAATTACCTGCTGACAGTCCAATTTCTCTGCAGATTTCTGAGTCAGAAAAATTTAATACTTTGCCAAATCAAAAATTACCTCTGGAGTACAGAAGCAGGCAGGAAGACAGAGCCAGGCTGGCCCTTCTTGCCCACAAAGGGAACTGCTGGTGTAGTCACACAGGAGAGTGCCGGCAGAGAGCAAAGTTTTTTGGCACTGGTGGTGGGAGAAGGGGAGATCTCACCTCCCTGCAGAACAAATTCTGAGGCTTGAAAATGTCACTTGGCATGGCTACGGTAACTGTGTCATTGTGAATCACTGTAAGGAGCAAAAAGGGAATTCAGACTGAAATACGGATCAATAGTTAAAAGAAAGCATTCCAAAAGTGGAGTGAGAGCAGCAACTGCACCAGATGCATTCGGGCAGGCATAGTATCAGAAATACTCATGAATCTGCAAACCAGGCGTGGTGGAAATACTGCAGAAGGCAACCTATTAGTGTCAGAAACCATAGAATCTTCTGTTTCTAGTGCAAACCTAGATTGTGCTGATGCATCAGTGGCCTCCTGTGCAACTGTGCACCTGTGGACCTTGACAGCGCCAGCTGCACATAGTCATCAAGCCTGACTGCAGCAGCAGCCTGGGAGACGGTTCTGACCCAAAGCAATTGCTACCAGATGGGGTTTCCAGAGAGCTGCTCTGAACTGGACTGGAGGCTCCAGCACAGTTTCCACCAAGCAACTGTCCACCCTGTTAAATGTCACGGGAGAAGCTTCCAACAACACAAGTTTGCGCTCTTGGCAGCAACGCCAAGGACCGGCTGTGGTCCTGCCAAGACAATCAGGTTGTCAAAGCAGCGTACAGCCTAGGCTTTTCTGCTGCCTTCAGACCAGTGCTCCACGGCTGCTGTTCTGGCATTTTTACAGAAAAGAGGAAAAAAAATTATTAAAACATAAGCCTCACCTGAAGTGGATTAATTTTTTATTATTATTATTTTAAAAAGGAAGAAAATAGTAAACAAAAAATGAAAGATACACTATCTACATAAAAAATAAACTGTAAAGTATTAGACTAAATCAGAGATAGATCAAGATAGATCATCTTGGCGCCACAGGAGTATGGTTTTAAAAAAGCAAATGAGTGCAGGGAGTTTTCAGCTCCTCTTTCACTACCTTCAAAGTTTGTTAAAATCAAGTAAACAAAAAATCACTTCCACTAATTTTCCTCTGAGGTCCTCATGAGAACAAAAACATCCTGCTACACATTTTACCTTGTTTTTCAAAAAATATTTCTGAGGCACTGAAATTTATGTGTTGTTTTCAACAGTTTGACATTTCCAAGCCAGTCACTAGGAAACAATCTCTGTCACAACCGGCTCCCTCCCTTCGAGCTCACCCCAAGCTCCAGACACTGACCGAAACACAATCTGATCTGAGATCCCAGCCAGCCACAGAGGGGGAAGTCAGAAAACACCAAAGATGGGTCCTTACAGTATTGCTTTGCTCCAGCTATGATACCTTTGAACTTTTACCCACAGGCTTACTCTCCTGAGATTTCCAATCTGTTTTTCAAGAAAAGAATAATGTCACTAATTAGCCAAAACATGCATTACTCCAAATCAAGATAGCACACTTGTCTATTAATTACTCTTCATAAATTTCACTAATGCTCTTCCTCCCCTTAGTCTAGTACACATCTACCCCAGATAGAACAGGATTTACTGGTGTGGTGGTGTCTTTTCTTTCAGACTTTTACCCATGTCCCTTCTCAGAGTGTCTCTAAGTGTAATTTCCATGTCTGCAAATACGTGGACTGTAGGAGCTGCTTCTTGGCTGCTGCCGTGTGAACAGCACCACTGCTCTAGGAAACACACGCTATCCCAACTACACCAAAACAGACTATCAGCTTTAGTAACAACTACACACCGCAAGAAATTACCTTCATCTATCAGGACACATGAGATGAATGCCTATGCATTCCTTGCATATCTCATGGCTCTGAGGAGGTCATTTAATTGCTGCAGAAAGAGCTTCTCTCTTGGGACAGTTCCTTTTTTAATCACTTGTTTACACATTGGAGTCAGTGACTAATGTGCATTTTGCAAATAGCTCTATGCCCTATGCTCTGCCCTGGAACCCCCTTGGGCAGGCCATTTAAAAGCTGCTAAAATCTCTTGTTCACTGACACAGGTAAAGCAGGGGGACATGAATAAGCTCTGCACTGACCCAGTTCAAACTAGGCAAACAGGGTGCTTCATGCCCCATCACGTTGTCCTCTCATCTGTTAGAGGGAGAAGTGCAGGAAGCACTTCCAGCCCTTGCTGGTGTGTCTCACCACCTGGTCTCTGACCCCCCTAGTGCTACCACCAGGCTGATGTTCATGGGCAGGGGAAAGAGCTGTGCTTGCCGCAGCGCACCCGGGGCTTAAGAAGGCACCTCTCTGCATTTCGTTAGCTCTAATACCGCTATTGAGACACCTGCCAATATATACTATAGAACACAGTAGCAATTGGATTTTAATTTGAGGTAGTAGGAATTTGAGGTGGTAGGAATTGGAGGTGTTATCATCTAGTTAGACACAGTAGGTATGATTGCACAGCCTAATCTGCTCCCAGACTCCCAGCACTACCTTACTGTGTCTTAGGTCCACAAATAGAGAGCCCACGAGCTGTGGGAAGCCCATGCTTTGGAGCCTGGGCTTCAGGCCTGTGCAGGTACTGAGTCAGCCCTGGGGTTGATATTGAGGTGATCCACATCATATCATGGGGATGCCAAAAGTCAGGCTTGGAAGCTAGACATAAGAAAACCCCAAGCAACCTACCACTCTTTCCTCCCACACAGACCCCAAACTACTTCACCTCATTTTACAGATGACCCAGTTCCCAAATCCAGATCCAGAGGAACATGAGCACTTTACAGATACTTTTGGCTCATTTTTGTCTACAGTAGCTACTGGCAACAATTTTCTTCACGTTTTCAAAACAGCAACTAAAGGCATTATCCATTTCCAAAACATTCTTTCAACAAATGGACTTAGACACTACACCTATACCAATAAATTATGCCCAGTGATTTCCTTGGGCCCTGTGCCAGTCTTTAAAGCCCACATCTTTAATTAATAAACTCTGTCCAAAACAAGAGATTGGCATACAATGTGCTTTTGGGAATGGTCCCTGGGTTGTCCTAATGCCTAAACTGTGTCTGGCAAACATTTGGGAGACCCCCAGTTGGCAAAGGCATTGGATCATGCTGATAGCTGACTAGTATAAATGTGTTCCTGTGTCTGGGAGCCAGCCCAGGCACCACAGAGCTTACTAGCAGAAATGCAGCCATAAAGTCTCCAGCAATGACAAATAGCAGATCATAACTCATCTTCATTTCTCCAGCATGGGAGTCCACAGAGGACAACCCAAAACACCAGGAGCCGCTCTGTTACACTACAGTCAGACCCATCTCCCTCTGCTGAAATAAATGCTCTTACTCTGGCATTTACCGCTACAATCATGTCGTTATTCAGCCACCAAATTGCCTCACATGTGTTTATACAAAAGCTTTTTGCATGGCCCTCAAAGTATTATACAAACCCTGCCCCAGTATCGAGATGTCAGCCAGTGTCAATACCTGTGGATAATGGTTACATTAATCAGCTCCATGGGATTTGCTCTCCTAGACCCTTGTGTTTACTAATATACCTAGCTCTTGCAGAATGATAAGAAAGCTCTGTAAGGGATAATTATTTCTTTCAGGAAAACAAAAAAATCACCCCCACAGCCAGTTGTATTTTCAGTGATTTTGGAAGGATCAGTTTTTGCAAGTTTAAGTGGAAGAGCCTGTCCCAGAGCAGCACAGTTCTTAAAAAGAGTAAAGCAGGCAGCTGCTGGACACCAGGTCCAAGAAATGCCTCAGGCTGAATTTGGAAACAGCCCAGAATTTAGCTAAACCATCCTTTTGAAAATTCAGACCTTAATCTTTTGTTGTCTTAACAAAAAAGTTAAGATTAGGTATTTAGTATTCAGATTCTCACATCCAAAAAAGAGCATATGGAGAGAGTATCAATAACTTTCAACTCTAAATTCTGCTAATGATTTTTATTTCATACGTGCTTCTCCAGTGCTGCTCAGGTAGCACTTGAGTACAGTCTGGACATCTGTCTTTGAATGGGTAAGTGTATACTAACCCTTTGCAAAAATACTCTGAGCCTGACAGCAATATTAAAGGCTTACAGGGATGCTGATAATTCCCAACACTTTTAACAGAAATGTAAATTTCTACCAAGATTTCTCAATATATATTTCTAGGCAGTTTCATTTCTGCTCTTTTCAGATCAAACTGAAGTAGAGTTTCTAATTCTTTCACCTTCAGATTTTTGGTGAACTGAGCTTGAACTCAGTTTAAATTTTTATTAATCCTGTGTAAATTTTCCAGAAATCCTGTTATGCTTCTCTTTAAATCCAAACCATCTGTCCACAAGTTTCTTTAACACAGAAGTGAATTTTTCCTTTTAGACATCAGATTTATATGGTTCACAATCAGTCTGAAATCAGAAAGTCTGGTTCGTATTCTGTTTCATTAACTGGATGGCAAAAAGCTTGTGAACTATTGGAAATGGCTTAAAATATGAACACATTCTTACTAATTGCATTATCTCTTCAGACAGGCTTCAACAATCATATCTCTTAATAAGAAGCAGAGGAAAGAAAACATTCATCAGGCAAGTTACTGCTTCTCTAAGTAATACTAAGTGATACTTCATCCCATTTACCCTCCTGTCTACAAAATAACATCAAATGTAATATAACATCATATCTTTGAGTTCCATTCCTTGGCCATTTTTCCTGACCTTTGAGAGCATACGTCGGCCACCAGTTGTTACAATACTCTATAAGCTGTTTTCAGGTGAGGGGGTCCCCCACACACTTTTCCCCAGTGTTTCAGTATACATCCTAGGGGATATCTTTTCAGAATCCCCCCTTCCACCAAGGGTTTATTACCCATTATATTATAAAATGTACAGCAGCAACACAAAACACAGAAAGAATTACTTCACAAAGAAAAATAACCAAAGGTGCAATAGAAACACAAAACACAGGAGCAATAACTTCACACAAAACAGTCAGACACGTTACCCAAAAGGCGACTCAAACCCCTGTATTACCTTCAGTGGGACTCCAACCCATCCTTTTGGCCAAAGGTTTCCCTTTATTCTGAACCCAAATGCCTTACGGACTTTTCCCAGATAGGATCAAATCCTTTCCTTAAGTAACTTAATAGCCCAACCCTGTGAGGCTTTTACTGCACCTTACAGGCAGGTAACCACCCTTTTAAATAAAAGAATGCCTTTACTTTCCCAGAGCTCTTGCTCAGAGCTCTTCAGTTCGGGGATCAGAGGTTCTCCCCAGGAATCCCTCAATGCTGGCTGGAGGTCCTGCGATGACAGATCAATCAAGATTCAGAAGCAGCGTCCCATCTGCATTACCAAAACTGTCACCGAAATCAGAAGTAAAACTCTTAACACCAAGGCAGCATTTAGGAAGCAGGCATTCTCTTTATTTACAGTGCTGGATGCACAGGGGATCGCTCTACCCCACATACAAACCAAGTTACTTGAGGGTACACATCACATACAGCAGAGTACTTGCAATTCATGGTGTATTATATACTCATTTTCATTCCTGTATAGGATTGGTTACACGTCTCCCACTTCTAATGCAGGCTGGTACGCATCCTCAAAGAGCATTACTGAGGTTTTTTACTAATTACACGTGCTCCCCAAGTGGGTGTTTGCTCTCTTTTGGGGGGGCTATTTGGGTCAGAAGTCATGATCTCCCACTGCCACAATTGCCTTTGTCTTACTTTCAACCAAGTTTATGGGAATTGCAACACTTTATCAACTTGTGTCCTCTTAACAGCCAGAACTTCCTCACTTGGAGGCTTCTTTTCTGTGTAACTTAGGATAATGGTGTTCTTTTCACCATCCATTCTTTGTTTCCCGTCCTTCCCAAGGCTGACTCCCTTGATTAGAAGCCCCGTCATTCTTAAAATTTAACAACTTTAGAGAGTCAGCTTGGCATAAGCTTTGTGCACAGATTTGTTTAACATACAGCTAAACACTAAGTCAGTTTGGTAATTCGGGAGTTTAGGCAACATAAGCAAGCTGCAGAAAGAGGTCCACTTATTCCTCTATGTGAGGAACATGTCCACCTTTTCCTCCAGAAGCTTTGTTTGCTGAAACATTTGGCTTTAACTGGACTCAAATTGAGCATTTGCAAGGCAGAGACACATCTGGGAATGTACACAAAAGGCAGCCTGGGGCCAGGAGCCCAGTGAGACCTTTGAAAACCCAGTCCTTTCAACCAAAGTGAGACTGAGGCAGAATGTAGTTGGTTCTGCTAAATGAATATGCACATCCACACATAAATAGCAGGGCAATTAAATAACACTAAAATAAAATTAAAAGCTAAACAAAAAGAAGAAACACAGATCTAAAGGTCTTGCCTGAATTGTTTCCGTAGTGCCAGAGCGTTGCTGGTGCAGTGTCAGCGTGAGGCTCTGGCTGGTACAGAGCGGGCCAGCAGCAGGAAACTGCCCAAGCAATTGCCATCAGTTGCTGGTTTCTCAGCACTTCAACAGTTGAAAGAGAAGTTAGTATCTGGTTTGAACTTGAATCAAGCAAAGAGTATTTTAGGCCAGAAAATCAGCTAGTTGAGGCAAAAAAAAAAAAAAATGGATACAAAAGTCAACCAGCTGTGGCTACTGGACTTGCAGAACTCCTTTTTATTTATATCCCTTCTGACTCAACTCTGTAGTGCAGCTACCTTCCCGAACTTGCCTGCTAATCAAATCTATTCCACTACCAATTTTATGCTGGATATGACTGTTTCTTTAACACCCTACATGAACTTCATCTTCACTAGCCTGCAGACATTGCCCTGCTGGCTACAGAGACTTCTGCTTCTTGGAGTCTACAGTAAAAGGACAATGCCCTTTTTACCCGAGGGCTTCGCAGGTTACTTAGCTGCATGTTGTTCAAAATTTTGAGGCTTTTCTTGAGGAACTTAAAAGAAAAGGAAGAGATCTGCTCTACTTCTTTTCAGGTGTCCAGCCTGTATCCCTGCCCACTGAAGTTCTCCAGGTGTATTATGATACATATGATTCCTATGTGTGCACACAGGACAGTCCTGTGGCCAGGGAATCCCATCTGCCATGGCATTTCCCTTTTTATTGACCCTTTCCAGACCTTACAGACCTGCAGTCTCTTTGCTGGAGCAGTAGCAGTAGTGCCAGTGAGTCTAAACAACCTCCAACAGCAGACACAAAAACAGGATCAATCTTTTGAAGGCAAATAATGTTATAAAAATATTACTGGTTCAACAGGGGCAGACTCAAAACCACACATTGAGACTGCTTGGTCTTACCCAAGGTTGCTTCTCAAACTATCCTTGTGTATATAGCATTTACTTGAAGTGCTAAGAGCACTGGCCTTGAAATAGGGAAAACAACAAAGATCTCTGGCTTGGTGACGGCAGCACTGTAATTTCTGTGCATGCCACCTCCTATTAAAGCGTTCTGCATTGATACTTTCAGGCTTCATACTGCAAACCTTGTGCCATGTTGTACTATGCACAGCCTGGTCCAACCACCCTCTGCATAACCCCACTGGTCCCACCATGTCCTCCACCCTCCATCCCTCCCTGGGGCTGTGGCAAAGCATTTGCACAGCTGCACGGTGAGCAAAGCTCAGGGCTGGGATAGAGCCTCACTTTCCTCTGTACACTTTGTGGTACTCTTCTCTCTTCCTGGTTATGCCCAGGGAAGAAAAACTCTCTACTCATGAGAGGGAATTTTAATACCCTTTCTGTATTAAATTACTGTTGTGCCCTGTAGCACAGAGGAGCACACCAATGGGACCTGTAAACCACCTCCTGGGTGTTGACATGGTTCTGAGAGCAGCTGGGCATTGGGGAGCAGTGCAGCTGTGCCAGTGAGGGTGCCTGTGACATCTCTGTCAGATACTCTGCTTTAGGAATGTCCTAGCAGAGGACACACACAAGTTCACAGACATCATTTGTGATACCAAAAATAACAATTTTTATTTACAAAGCTTCCTTCTGCCACTTTGCATAGAGTATTTTAAGTCATCTAACCCATCCTGTTCAATGGGTTTGTGTTGCTGTAAGTAAATACTGGAGATGGCCAGCCCGTGCCAGGCATTTGTGGAAAATGTTGCATAATATTTGTTTCCACTTTCTAAATACATCTGTTCTGAGCTCTGCCTGGTGCCAGTAGGGATTGCAGAATTAAGCCCAGGGGATCTATGAACACAGAATTGCACACGCTTTTATAAATATTAAGTTTCATAACAGGCTTATGCAGTAGATAATACCCATCTGGATTATGGATGAACACCAGTATTTGCCAGAAGTATGACATTGGCATCATCTACTAAGGCACCCTTTTAATAGTGTTGGTTTTCTGTATTTCTCTTTCTCTCCCCACTGCATGGTACACGGGTGTACATGACTTATATCCCTGACTTATTCAGGGATGCTGATATTCAGAGTTACAGAGGGTTAGGATAAAGTGGAGCAATGCATGGTGTAGCATAGACATAGGGCAGTGGTAAACCAGAAACTGTATTGCTTTTCTTTTTTTATGGCCATTTCTTGCATGCCTTATATGAAGACCTTAATTTGGAATTATTTTGAAGATTACACAATGAGGCAGACAAATCCAGAAAAGCTCTACAAAGCCATCGAGGAGCAGTACTTCTGTGTCTGAATGTCTGGTTTGCCCATGCATGAGAGAGGACACCTGAATCTTTGTGCAGAAGGCAAGGAATAGAAATCAGACATCAGGGTTTGAGAGAGGTCTTCAGCAACAGCAGCTTCTTTCCCTCCCCATCCTCACACTGTTGAAAGGATTGAGGGAAAAGAGCAGCTTAAATACAAAGATGCCAGGAACAACACATGGGGAGCTTTCTGAGGAGGAAACTGTCAGCTGAGGCTGTTTCCGCTGTGTTCAGAGGCAGGAATTCAGTGCATCCTTTTAATATAAGGAAGATAACAGTAAGAAACCAGTGTGTCCATTTTGTCATGATTTTGTCCTCTTTGTGTTTACTGCTTGCAGGAAAATGGGAAGACAACTAAAAAAGCCCTGTCTCAGGAAAGATGAAGTGTGGACTGGCGGTTGTGGGGTCGGAGAGTACAGACTTGTCAAGTCCTTTGACATGACAGGACCCAGTGTCACCCTGAACATACCAGTGTCACAGGGCTGTTTCCAGTGTCACAGGGCTGTTTCCAAAAGACAAGGACAAAAGCCTGTCCAGCATATCCATCAAAAGCTTAGAATAGTTCTCAATATGCTAGGCCTTGGATGTCTAGAAAAGCATCACTAATAAAAAGAATAGACAAAGAGCAAAAAGGATGGGTTTAGACATCCATTTGTCTTCTACCGCAAAGATCTTAACATGTAATTGGGGAGCTTCCCTACCCCAAAATGTTTCACAGTGTGATGTATGACTTGTATTGGAAAAAGGAACAGAATATGTTATTAGCAGTGGGGGAGTCCCTAGAATACCAGTAGAATGATGTTAGGAAAGATATTATCTTAGAAAGACACCAACATCCAAATCAAGAAGATGAATCTGAGCTGTGACCCTCAGCCAAATGGACCTTAATACAAATGATGAGGGGCATCTGCCAGAGGAGCCCACAAGCATGTGCTCTCCTGTGCTCTCCCAGCCACAGCCATGAACTTTTGGGGGGTTCCATCAGAAATCTCCAGACCCTCTGGGAAGTACAGCATGCTGACAAGACAAATGGAGAGAGCACCCTCATGCAACTTTCCATCCAACAGCTTGACAGCTTCAAAGTAGTCTACTATAACGACTGTGATCAATAACACATGTTGAGTTAAAGTCAGTTCAACCCAGGGTTGGCTTTTTGCAAACTTTAGGTTGGGGATGGCATCACAGCACCTAGCAGTGACACTTCATGACCACTAATACTTCAATATACTTCGTTTCTACTGATAGCAATTGACTGGGAGAGAGACAGCAGGACTGCAAAAGTCAGCTGGAGTGCTATTGGTCCCAGTTACTAAACTGTCACGTGCCTGTGAAGAAGTTGAACTAAATGGTGTTTCTAAGCTCAGGCTATATAGTGCCAACCATCATTATAGGATAGAACTGAGAGCAATATATTCTGAAACATAGAACGTATGGGTTGGGTTTTTTTGGGTAGCTAGGTTTTATAATATTTGGAGGGAGAAAGGAGCAGATTGCATCACAAGATGTCATATTCAATTTCTGCAATTTCTGGCAATTCCATTGCTGTTTTTCACTGGATAAGCACTCATTTTCAATCGTATGAATATGAATCAAGTATTAGAAGATAAGGCACTAGTGTGTGTGCAATGGGAGCACTCTAAATGTTGATTTTGATGCACTATACTCTACAATGCTGAAAATTAGTTCTGTACCTTAAGCAGATAAACTGCTTTCAGAAGCAGTAAAAGCATGAAAGGAAGAAAATCAAAAGGGACAAGATTCCCCATTATGTTATGTTATACTACAATTACGTTGTTTGTATTGTCACACAATATTATTTGTACTGTGGTTTCACCTAAAGATTCTGGATGAAGATGTAACACTACTAGGCTAAATCTAAAGGAAGGGAAGAATTTTACAGGTAGGAAACAGAGGCACAAAGTGACCTTTTCAGCACCAGAGGTAAGAATTCAACACAGACCTTCTGAAGCCCAAAGACTTGCCCTGGTAATAAAGAAAGGAATAAGCATTTCAAGGGCGTAGCTCATCTAATCTAGCTTAAGACATGTGCTGCACCTAAGAGATGCTCAGTTCTGCTCACTGATTCCAGCTGGGCAATCTCAAGGGCCACAGCGGGATCCACTGAGCTGAAAAGGTTTCTCCAAATGCCGACAAACTCATTCGTGCAGCATGAGGACCAAAATTAGTCTTATTTGCCCTCACTTCCTTAGCACCCTCATATGCTTGTGGCTGCCTGCTCCAGCTTGCTCTGTCTCTCTCTCTCTTTTCTATTTCTGTCCAAAGACAGACTGTGTCAGAGCAGAGCAAAATGCTGCTAGCTTTGATACTAACACTCAGACTAGATTCAGGACCTTCTTACAGGTGAAGAAATAGAAGTACTTGTGAAAGTGTGTCTAGATACAGTCAGTGGATTACATCAAACTAAAGCTATGCATTTACTCCAGCTTTTTAGTTATTCTTCCTCCCTCGCCAACAAGTATTCAAAATTGCTAACATGAATGTCTGAGGAAGTATACATGAAATTATATCTGAAAGAACATTCAAAGCACAGCCAGTTATGAGGTCAAGCACTTCAGAATTAGGAAATACAAGAATTTTGACTGTGCAACTTTCAGCTTCAAGCTTCTTCCACTTCCCTTGTGCACCTGCACTGAGTTACATACTTTTTTTTTTTTTTTTTCTGAACAGGAATCTCTTCTTTGTACACTGAATAAATAGTTCTTTAGAGTTCTTTTTTATTCAGTGCAGTTGCCTTGAGCTTTCTAGAGTTCATACCATCAAAATATGCACTGATGAAGAGGTATTTGCTTCCTCCAGGCTACTTTTGTGGCACTTTTCCCTACAGCATCTGCTTTGGTCTGTCAGATATCTTTAATGCAGAGCTGCTGTAGGGATCCAAGTAGAAACAAGTGGGGAGCTGAGAGGATGTGAAGCCTGTGACCAGTGTGGGGAACGGGCAGAGAGCACCACAAATGGCAAGGCCCAGAAGGGAGATTGAAGGTTGGAGACCAGAAAGAAGTGGGAGGGAGCAAGAGGCAGGAGATTAAATGCAGGAAAAGGCATCAGAATATGGCGTGCTCAAAAAATTGGGGAAGATGAAAGGTTGGAGAAGGGCTGGCCAGAGCAGATGGGAGCGGGAAGGGATCTGGAAGGCAAAGGGAAGACCAGCCCTCACCCACCAGTGCCCCAACCCCATAGAAACCTGAGGGGAGATGCTCTGCCCCGACTCGGTCCCAGCCACCCTGGCACTGTCCCGCCAGCCTGTACTGTCTGCTGCCCACAGAGGAGATACACACCTGTATGCCACCTGGTTGTCCTCCATGTCAGGCTTGAGCAAAAGAAAATTTGGACTCGCAAAAGGAAACAGTGATGTCTCTTAAGCTGTTGAACCGCCCCACTGAAGAAATAGCAGCAGTCTCATCAGGTAATTTGTTTCCAAGCAGGAGGGCCAGCAGTATCAATAGAGTGCTCTTACATAAGTCCATCTGGAATGGAAAAGAGATTCAGGAAGACATCCTGCCCTCTCTTAATGATACTTGTATGATGTAATTGCTCTGGTCTGCAGTTCATGGAAAAAAATGCAAGCCCGTCTCTTGGCAGTCCCATGTCACAGGGGTAAAGGAACAGAGCTTCACATCTTGTGGTAACATCCTACATCCAGACAAGTTTTAGGATTGGCCCTCTGGGACCCACATTGTCACACAGCAGTATTATTGACATCCTTACTACCTACAGCATAGTTCAGGTTGGAAGAGACATCTGGAGCTCAGAGCTAACTTCAGGGCTTGGGCATGTTGCTTGGGCCTTGTCCAAGGGTAGAGACTCCACAGCCTGCCTGGGTTCCTGGTCTAGTGTTCGACAACCCTCACAGCAATTTTTTTTCCTTATACTTAAGAGGAGGTTCTCTTTCTGCAACCTGTGGCTGTTACCTCTCACCCTTTCACTGTTTACCTTTGAGAGGAGCACAGGTCTGCTGCCTCTCACTCTCCCAGCAGGAAGATGAAGAGCACCATGAGCTGCCCCTGCGGACTTCTGTTCAAGCTGAACAGAGAGGCAGCTGCCCCCGCTCTCTTTGTGTGTCCTGTGCTCCCTCCCCATGGCCATACCACCTTTCTCTGGAATCACCCCAATTTTTCAGCATCTCTGTCATAACAGGGTAGCCAACATCAGCTGTAGTACTCCAGATGCAGACTCACAATCACCTCACATGGGAAAAGTCCCCTACCTCAACCTCCTGGCTACACTACATCGTTGGTGCTTGTCATCGCAAGTGCATGCTGTGGACTTAATGCTCAACTTGCTGTCCACTGGAGCCCAGGCCCTCTTGCTACAAAGACTGTACCCTGGCCTGCTGGAGCCTGTCCCACATGAAAAACTTTGTATTTGTCTTTTTCTATCAGCATGAGCTTTGCTTCTGGCTGATATCTTTAACAAGTATTCATCCAGACAGTTCATAATTCCAAAAGCTAAACCACATGTGACAGGCCACATGCAATCTAAGCCAAAAGTGCCATGTCACTCAATGAACCTAAGGCCATATCACTGCCACTCGTGATTTCCTTTTGTTGTTGTGTTTTTGTCACTCTTTCCCTGTCCCTGAACATATCTAGTACGTCACCAAAGGTGGTTTCTCTCATCAAGAATTTATCAGTAGCCAGCAAGTGTTTGCAGTGGCAACCAATGGTAGATTTGGAGATGGGGAGTATAAAAAAAGGAAATGGTTAACTTCCTTATATAAGGAGATGGCAAAGCACCTGATCTACCGCAGATGGGCTATCAGATTTTTTAAATTGCTTTTGCTAACAATACATGTTTAAACTACTGAAGCTTTCAAATTAAATCTTGTTTTCAATAACTTGAACAATTTTTGAGATTCTAATTTGTACATTCTAAAAGGGAGTCTGAAAAACACATTAACTCCAAATAAAAAAGTTCAGTTATAGCATAGGATTGTAAAAGATAATGTGATTGCTGATGATATAAAACTGGGAGGAGTGGCTGATTCACCAGAAGGCTGTGCTGCTGTTCAGCAAGACTCAGACAGGCTGGAGAGTCTGGCAGTGAGGAACTCAATGAAGTTCAGTGATGGCAAGTGCAGGGTCCTGCACCTGGGGAGGAACAGCCCCATGCACCAGTACAGGCTGGGGTCTGACCTGCTGGGAGGCAGCTCTGAGGAGAAGGACCTGCGAGTTAGGGAGGACAGCAAGTTCCCCTCGAGCCAGC
>JAVJGJ010000057.1:18322103-18337889 GCA_035590215.1 Microhierax caerulescens
AGAACCCACCAGGACGTGACCCTGTGCAACCTGCTGTAGGTGAACCTGCTTTAGCAGGGGTTGGTCTAGATGATCTCTAGAGGTCCCTTCCAACCCTGACCGTTCTGTGATTCTGTGATTCTGTGATAGAACTATTTCGAACTTTGTGTTGTCCCTTCCATGCATATTTTCAGTCTCATCTCCTTATTAGAAAATGTTACACTCACTTGATCTTCAAGTACTTTGTTTTATTTTAAAATATTTCTTTTTAAATTTAAACACCACACACAGAGTCTGATGATTATTTGGCATACACAGATGTATTTTATTTTTAGTATCATGACAGATAATTCCCAAAACAGGGATTCTGAATAGTTATTCCTCATCATCTATAATGTTTTTCTTCTAGTACACAGCAAAAGAATTTTCCTTTTTTTGAGAAAGTATTCTATGTCTTATGAAATATTTTTGTATAATAACCATAGGTATAGATTAATTTCAACAGGTACATCTCTAAGTTATCACAGTTTTAATTCTAAATAGTGAATGCAAAGTTCCAAGAAATCTATGCATATATCTTGCCTGAAAATTATCTGGAATCATTTTTGCAGTACTGATCTTTTCTTTGGCAGTATATACATGTGCTTCACTATTCTTTAACCATTATGCAGGTTATCTACATTGCTGGCACTGATTAAGAAAACCTAGTTTTTTGCTCATTTATGGGTACATATTGATGAAAAATTACAAAGTGGATGAACTGACAGATCAAGATACTGAAAATACTACAGTGGTCTTTTTGAAAGTTGGATCAAATTGGGTCAACAGGGACTAAAACACATCATAGCCTTATTCCTGTTAAATGCCTACAAAATAAAAGGAGTCTGTAGCAGAGTGGACCAGAGCCAATGGTTCATTCCATCTCATAGTATCTTTCAAGGTAATGAAATTCATTCTTTTTCTTCTTTAGAAAAGAAGCTCATGCAGATCTTTTCACAGAAAGTAATTGTGTCTTAATATTCTTTAAAAAATTGCCAGACGGATAGGGTTTCCATTTAAATCTCTCTAGTCAGAAGTCTATTTTAGGTATCTGAAGCCTTGCCATCAAAATCCAGGATGTATATAGAAATTAAATTGAACATTTACATTAAAGAAAACACAAGAACAAAAATGTTCTCATTCTAAATTTCAGTTTCAGTTGCTAATCCCACCAGACTTGCAGATCTTGAGGTTATCAGGGAAGAGGCTAAGAGCTGGAGATGAGTAACATCTGATTTGACAACCACTGAAAACAGTGAGAAGAAACCTCGTGAAAGAAGTAGGACCAGGAAGACTGCAGGGAAGAGCAACAGGGATAATGAGTTACTGGATGGCTTTCATTAAAACCAATAACTAAAATGGTCTAGGGAGTCTTAGTCTGGAGGAGAGAAGATTCAAGGCCTTTGGCTTGACAAATAGACAAAGAGCTGTACTACTGATGGGAAGTTAATTACCACACTGAATAGGTGATACAGGAAGATGCTTTATGAAGTATCAGTTTAATCAAGATGGACATAATGCAAGTTCTCATGGTTGTGGTACACTTAAAATATTCTCTAACCAGTTATAGCAAAGCAAAATGTCATGGTGACCTGTAACTAGCATTCAACTGGACAACCTTCTATAGGCAGGGCATCTCATTTCTTTCAAGACTCCAATTCTCTCTGCTAGCATTTTTCAAAATACATTAAAAAGATTTTACCGTACCATCTGTGAGACTGGGAAGAATTAGTCCTTATTGACAGACAGCAGCAATTTGACATAAAGTGGATAATCAATTTGAGGGGGTTAAGCAGGCAGTCTGTAGCAGAAATCACAAGTGAACCTTTTTTCCTACGTGTCTTCTCATGAAAACCTCTACTTGAAGTTGTTACTCATCTTACACATAAACCACTTTTGTGGTCATTAGGAAGACAGCACATGCTGTACATCACCTGCAACCTGATGGAGGCTAAAATCTCTTTGTTGCTGAACAGGCTTAAGCAAATATGCCACAGCCAACTGGTAGATCCCTGTGCAAAAGCCTGATGCAACAAATTCATAAATCTTCTGAAAATTTAGGCACAATTGCTCCAGACAGGAACATCTCTCTTAAAACCATACTTGTTAATGCCACAATACAGTGAGAACACTGCAGTTCTCACTGATAGCTGTTTTATCATTTAGGAGTGTATTTTCTGCCAGACGTCCAGACCGAGCAATAGAAGATGTGTAACACTTCTGCTAACATGCCATGAAGACAAGAACTGGGAAAGCACGTAAAGGAAACAGATACTCACAAGCCAAAGTGCTTAAGTAACACCCTCACCAAGCTGTCCAAGCTGGGTATGCAGCAGAGGACTGGAAATCTGGGTAGAGAAGGATTTAAAGTGACATACCATGAGAATTTCCTGCTTTGGGTAGGTTTCTCTTCTCCCAGCAACAACCTTCCCTATGACATCCAAGCATCTCCTGTCAAAGCCAGATGGAGGCAGTCTGAGGCACTGATACTGCTGACATCTTGCCTTTCCACAGAACAGTTTCATACAAGGAATCAATAAAAGCTTATCAAGGTAAAGGACTAGGAAAAAGAGGCACAGGGCTAAAAAAACCCCACCCAAACCTGGAGTCAGTGCTATAGTCAAGGTATGATTCCCTTCCAGAGGGAAAAAACTAAGAGTAGCTGCAAGACATAGCTTTCAAGTAGCACTTTATGAGCTGAAAGTGAAGTTTAGCTTCAAGGACCCAGAGATTTGACCTAGGTTTCCCACCATCCAAGGCTTGTGCTAGACAAGCAAGCACACAACAGACAGACCCTGTGCAGAAGCTTCCACCCATGGACCACTCACTTGGCAGAAGTCCTTGGAGGCAGGGAATTCTCATTTTGTGAGCCTCCATTGACATTTGTTCTTCATTGCAACAGGAAGAAATCTAGTGAGCGACCTAGATGGAAATGTTATATTCTGAAAATTAAGAAACATTAAATGAGAAGAACAAGGAACTCTCATCTACTTACTGGGTAGGAAAATTCATTTAGCGAAAGGAAATACAAGTGTTAGAGAGCCAAGGAAAGTTAAGGCATCACCTGAGGATTTATAGTATAAACATAATCACTAGGACTTTGCCCTCATCTGGCTTCAGCAATTCAAATCTGCCCACACCTGAATAAACTGGAAGTTAAATGATCTCTCACTCAACTTCAGTCAGCACTTTTCTGAAAAACAGCAATCGTGGCTAAAGGAAAGGGAGCTTCTGTCTTCCCCTCTTCCCTTGGCAAAGAACTGTCTTCGCTATGGATAAGTCTTCCAATGAAATGAAGACAGAAAGAGATGCTTGCTGTTTTGTATCTACCAGGCCAAGGAACCCTGCTCCTACTGTCCCTGGAATGGCCAGGACCATTTCATCCTCTACCTTCCATTGTTTTAAAAGGGAAGTGGCATGGGGAGGCTTAAGTGAGAGAGGACATTTTCTTAATCTCAAAAAGAACTCAGGGCCAAACTCCAGCTATCTTGAAGAGGCTTGTACACAAAAAATCTGCACTTGGAAAACCTGACTTGAAAACCTGAAGACATATAAGCTAGGTCAATCAGATCTTCAGACACTAGAATCATCATTTGCTTTAGAAAATGTAGTCAAGGTCTCTTATGTGAGTATTAGACTAAGTGCTGGAACATCCATTCCAAGCAAGCAGGACTCAGTTACGCTGATTCAAGTGCAGCATGGGGACCTCTGACAAAATGCTTGTGTCTTCTTGGGATTCCTATGTGCACCCAAACTTGTGTTTCTGGGTTGTTCTGGGAAGGCAAAAATGTACAGGTTAATTCTCAGACTAACACTGTAAATAAATTTGTCTCGCTGACTAAACTACAAAGAAAAGGAAATGAGTAAGCAGAATAACCAGAAATACCAGATGAGGACAATGGATGTAAATCTTGACATGACAATAGACCATACAGGATGACATAAAGAGGAAGAGGAAATTACCTTGATTGTTTGGAGATACTGTTAGAGAATGGGGAAAAGAGAAGAAAAAGAAGCCCCACAAATACTATTTTCATTTCTTAAAATGGAGATATTTATTTGTTAAGATAATTAAATCCAAATTATAAATAACATAATAGTTACCTTTGAAAAATTCCATCAAAATTAAACAAAACAATGAGCCTGTCCCTTCTGATCATGCTCATTAAGACTCTGCAGCTATGAAAAAAGGCATGGACTACTATAAAATTCAGATTCGTTTCCGTCCACTTGCATGAATATTATAAATAAGACTTTCCTTATAAAAATCACATGAGATGCTTGTGGCATATTTTGTAAAATGCAACTAGAAAAAGACAACAAGATACTGTTAATAAATAATACATTCAATAACAAAGCAATTTTTGCTATTGAGAAACATTTAGACATTTTGGGGTACAGTCACCATGAAACCATCTGAAAAAGACATTCTTCAAAGGAGCACTGCACACTACTTGAAAATGAACAAATTCTACTGACATAATAGAAAATACATTATTGCCCAGCAAAGAAAGACAAACCCTTAGTCCTTGTAACAGTGTTAGCCAACAGCAAACATTTGCTACATTGGAGAGATTTAGATCGAAACCCTAATCACAAGACTCTAAACAACAACACGCTTTGTGATGTTTAACACAGTCCACACAAGTACCTTCCCCCCTGAGCATGCCAAAATGATGGTGATTCAAGGAGATGTTTACCCAAGTGCTCACATCATTTTGAAACAACACCCAACCTGTAAAGCTTACATACATCATAAATGATACAATAAATATTACATGCCAGTCACTGGAGGTAAGACAAATCCATGGAATTATGCAACCTCAGAGGCATAATGGTTTGCTTATCTACTTTAAAACCATCTCAAGACATTGAACTACCACGTTACCATCACATTTTTCAATAAACTGGGCAAGATAAGAAGGAACGCAAATAAAAGTACTAGAATTACGCAAGGGCAAAATTCACCAGCTAACACTGACACCCCACATCACATTGCTCCTTTGTAAATAATGTGTGAAAGAGCAAAAAAAGGCAGTTATGCCCAGTCTCTAAAGAGATAGGAGACAGCTTGCATCTATCCTGCGTGGACAATTGTACACCAGCATTACTATAAACTACAGACGGATCCCAAGTCAGCTTGTTTTAACCAAATACTGAGCTCCTTCCAAACATACGTTTACGGTATGGTATGTTTCACCACTGATGCAAGCATCACTTGCTTGAGCACTCCACCAAGAGGAAGTCTTGCCCTCTCTCACAGCCAGCCTTGCAGATAGGCTTGGGACAAAGCAGGAGGTCTGATATGTGCAGGTGGTACGACAGGGAAGGTGAGAGAGCAGGGACCTTGCAGCTACAGGTGGAGGCAAGCAGAAGCCAATCATGATCCTTCAAGCAATACTTAGTGGGCTACTTGCCTTCAAATAACCTGTTTTGCTCCAAAAGCAAAACACCAGGCAGTTGGTATAACCCCAGTGATGAGCCAGCTGTGGGTTCCCTGGTGGTTTCCTGTGGCTGGGCAGGTATTTCAGGATTGTTGCAATTTGGGAATAAGGGAAAAAGTGTCACTCCTTCCTGAAATCACTGATTTCTCATGTATACCTCAGTCAGGTAAATGCAAAATTAATGATTTTGAAAAACCTTTGCCTGGTCCATTTCTGTTCTAGTCAAGCTCAAAACTCCTTCCTTGGGTTGTGTGCGTGCCTGTGCCTATAAGAAAAGGAAGGGACCTCCTGGCATTGTAGCTTGCACTTCAGCTTCCAGCCATAAGCAAGCAGCACCACACCAAACCACAGTCGCTTGTTTCCTGGTGCAGGAACAGACCACTGAATTCCAGGGGCAGGAAACATATGGTGTGACAACACCAGTGAGCCCGACTGATCTCCCAGCCAGTGCAGGCCTATAAGCCCATGCCTGGGAAGTCTGATCTGCTGGAAATGCAAATAGATTTCCGCTTACAATGCTGGAAGAAGCATATTTAACTTCGTGAAGAGAGCAGTTTGTCTATCACCATCCTAATGGTAAAGCTTATGTTACCAGAATCTGAGTCTGGTCATGAAAAGGGAGATAGACAAGAGGATGTGGGTCACTGCAAAAACTGCCAGAAATACTTTCTTTCCATTTCACTTGTCTTTTCAGTATTTTTATACTACAGAGCTCATACTAATAATCCAGCTCATGGACATGATACTCAAATAAAAACACATGCACTCTTTTACATTCATTGTCATCTGCATGCTACGTTTCACAGTTCATTGTCAAAACAATGTACCACTCCACAAAAATATCACAGCAACACACCTTCAATTTCCTTCATATCTTTCTTTGTTTGCTTTTCTCTTGAGTTTTCAGAAATAGCCAGATGGAACCAGCACTGACACAGGTTAAAGCAAGGTGTCTGATACGCATGAGAAACAGAAAGGTTTAGAATCCTTAAAGGACTTCCACCACTCAGGCAGGATTGCTGTGTCACCTTGAACTGTCAGAGCTGGAGATGAAAATGACTCTACAAGATTTCATTTGCCAACTTAAGATACTCATAAATATGTCTTTTTAAAATCTAAGTTTCTAAATAAAAATACGAGACGTTTCTGTCATATGCTCAGAGTGAAAAATCAGAATTTACAGCAAACTGCACATTCAGACTGCTTGATCTTGACCTGCAAGTGGCTAAAGCATGGCATGAAAATGCTTTGCACTGTCTTCCCTTCCGCAGCGAAGGAAGAAGAGCCTTGTTGCTACTTGACTGCTATAGCTGTTGCACTTGAAGTTTCTTCTGCTTCCAAGGGGGGCCAGACACTTGCTGGCTCATCCCTCAGCAGATAGCTCAGCTCCGCTGTGGTGCTGGGAGGCTGCAGTGTGGAGCCACTCGGCCAAGGGGAGCTTCCAGCACCCAGCTCTAGCGATGAGCTAGCTGCTCAGGACAGGGAAGGGCAGGGCAGAGGATGACATAACCATGGCTCCATGAGTTTCCAGCTAGGAGACTACTTCTCAGATTCACAACTATCCTTCCCAGCAGGGTCAGCAAGGCTGGCCATGTCAGAGCACCAGGGGTCCCATGCCACCTCCTGGGGAGGGAGGACACAGCAGATGGCAGTGGCTCCTGCTCAGCCCCCACCAAGCAAGGGCTGGGACCGCGCTGCGTGCTTCATCCTGGCAGCACCCCTGAGAATCTCCCAAAGCCCCAAGAAGTTCAGGAGCCAGGGGTTGCCCTCAGCCCCCAGCACAGGTACTCAGCGCAAGCAAGACCAAACCCAGGCAGTGGTTTTTCATGCCTTGCTTTCTCACCCAAACAGCTCTCCCTCAAGAAGAAGATAAGACCCCCTTCATTTAAAATGCAGACTTCCAGTAAATTCTCCAGAGGAACAGAAACCTTACCAAATGCAATTTCTGCATGTTGCATGTAGTAATAACTTATCTATTGGACAAAAACCTGAGAGATATCCACCAAGATGCAAACAAAAGAAAAAATGAAAAATAATGAGGTCAAAGGAAAGAATACATGTACCAAAACCAAGAAGACAGTGACAGATACTGATACAAGTTGTTTCTATTCTTGTCTGACCTTGTAACTCCCATGAGACATAAAATGAAAATAAAAAATATTTTTATCACCGTGGTAGTTACAGGTCAAGGGAAATTAATTTATATTTTATTGACTGATTGACTACGAGTGCACTAAGATACTGCAAAGATCCAAAATTTGACTGCATGCTATTTAAGTTAAAACCCAAAGACACAGTCAGACCCGGTTTTATGAAAGCCAGAAGAATTTTCAGTTCTCAAAACTTTTAATTGTTAAGAGGAAGTTAATTTGTCAAGACTTCATTGTTGATCATCATAAGTAGTGTTATGAAACTGTGCACAAAACAGGAAAGAACCATAAGACCAACATTTTACAGACAGACAGCATCTGAGACTAGAACTGAACCTTAGATATAAAAGGTAATTTAAAAAAAAATGAGAATAAAGAAAGATTTCTTCCCTGTGAAAACTATCAGAAAAGAAAAATTGCAGTCAGATAGCAGGGGGTAAAGATCATATCATTACATCAATAAATTCTAACAAAATTATTTGACAATGACTGGAAATATTAGCAGGCATCAGATCCATCATGGACAGTAAATTACTTGAGGATATCTAACTCCTAGGTACAGTCAGTCAGTGGTGAGGCTGTAGAAAACTCTTTTTTTCATTTTCAATTGGCTGACACAATGTATTTGACAGATAGAGCAGCAAATGGATCACTTCTATGCAACTTGCTGAAACAAGGACATGACTTAGATTATGATTTGATTTCAGACTGACACCTTACTGCAGTAGATATTCAAAATGCAGTTAAGATATCTGCCTTACAAAACCAACCAAAGAATAGCACAAACTACTCATGATCTATACTTACAGAAAAAGATCAGCAGCTTACAGAATAGGAACCTTTAACTAGGTAGAATAATCTGGCTTTGCTTGAAAATACCTTAATTTACAATTTTCATAGGATGAACGCACTCAGGTTTGAGGACAGCTGGTTAAAATCTAGGCAATTCTACTAATTTGACAGGAATCAGAACAGTAAAAGACAGCAGAGAATTTGGCTTATAAATTTAAGGGCAGGCAGACAGAAGAAAACCTTCTTTTCTCATTAAAATTCACGGGTTTTCACTTTCCTGCAATCTGTGCATTATCTGAAGGTAATGTCCTTATTGTACTTACTAACAGTGAGGCTGGATTTTAACAGCATAAATTCAGTCAGATAAATGTTTGTTCATTTTCTTGTTTTCACTCGTCAAAACATATAAACCTTTTTATTTTATAACATTCTGGCTTTTTTCACTTTACTTCCCAAGCATGAACCAACTCTCAAAACATATACGCTAAATATAAACTCCATTCACCTGACAGAGAAATCACTGCAGGATGAAAGATTTCCAACACTCTGGGTAAGACATACTGGAAATAAGGTAGCCTTCATTTTAATTCTGAATTAATACAGTAATTAGTAGTAGGAAGATGTGAAATACTGAAGCCAAGCTTGCTTGCACTCAGTAGTAATAAACCTTAAGTGGTGTCTCTCTGTTATGGTTTTAGGTTAGAGACCAGAGGAAAGTTCACTGGAGTGCAGAAATTTTGAACAACTTCTTTACACAGCAGGTTTCACCCCAGGACGACAAGAACCAAAAGAGAAGTAGAAGAATAGAGACCTAACATCTGCTAATAACTTCAGGTCCCAATTCAGCCAAGCATGCAAACACGTGCTGCACCCCTTTATCTTTACAAGAAAGACTGTGCCATTCTGCATATTTATCTCCTTTCTGATCTTTGTCTAGTTCTTTAGACACCACTACTAAATGGTAGCATATGTACAGTAAGAAACCTCAGAAGATCTGAACCTCTGTCCAGAGTTTGTTTTTCTTTCTTTTTGGACTACATTTGGAGGATAATATTTAATTTTTTATCTAAGGACACCACATGGAATAGTCTAAAATAGGAAGCTTTGCAGAACTATGGACTTGCATACAAAGGTAAAAGTGCAGAGAAACTTGAAAACCAGGCAAACCCCTCGCATATCTCTAACACAGTTTGTTCAGTTATTGATGTATTTCAGGAGAAAAAAAATGGGATCTTTTTTCACATGTAAAATTTATGCCTTTTTTTTTTTCACCAAATAATTTTAAAGTAATTCTTCAAGATACCAATCAGTGTTTGAGCTATAAATTTCAGGCTATCAACTATTTTGTTTATATGTATATAATTGTGTGCCTATATATTATTTAGGTAACCTACAGAGACTTCTAAAAAGGGTAAATAAGAGTTCTGATTGGTATTTCATTCCATTTTCAATGCAAGGTGAAGAGCATGAACAAAAGAAAAAGCCACTGTTTCTGCCTGTGCATGGAACAGTTCTTTGAAATGCTTATGAGGTAGGAGTTTCAAGAGCACTGAATGCTGACCTAATTCAATATTGGCTCAATGGGGATTTCATTATTGATATAAACAAAAAACACAGTGGTTTTTGAAGCCCTTGCCCTATGCAGCATCAGGCATTCACCTTCCAGTGACCTCCTCATATATACAAGTCTCATAATCAGTATGTCTTTCAGATATGTTTTGTAACAGGCCAAACCATGCAGGGTGACAAAATGATACACTAAAGAACTTATTTCCAGTCATTTCAATGCTCATTTCAGTTTTCAGTAGATTCAAAGTCCAGTCCTTTAAAATTAGTCAACATATGACCTTCAGGATCAAAGTCCGTGCTTGATGAGCCCTCTCAGAACTAAGAAATAACACTCAGCATATGGGAGACATCAAGCAGGCAGAGCTGCAGCTAAAATACCTTTTTTATTTTCAGTGCAGCACAGTCTGTATCATCTGCTGAAACTCTACAGCTCAAGAGGCAGCAATCAACTCGCGTGTTTGGAGGAGCCCTGCCAGATTACTCCAAAACAGCGTTCTCCTGGAAACTGGACATCTTCTGTCAGTTTTGCTCTGCATGCTAGAAGCTATGCGTATCTGAAAAGAAAACTTGTGGTCTTGAAAAAAGAAGTGTTTGTTTTCAGTGCACATAAGGATTATAAAAGAAGTGTTCAAGCATTTTCTACAAAAATTAATATGTGCAGAGAAGAAAAAGAAGTTGTGATTATGGCACTTCACAGCACACTGAGATCCTGGTCAAAGACATCCGAGCAGGGACTCAAATCTGGGTCTCAGTGCTCAGATTATGCTGTTTTAATCAAAATCTCTTTTTCTCTGTGCATATGTTTTCAGTGAAAATGTTTCCTTTACTACCGAGGTAATCACACAATAACAAAGCTTCTTGCAGAATATGTAGATCCCCTAACTTCTTGGTAATAATTCAGCTTAAAATATATTATGCATCTGTAATTGCTCCCTTCCAATAAACAGAAAATCATGTAACTCATCTTTGCTATGGGCCCCATCTGAGCAAAACAATTCATTGACTATACCATTAGAAATCAACAGAAACTATTCAAAAGGTACTTAAGTGTTTTATTGAACACTAGCTCATTCATAAACCCAGCCAACAATTACTTGTGGCATTGCTTTCTTACACTCCAGATTCACTCACAATAGCTAAATCCACTCTGAAAGAAGAAAAGAGTTTAACTTGGAAGGACGAAGACACCAAGTAACACAGCAAATTCCAGGTGGTCTGAGTGCTAAAGGTTCACTTGCTTTAGAGAAACCCCGAGAGGGTAAATATCAGCTCAACAGAAAGCTGACCAACTCAATAGCAGCAAGACGTACACGTGCATTATTTTAAGATGCAGTTTTAATGGGCCCTTCTGAGACTTGCCAGGGATCAAAAGTGTTTCAGGACAAGAAACAGGCTGGTCTCCAAAGGGATGAGCTGCTATCATTTCCAGTAAACCCAGCACTTTTGACTGTGAAGCAGGAGAGGGATAACTCTACCATGGATAATCACCTAGGAGCTGGTCTGCAACCCAGGAGCACGTCGCTGAGCTGCCCCCTGCCCCATACAATGCCTGAGCACCAGTCAGGGCAGCATTGGTGCGTGCCTGACAAAACCACAACAGCATGCTGACAAATAAACTGTACCACTAGGGAAAAAGCTTGAGTTTCTGCTCTGTCCTGCACAGCTCAGCCTTACAGACTCTGCTGGAGTGTTTTCACAGCCTGTGGAGACCTCTGAATGCAGCCCAAGTTCAGGAAAAGTATGAATCACTATCTAGAGGTGTCTGTCTCCCCTGATTGTAGAGAACCTATGCAACCATTTAATTAACAACACTTTCTCCCCCACTGCCCTTTTTTTTTTTTTTTTTTTACAGCTCAAAAGACAGAGTGAGTCATTTTTGAGCATATACATTAAGCCGAAGAGGATGAATACACTAGGGCTCAACTTGCTGTAACAAAACCTGAAGAAAATTAATAATCAGGGAGGAATAAATAGCTGTTTCAGTTCCCATTGCTGCCAAAGAAATACCAGCTAGGGAGGATAGGTTAAGCCTCCTGTTGGGTATTTGTGTTATGCTTAGGAAAATGAGTTTCCTAATATTTAGCAAAAAGGTCAAGAGGACTTTTACTAATTGTTCTGTTCAAAAACTACCAAAAAGTCAACCATCTGATAGCTTCCAAGTGACAAGATCTGGGAATCCAAAGAACCAGAAGATTTGAAAAATGCAGACTCATTCCATCCTCTCCTTCACTGATGGAATTACCAACACCTAACTGAAGTCGTATTTTTGATTTGGAGCTAACTCTTGTTAGTTTTATCAACATTTCAGAAGAAAAGAGGTCCAAAATCACAAAGTATATGAGCTACATTATGGCTGATTTTCTAAATCACACTTCTAACCCAATGAAAGCAGTCATCAGGAAGGACAGAGCAGAGAGATCCTTTAGGGTGACTTCTTGGGATGCAGATAGATGATGATCCTAGAGGGATCCCAGATGGAGATATGATGGAACCACATGACATTAGGAGCTGGTCCCATTAGGGAGGTCATAGCACACCAAGACAGTCACAGCCACCAGAGCATTCCCCAGCTGTTGAGCCAGGGAATAGGCATTTCTGGACAAAGTCTGATGAATGTTACTTACTAGGAAGTGTCAACTAATGGAAATCCCACCATATCATTTCATGAAGGAGACAGTGACTCAGGATAATAGCTAGTTAGTCCATTTTATATATGTGTTTTGAGGGGAGTGGCAGGACAGAAGGTAAAGACAGATTCATCATCATTCTTTGTTCCATTGCACTCCCCTTCCTGTTTAATCAGTTTCTCCTCCACATAAAATTTTGCTTTGCTGCCATCCTGCAGAAAACCATCAGCAGGTCACAGGTAGTTCATTTTTCACAGCCACTACCAGATTAAAATGTCCTGCACTTACTTGGAACTGGGAATCTTTACAAAAGAATTGCTACACTCCAATTTGTTACACCACTGATTTGATCTTCCTTTTTTCCAGATCACCCAACTCTTCAAGAACTGCCCGTCCTTCACATAAACTGGACTTCTTCCAACAATTACTAATCTATTCAGCTGAAGAAAAGAACGAAATCAGGCAGCAAATGATGAGATAGCATTTACCTCCTTCATTATCCCCACTTTTAGCTAAAAGTTTCCGCACTTCTGTTCTTGTTAATTACAGGCAAGGGTGAGCCAGATACTGAACCAGTTTCCATGAAGATGTATGGAGGAAGGGTTTTACATAACTACCACAGTTCAGACATTCAATTTAAAAAATCAGATGCTTTGCTTACTTTCAGGACCCACAGAGTGCAAATTCAGCAGTGTATGTTATGGCACCATTTTGATGAAGCTAACGAAAAAAGGTGAAAATAGTTAAGTTGAAAAACGGTCAATATTTCTATATTCTACAAAAGTTAAGCTGTAGCAGAAGCTTGGACTTTTGACTTCTGTGGCTGGTTCTCCCCAGATTTGGTATCTTCATTACAGCAAAAATATAAAAACCCAACATTCATGAATAAGAGTCCTTATAGCGTTACAGCAAGGTCTGTGCCAAAATCATAAATGTTTTTATTCTCATGAGCAAATGTACACCTTCCCCATGATTTTAGTTTTCTGGCTTCTGTTTAGCTTGTCTGTTTTAGAAGGAGCTCCAAAAGCTTCATACTCAACAGGAAAGAGAAATTTTACATAGTTTTGGCACAAGTTCAAAAACTGGTCTTGATTTACTCAAAAATATGCTCCCAAAAAGATCACATTTAGAGTGACTTCAGTACTGAATATCTTCCATGTACAGCTCATGTAAAGGAATTTAATTTATTCTCTTTACAAATATGGGGCAATACTTCCTTTGCAGACCAGTGATCCCAGCACTTCTGCACCTTGTCACCTCTATGATAAAATTAATACCTAAGAACTTTAACAAATCATTCAAGCAGTCTGAACTAGTTTTTATTGAAGATGAATTGCAGTAGCTTTCAACCTGGCAAAGACTTGTGCAGCTTTAGCTACTCTAACAGAGAAATTCAGGGTCTGGCAGTAGAAATAGAGAAGCTAGAGTAGGGAATCTCACTAACAAAACCAACATCATTAAGATTTCAATTCACTTTAATACAGGAACAGAAGCAATGAGATTTGATTAAGGGCACTGCCATCAATGGACTGGAATCAATCAATAGGTAAATGCTGGATGGATATAATCACGCTGAACAAAGTTTGCCATCACTGCAAGACACTGATTTCTCACAGTGAACACCTACAGTTAGCCTCCTGGATTTGCCTGTGCCTTCTTTTAAGCAGGAGTATGGTCCTATCCCATGGTGTGACCTCTCACCCAAAGGAGGATACAACTTCATTCCCTTGCTTGCAAGGCCATATTTCACATCAGTGATCCTATACATGGACAGACACCCCTCCTAGATTTAGACAAGGCAAGCCTCATGCTGAGCAGCATGTGTGTGTGTGTGTGTATTTTTTTTACTTGCTGGACAAAAGGCTGATTGCTGGTCAGTGTCTGCATGGACTGGCAAGTCAGCCAGTTGAAACAGATTTTGCTCTTAAAAAGGGCATTACTTTTCATTTCTCTTCTTTCTTCAGCTGCCAGTTTTCTTGAACTTATAAAAAAATACTTATCCTTGAAGCCTTTACTTCCCTATCAAATGGGGCTGCCTTTGTAAGATGAAGTTATATTCACTATACATAAATGTGAATAGACCCAGAATTACCAATTTCTCCAACATCAAGCACACATCACACACGGCCTGTGTCTCTCCTACCACAATTATTTTTTGGAAGCTATCTCCTTGCAGGCATCAGGACTGCAGACATCAGAAGGGACTCACAAAGACCACAGGCTACAAGTTTAGTCTGCCTCAGGCTTACAGAGGTGAAGAATACGTCAAATACATCATCTTCAGATACCCAGAGCACTGGTTGAACATCAACAAGCCAGACATTACAAAACACTGCACAAAGTTTTCCCACAAAAATACATGGTTTTCTCTTGTTCTTCTAATCCATTTATTTTCCCAAGACATGGAAAAAAGGATTACCAAAGGGTTGGAGAGCTGTCAGAGAGGTTCAGAACCAAATTCCCAAGTATTGGTAAAAATACAAAAAAAATGACCAGCGAAGAGGCAATTCCCCCCTACTCTCCTCATGCCCTCCCACCCCCAAGGAAATGCTGGCACCCCGCTGAAGTGTCATTTTAGCACATCATATTTCGGCTGCTGTTCTCACAGATAATATTATCTTTAAAGCACTAAAAAGTGCAAAGCTTGATATGTACAATAAAAATGGTACAGGCATCTCTTCTCCAAGAAAGGCAGCTCAGTAGAATTCTGCCATAACAAGCAGTAAAGAAAATATTTTATGTTCAAATCCTTCCTCATCGAGTACCCACATCATAGGTAAAACAAATATAATGAAAGGGAACGAATTATCAAGTGACGTTCCATCAGTGTGTTGACTGTACTTTTAACAAAAACATGGACAGAAATACAATGGGTTATAGAAGCACATTCAGTTCTTTTCAGAACTCTCTCTAGAATGTTATTTAATCCAAATCTCCATGTTACAGTTTAGCACTGTCCTGTAATCCTGTGGGACAGTGCCCACTTTATGCTGGGAATATCCATATTTAGGTAAAAGATTTTATTATGAAACATGGGTTTAAAAGCCAAACTGGATGACTTTTTTTGCCAGTGTCCTACACAAATAGTTGAATTATTCATATTTAAAGAAAAGCCATGGATTATTTTTTTTTTTTGGGGGGGGGGGGTTGTGGGTTTTTTTTTTTTTTTGTTTGGGTTTTTTAATT
>JAVJGJ010000057.1:18350980-18385688 GCA_035590215.1 Microhierax caerulescens
CCCCCCCTCCCCCCCCCCCCCATTAATTTCATTCAAAGGAGACAGTGTAAAAAGTATAAAAACCAAACCTTTCTTTTAAGGTAGCAGGAAATAAATGTCATTTGCTAGGACAAAGCAATGCTTTTGCAAGGCAGTGCATGTCACTGAGCACAGCCCTCTATGCACTGGCTGAGGAAAGTGGAGCAAAACATTCAATTCCCTATTTTTCTTTGTTTCCAAACGCCAGAGAAGGGTCAGTGGCATTAATACTGTGTTATGTAGGAGCAGCTTTGTAACTGTAGTTGGTGTTCTTCCCATGTCACACATCTAGAGGTGCTATACCTCGTTTTATATAATACACTGTAACTCAGATGTGGTCCCACCTTCTCACATTCTGAAATACCAGACAAGAAAACCTTTCTCTCTTTTGCTCCCTATCTTAAGAAACAGTCAATAATGATAAATTGTCAGAACTGGATGGAGCTTGATTCCAGAAGACAACATTGGCAAGATGCTCACCTGGGCAATGTAATCTCAGATACCAACAATGGGTGAAGAAGGGTCTTTCAATCCCTCTTGTTAAACCTAATTTTATTGGACATCCAATACTCATCAAATCAGAAAGGAAGACAAGAAGAGGGTTACCACCTAAATTGATGGTGCAGTCACCCAGCCTTCCAGCTCTCCCTCTTCAGTCACAAACTGGAACAATACCAGTAGGTGACACTGACTGCATCAGCCCAGCATGCCGCTTTGCTGGTAGTTAGGACTGCCTCTTACTAGATGAAAGAGAAGTTTAAGTCCCCTCACACAGAAAAGGTAACTGAACTTGGGCCCACCACAGCTTCACTGACAGAGAAGACTACTCTCTTCTCAAAATATGGTATCTGCCTTGGCCAGTTTTCTGAACAGAGCTCTATGCTGTTCAGTGGAAACTACTCAGCCTGGTTTTGTAAATTGCCTGGGTACAATTGATACTATATTATCTGGAAGTTTTAGTCAAGAAAAGAAGAAAGGAGGGGGGGGGGGGGGGAAACCATCCCGCCCCCCCCCAAAGCATCCAGCCCTAGCTTCATTTCTTCTTGTTTGACTCAAGTCTTTGCACCAATTCCCTCCATGAAGATGCCAAAACACTATTGCAACAGGGCACAGACTAAGGTAACCCACTGATATCACATGGGTTGTGGAGTAGACAGTAACCATCTTACCACAAGTGCTGTATGTGAAAGTATAATCAAACTATGAACTCCTGGGTTTGTATTCCTTTGAGCTACTTTTTCTCTCCAAAACCCAAAGAACACAAGCCTTTACAGATGTTCACATTCAAATGATTAAGGACAGCAAGCTGCCATCTCCTACAGAATCAAGGTTTCTTTCAGGTTCAGGCAGCACAAAAAATAAGCTCCTTTTCTTTAATGCTCAGAGTAATTAATACTGAATTACAGTAGAAATTCTATCAAAGGACTTCTGACAATCACATTAACACTAAATAACTCCCACATGCTTTATGTGATTACAATAAACACCAAAGATGTGCACACAGATTAAGCCATTATTTTATAGTAATACTGAATAATCAAACAGGAAAAAAGCTACCATCAGTGGCTTGTCTCTCTGAGGCAGCAGTAACACATTACTTGAAAAGAACTTTAGACTGTGACCTAACAACCAGGCTAAAGGGTATTTTGGACTGAGGCAGAAGGTATGGTCTGGCATCCACAGCACAACTCAGAAACAGGAAAGCAGAATACCTTAAGGGCATCCATTTGAGAAGGCTAACGTATTTTTCAGATAAGGCAATATTACAGGTTTGAAAGTAGCTGTAAATGTCAAGTCTGTCAGCAGTTCTGAAGAACCTGAGGTTGGCCATGAATCGCAAGGGTCAAACAACAGCCACAGCCATAAACTTCCCCCCTTGGGGAAGTAGTTACACTCCCAGAAAGTTTCAAAATGCCTGGAGGATCATTCACTGATCGTTTGCTTTGGCTGATATACCTTTACACCCCTAGCAGCTCAGTACACATATTCCCAAAGCAGCTAGTCAAACAGTACAAGTGGTGAAATCCAACCTCTTGTTTTACAGACAGGGGCCAGAATAGCTTGTATGGCTTTGTGCAACACTCGGGAGCTACGGCTGAGGTTTTTATCTAGAGGCTTCATCCAAATAATGACTTGGAAAACAAATGCACTTTTAACAAGCAACACATTTTTGTCTGAATTTGTCTCAAGGCCAAAATTTCCCTTCCCTAATCTGCTACTCTAGTAAGCCACAGTGGTGCTTTGCTTTACCAAGCTAGTTAGGAACCTTACGTACTCCAGCAATTCTAGCACTTCGCTTGTAATGCCAAGTCCTTTTCAGACTGGTCCTGCTTGTTATAACAGACTGTTTCTTCTACCTCCCCCCACATTTTCAATGTTAAAACCAGCAGCCTAAGAAATGTTATATTTTAAAAGATTCCTTTATTTTGAATATACCTTAAAATGGTGTAGAAATATGATCATTAAGGTCTTGTCTTGATGCTTTAAATTGACACGTTTCCACTGATATCAATGGGTTTACTTTTGATCAAATGAGTGCATAGGTCAGTCTTTATGGTATTATATGCCACATATTTAAACTTTCAGAAACCACCAGTACACTGCATTATTCAAGAAGCACACTGTGAACATACAGCTAAAGACAATTATATTATCTGGATGCACAGGGCTATGGAGGTGATTCATTCAGCATATGCATTTGCATTCCTGAACTTTGGATAATTAATATACCAGGAGAAATAAGGGATGGCAGCAACTGTGCTGGAGCATGAAGTGAGAAAAAAACCCAAACAAAACCAAGTACACTGCACTGATGCTCTGGCAGAGAAGTCCTGCGCATTCTATTCCAGCAGCTGTTCCCAGTTCCATTTCCAGCTTAATGGACCTACGAGCATGTCAAAGCATAAACAATTTGCACGAGGGCATACTAGTGTACCTAATGAATTTCCTTTCAAGAAAGCCAGTCAGCAAAAATAGTTCAGCCAATACACGCCAGCTCATTCTCTGGTTTACTTATCTTAACACCGTTCTCTGCAGTCCCAAGTGCTGGAGTACTAGGTACACAGAGGGCAGATGCATGACCTAGTTCAGCTACAGTATACCAACCACCGGGGCTCCTGGGACAGCCTCGCAGCGGTATTTTTTCAGCACAATCTAACTTCAATTGCATGTAACAAGATGTACAAATTTCCCCGACAGACAGGGAAACAAAGGTGCAGAAACAAAGGACCGGAGAGATCACCTGGGTTTACAGTTCTTGCTATGGCTGAGTCAGATGTTCTGCAGATGCTGCAGATGTTCTGGCAGAGGTGCGGTGCCAGAAGGGAACCCAAGGAGGAATGGAGAAGACACAGAGCAAAGAGCTTGTTAGAAATCCTGCAGCGTCAGCAGGGTAAGAGATGCTGACTTCAGAAGGCTCCTTAGGAGCTTCCAGCAGCACTGAAATATTTCATAATGTCCTGTAACTAACGTAAAACCTGTAATAAAGAATCAAATGCTACAACTGTCAGACCTTGGCAGGGTGGTGGTGGGAGGCAGAAGAAATCAGGGACATCACCAGTGTCCTCCTGCCTCTAAACCATGATGATATTTGCTATAAAAAAAAAAGCTCACAGATGATCTTAAAAAAAAAAATCTTAAAATCTGTGACTTACACTGCAAAATCTGTAAGTGGACCCACAGTTCACACTAATGACATGGAGAAAAAACTTCTTGCTCAGCCCAGATGCAGAGATCAGTTTTCTCCCAACACTTTCTTTAAACTATTTCTCCTTTCCAGCTCAGCACACCCAATCTCCAGCTCTCAAAACCCACCCAGCATGGTTCCAGACTCAGTGGTCTCTGTTTGTAACACTGAATGGTTCAGATCTGCACAAATTGAGACATACAAAGTCAACTGTACAGGCCACTAAGTAGAGCCACACCATCTTCACCCTCTAAGCCTTGTTCTAAAAATTCTCCTACCCGAGAGAACAGCAAGAACTTGCGCGAGCATCCATTTTCAGGATGACAATTTTGTACAACCATACCTCGTAACTGCTGGGGACAGAGTGCTATAATAGTGCTGAGAAATTTATTGTCCCTGTTAAATTAAAAAGGACCTCAAAGCCAGCAGAAGTGCTAGGTTCCTGATTGCTCACATAGCTTGATGACGTTAGCTCACTCTTTGGCTCCATTCCTGGTGCTCCAGCTAGTTCTCTCTAAGACAAACACACTACAGGGACTCAACCAATGCCCTCATAAGCCAATCTCTGGACTGGTCCCTAGCCTCTCTATTTACAGGTGTAGCTATGTCTCCACTGTACATCAGATAAGGGAAGTGCACCAGTGCAACACAAGAGAGATGTGGAACAAGCCACATGTTGCCACTGGCCACCTCTGGGACTACAACTGGGAGCCTAGAGCAGCACAGGGAGGCAGCCAGCAGACCTGTCTTTAGGCTGCATAGCTTTACTAGCCAGGAACAATCACAGGGGTCTGAGCAGTGCCTAGACAAGCCAGTCAGGGATCTTACAGGGGAATTAAAAGCAAAGCCCTGAACACTTTTCTGCTGTGAGTCCCCATGCTGGTAAAAGGTTCACGATCACACACAGTTACAGCACAGCTGCTGGCTTACTAAGCTGAGCCCGCCAAAGGCAGTGCTTTGCTTTCCTGCCAGGTTCACATCCAAAACTGGGAGTAAACTTCATGCTCCAGGTATTACCAGCAGGACAAAAACCATGGCAAGGCCACCAAAGGCTGCGGCAGGGGCAGAGCACTGGCCTCGCTTGGGCTGTGTGAACCAAGCTCGTACCGCAGGGAGGAAGGACAGTAGGTAAGTGCCTCCCATCGAAGGATCACGGTAATGTATCCCCACTCTCGAGGGAGAGGACAAAGCATTGTATAATACCCTTTACAGCACAAGCTGTGCTCTGTCAACAGTTTTTTACTTTATTTTTACGTTTATGCTGAGTATGGTGTTATAAGCTTTCACATGCTTTCAAATTCCATATGCGTACAATCTCCCACTTACAATACCCTGCTTGTCATCATCCCAAATTTCATTTCCTTTGGGAAAGTTCCTGCAAGATTCAAACAGCTACCTTCTGATTTGCTGTCCTGAATCATGAAGAAAACCCAGCCTTCTTCTGCAACATTCTGAAACTTCACAGCATGACATATTTTCTGATATAAATGTGATAGATTAGCAGCCCACACTGTCCACATAAAAACCTCATTTAAAAAAGAATAAAATCTGTCATGTTTGAAAACCAATGACGATAAAGAATATAAGTCTAGGATTACAATATTCAAACTCAGAAACTCACTATTTAAAAAGTTATGTTATCAGTTTTATACTTCTAAATATACAACATTTTAAATAAAGTTCCCATATAACTTAATTTTTTTTTAATTTGTATTAGAAGGTGCCATATTTATATTTCTCTAACATCAGCCTTGAGCATTCACAGCTAAACCACAACTCACCATGAAATCTAGTACCTAAGAATAGCTTATTATAGCCATAACGGAAGAAGTTACTTTGTCATTTTCCTTCCACAAATCCTCATATTTCAGTGGCATAAAACTTTTAAGCATCTGCACTGCTGTTTGTGTGTTTGATGGAAGATTAGTGATTGTCATTAGTGAAGTACACATTAGCTAAGAAATCAATTAAAGCTGAAGAGAGAATTTTGCTAAGGGTTTTTCAGCTAGCATCCTAGAAAAAATTCTCCTTGCAACCCACATGCCAGGAATTGGCTACAGAGGTAAAGAAAAAAATGTTCAGTCTATTGTTCCACCTCCCTCTATTCTCAGAGTCACTTGAAACTGGTATTCTTTTTTAACTGCTACTAAAATAAAACACATAGATTTGAATTCATTCTGGGGCAGGTTTTCCTCCATGAGAACCACATTATTTTCTGCCCTGTTAAAGTGCACTATAGGTACTGACAGCTTGATTTTCTCCATCTTGCTTTATCTTTCAGAAGTACCACTTGGTTCCCTCCCAGCACAATGACAGTTTTTGGCAGGTTTCCGTTTCCTTTTCCAACAAACCAGATATTGTGGAAAAGCAATGAAACAGAGATGAAAAATTCCAGTGTATCGGCTTTAACCTACCAAAGCGCCCCTTGTACCTTGAAAATCACTGTGCTTTCACTATTTACTCTTTCAAATCACAAATTAAAAAAGCATGACTGCTAGAGAAAACAAAACAAGAGGAGGCAAAAAGTACAAATTAGGTACGAGGATGGCACATCTCAACTTACTCTGTAGAAGTTCTTGCCTGTAATATATTGCAGACCAAATGGCAGAAAACTGCCATGAAAAGCTGATTAAAACAAACTTCCTCAAAAAGAGAGTATGAAAGCAGCCTGTGGCATTTATGTTATCCAAATAAACCAGTCAGAACTAATTTCAGTTGTTCAACTTTTTCCCAAAAGCTATACATGATACAGAAACTCAATCTTTAAGTTTGCATGTGTCTAACTTAGCGGGAGAGATCCGTGTGGGAAGCTATACTAGTTCTTCCCTTTTACAGAGAAGTACGTTTTCTGGTATAAAATGAAAAGACAAAAATCCAGAGACTATTTATTGGCTTAAAAGAAAAGTTTTACTCAAAAGCATGTACAGAAATCGTAATTTATTATTTTTGTAAATGTAACTACTCTCTTTAAGGAAAAGTAACTTTTTACTGCTTTTTATTCCTGTTAGGTTTTAGAAGCCAAGACAAAGAGGGAGTAAGCTGACTTTTTTCTTACACATCATCAGCTTGGTTTCTTAGTAAGGACTGCCCCCACCTCCCATTTGTTTTTTTCTGGGCAATGGATCTGAGCTCAGCTGAAATCTATTACACTTCTTTGCAGAATACCAGAAGAGGATAAAAACAAGATTGCCAACAGTTTTGAATCACTCTCCATGTGCTGGAGATAGCAGGATGCTTTCATCAAAGGATTTTTCAATTTCCTACTGTGATGAAGCAGCGAAAAAATCTAATGGGCAAAGACAGGAGACACGATCTGAAAGACAGGATTAGCACATATGAATGCCACCTGCACTTGAAACTAAATCTGGACGAGTTCACCGAGGCAGAGAACAAACTGAGTATCCTGGAGGCTAGCTTAAGTAGCAAATACAAAAGAAACAATTCATCGTGAGCTTGTGTTTAGAGGTACAAAAAGGTACCTCTGAGGTGAATAGAAAGGTTTCTTGGCAGATAGCACTGATTTCCAGCACATACTTCCTCCAACATTCTTTCCACTCATGTTAGTCTTTAGGATGTTTCTGCCAGGACCTTTGGTTATCTTAGTCAGCATAAATATTATTTCCTCTTTCTACTCCAATCTGTTTTCATGTGTTCAGCTGCTACCTCTTCTTTTTCTGGTGTTGCTGGAACAACTGCATAAATTTTTCTACCTTGCCTGTGCTCCTCTCTCCCTTAATATACATCATCTGGTTCTTCTATACTCCTTCACTACATACTTCAACAACCAATTTTATAAAAACTTTTTCTTCTTTTAAGTTTCTATAAAGAAAATACCCTAAAGGGTTTTATTTTTTTTTTAAATTGCTTTTTAGTTCCTAGATAAATTAGGAGAAAAACAGGCAATGTAAGGGTATATAGGAGGAGGGTATCTGGTCAAGGACCTCTTATAAATTAAAAAAATAATATTCTAAAAAAAGGGATAGTAACGAAAGGATAAATCCATAAACAAGACCATACAGGAACACAAACCTGACCAGCAGATTATACAGGAGGCAGCAAGGAAAACTGAACCTGGTGAGGGTACGAGGGAGCGTGAGAACACAGGAAGGCAACAGCCCCGTCCCTGCAGCCCAGGTGGAGACCCTGGCCCCCAGCAGCCATGGCAGGAGGGTCCTGGCCACAGCTGCAGGGGGAGGTGTTCGCTCCTAACACAGGAAAATACGTTTCTTGCCTTGGAAAGAAGTTTGTTACCCCACATGTCATGCTTGTCTACAGGTGTATCACCGATACACGCAGAAAGGGATCTTGAGTTCCACAATACAGACTCATTTCCTGACCTGAGATCTCCTGACTGCTATCCTCTTTTGTGTTTATGCTTGGACTTTTCCTTTTTTTATGACTGCTTCTGGACTTTTGGTTATCCTCCTTGCAGACCATTTGGAAAATGTCAAAATGAACTATTTTTTTTTTTTATTGAATAAACTACTATTGTCTTCAGAAGAACCTGTAAACAGCTTTGCAAGGTCCAAAATTTAGTAAATTGTATTTTTCAATGAATAAATTATTCTTCTGGAAAATGTACCCCAGAGCTATCCAGACAACGCAGCCCCACCATCAAGGCATGGGAGCTGTTTATAATAATAATAATAAAAGTTATGGATTGCAATGCTACTTCCTATACTGTGAAGGGCAGTAATAATCCAGGTTCTGGAAATCTTTTCAAGATACCTACATTCAAAACTATGGTCATGATGATTATTATTAATGCTTTATAACCACCAGCACTAGAAAGACACGGATTCCCTGACCAACAATGAACACAGCTTTAGAGCTCAGATCAAAAATCAAATCATCTTTTGCCCTTGCCCACCCACCCTCTCCAAACCACAAACATATTAAAAGAAAACATTAAGAGAAAAACACATGTGGCTTAACCTCCAGGGACAGTGGGCATGGGCAGCCACAGAAGAGTGCTGGACTAAGAAAATCAGAGCAAGAAGGAGCCAAGATTGGCCAGTGATTTGGACACAGCTGCCCTACTCCGTGCACAGGCACACCAGGAGGAAAGCGTGCTCCGAAACAAAGCACTGCTGCCCTAAATAACAGATGCTGTGATAGCCAGGTCAAGCCTCTCAGCATGCACACTGTGGGTGTTGATGAAGAAGGGCAATGAGGAGGAAGGCCAGCAAAACATGCTGAGATACTTGAGAGGTAACAGGCTTCCTCACAGGCTCTTATTCACAGAGAATTACAAGAAGCAGAAACTGCGTGCAAACTTGAAACACCTTTAAAAGCAGATTTTGCATTAAGATCGTTGCTGGTGTAAATCATATGTACAATTGTGATAAACAGGGTATAAACAGGGAATGTTAATGAGCAAGCAGTCCTTGCAACCCTTAAACCGCTGATCCCAGGTGCAAGTTCACCCATGCTGGCTCTATGGTGAGGAGCAGCCCTCCAAAGTGTGTTGTATCTTCAATGTGACCGAGAGAAAAAGCACGCATAAAATCCGTGCCTCATCAGCTCAGTGGGAGACAGAGAACGCTACCATGAGACCAAGGGAAACAGCCAGGAGCAGACATTAAAATGCATGTAGAAACAAACAGCTCAGAGATGGTGAAACACAGAAAACCCCAACACACTCTAGAAACAGATGCCATGGAAGAAGAGAGACAAGTTCTTTCAAAATAAAGGGTCTGATCCCAATCCCAGAGCCCAAAAAGATATTTTTTTTTGAAAAAAAGAGCCCAAAAAGCATACAGGAACACACGGCACAAATCAAGTGTGGTAAGAATTGTCTGGAAAGTGAGGCTGTCATCACTTGACAGAAGTGGACATTATCCAGTTGCATCATTGTCATACCAAAAAATGTAATGGGATGAAGTTATCTAAGCCTAACAGATTAATTCAATATCACTTTGATATATAGCCCAGGCGAATGTACTTTTGAGATAATATACTTAGCTTATATATACTCTCAAGCTTAGCTTGAGAGATTGCATTTATCCTTGTACATTTAGGGGGTGATGGATTGATATACTATGCACCAGCAGTGCACCCTGAACCTGTTATGACAAGTAATCTGTTTGCCAGCAAAGAATAATGCCTTATCTAATTCTGGGCTCTTACACCGAACACACTGGTTAGACAAAAGAATTATTGAAAATGACAAAACATCGGCCAGTGCAAACACTGACCACATCCAAATCCCTGTGCTGTGCCTGAAGTGCTGAGGCTGCACCTCCTATTGAAAAATGCCATGCGTTTGATGTAGGTACGCCGTGCGATTTGGCACTAGGGGAGTGTGCTGTGGGACAGGAACAATGGATCGAACGCTCACTGCCCCAGGAACACTGCTGATGTCATGTCTGACTTCGGGGGAGTCGCTCCAGGATTTTTCTCAATTATGGCATAATTAGTCCAGCAGCAGCATTTTGAAACATGCACGCTTGTCAGGGGAAGGAGTAAAGGAAGAGAAGAGGAATCTCTGGGAACTTCTCCAAGCCTGTTGGAGTCAACAATGGTCCATCAGCCTCACTAGATCCTGTGTGAGAAATGAGCCAGAACCCCTGCAGGATGACCACTCAAAAAAACTCCTTTGCCTTTAACTACTTAGACACATACATAAATATTGAAAGGACATATGTGGAGATGCCTATCATACAGAAAGCATCAGGAATGATGAAAACAAACAATTTCACCAGCAGCACAGTAAAAACACTGAAGCTGTGATCGTGAATAAAAACAAAGCCCCATCAGCACAGCCTGAAAGGCTGCTTGTACAGCACAGGCACAGGTGGTCAAAGATCAGGTCTAACAGCATCCTGCTGGGTTTTAACTCCCCAGGGCAATGTGTTGCCCAGCAGACAGCCCATCCTCTTGCTTTTTCATTGTTAACAGATCGCTTAATCTGTTTAACACACTGTCCTCACTCTGCAAAAAAATTGCACTGTGCAAAATCATCTCTACCTTGGAGCACTTTGAACATATTATGAAATGAGGTAGCTGCATGGCCTGACATCAGCTAGCAGATGCAGGCTATTTAAATGGTTAATCATGCCTTTGTTGCAAAGCTGGAGTTGTAATAAAATGAGACAAGCAAAAGGCAGAGACAAAAAGGATGCAAAGGTTACACAGACCACCTAGCAACAGGCTGAGTCAGAGCCACAGAAGAGATGCTTTGTGACATGCAGCATAAAAGCAGAGTGAGGGAATTCCCAATAAAACACAAAAATTTTCCCTCCTTTTTTTCCTAGTTTTATCACTATCATCCCACTCAATAAGCAGTGCCCGAAATGGTTCATATAGTATGCCCCCAACTCTGCAATAAAAAAAAATATGCCTCTGCAATGAAAAGGTTACAGTTTAGGAAGGCAAACAAAGCAATCTTATAGACACTGGCAAGACACCAGATAATACAGAAGAAACATCATACAGCTATAACTAAAGCCTCACAGAATATGAGGCATGTCAGGTATTTCTATACCCTTTCACTGACCCAGCAAAAACAAAAGACAAAGCAGTGGCTACACAAAGGAATTAAACCCTCCAAAATACTGCAACTAGAGAGACATATGAAAACAATGACTTTTAGGAGACGGCAAAGAGCTTTTTGTACCAGAGCTTCTCCAGCAGCCCAAGTGTGTGGCATGACAATTTTACCCCAACTGTGGCTCTGTCTTTTGTGCGTGGATGTGTTTACATATGTGCCAGGATAACATGGCTTAAGAATTACAAGTGGAGACCTGGCCCAGACTGCGTTGTCACACATTCTCTACTGCCATTAATTTCTTTGAAATTGTCGGTAGAGTGGTGGGAAAAAGACAGATGAGGAGGAAGGAAACACCTGGCACGTTATAGGATGTGCTCAGCTCCTCGGAGGAGAGGCCCATACAGCCACAAGGAAGAGAAGCCACGAGAAATGCATACGGGGAATAAACCCCCTCAGGAAAGGGTAGTCAGTGTGTTTTAAACAGTGCACAATATAAGGAAAAGGAAAAACATAACCAGGCAAACTCCTCTGGCAAGCTACTTAAAAATAGGAGGTAACAGGTGATTGACAGGTCATCACCAAGGTCAAGGCAAGTGGAATGACAAACCAAAGGAGAAGCAGAGCTGCTGATGGGCTCATTGTGTTGTTTTTAAATACTGACTTAAAGGGCAGGAACAAGGAAGAAAATAAAAAAAAAATATCTGACTGCATCCAATTGCTTCTGATATGAAACAAATAGAACACACCTGCAATTTTTAATTCATTTTGTCACCCAAGGAGAGCTGCTGTTCAGTGGAAGCAGGTGGTTCCTGATAACAGCAGTTTAGCAAGAAAACAAAAAACAAAAAACAAACAAACAAACAAAAACAACAAAAAAAAAGAAAAGAAAAGAAAGAAAAAAAAATCCGTTGGAGCTGCTCCTGAGGATCCTGGCAGTCCCTTGGACATGTCTGTGAGAGAAGCCACAGCTGTGAGCGCAGGAGTGGTCTGCCTGCCCTGCCTCTCACGCCAGACAGAAACCAAGCAAACCAAAAACCAGAAAGAGAGAATGTACCTGCTGATCAGCACTGTGGAGCTTTTCTGAACAGTTGTAACTGCAAAGTAACAATTAATTCCCCCCTTTGCTCTAGCCACTATTCCTCTGTATCACAAAAACCTTTCAAGACCTTCCTCATGACCGATTGTGAGGGCTTTTCCTTATCGAAGGTCTGGCAGGCTGAGGACATCCTCTACCATTAGGCTGATGAGCATACATCTTTGCAAATTATTTTGTAGCTAGGCTGATGAGGACAGGCTAATTTTGGTGGTTCGTTAAAGGTTTCAGGTCCTGATGAACAAGCGGCAGTGAACCTGCTAGGGCTGCTCCCATTTCCCATTTCAAATGTATGAACAACTTTATTCAGCATTTCAGGTTAACCAGCGGCTCATACCACAGGTAGTGCTGCAACTCATGGCTGCATCCATTTTCAAACAAGTGATGGCTCCCAGAGGTTTAAGATTCTGGAATAACCATTTGACTGCTGCAGAGGAGAGCTCTGGGGAAGAAAAAGCAAACCTAACGATGACCTCAAATGCCTAATTCTGCAGGACTTGGATTTATAAACACATAAATAGTCTCATTTCTCACATCTCATTCAGTTGGAAATGGGAGTTGCAATTGTGACAACAAAAGCATTTATTTTGCTTATGGGAGCACTAGCAAAATAATAATTTAACTGAGACAGTTCAGTAACATGCTCCCGAGCCCACAAACCTCTCCAGAGGACCCCTGCCAATTGAGTTATAGCACAAAGTAAAATCTCATGTTTCCTGATGAATTATTTTGTAGCAAGTCCCTACACTGCACAGTATTTCTTGCTGCCTCTCTCCCTCTTTCTCTCCTCTATCTGCCTTTCTTCTTTGCCTCCCAACACCATCTCGTGACCTCCCAGATGTCACCACAAGCCCGTTTCCCAGTGCCTCCTCTTCCCCTTCTCCATCTATCTTCTGACATTCACTGCAGTACAGTAATACACAGGTGGCTCTTCTGAGAAAATTAACACACAGCAACAAACGTAGTGTTTGCATCAACTGCTTGCACTGAAACCTTGAAACCAGGCCTCCGAGAACAAGAAGGAGCCTGCTTATTAGCTGCGGACCCAAGGGTATTTTTCCCTTTGCTTTCCAGGAGGCAATGTCCAAGAGGAACCAAAGTCTAATGTGGTAACTGAGTCAAAGATCAGTGAGGAAATAAGCTTTAATCATCTTTGGGATTTCAAACAACAGTCTTCAGTCTCAGATCTCTTGAGCATGCATTTATAGAACTTCTTTCATTTAATTTGTACTGTGATAAAGGAAAAGTGAGTGCAGAAGAACATGTAAAGGCCAAGCAGTTTTACCCCTTTCACTTTCATCATTGAACCACTGCTCAAAACACTTCTTTTCCTGGGAGTAGATCTACCAGAGTACAGAAGGAAGTGAGACACACCATCCCTTCGGCTGTGACTCTGCTAAATGTGCCAGACATTATTATACTGGCCTAGGGCTGGGGGAAGAAACTGTTTGTAACAGAGAAGGAAATTATCAAGGACCTCTAGTCCTCTTTCAGTCCTGAAGCACCGTGAATCATGTGTTTGTCTCAGCTTGTCATTGCAACAATAAAAAAATACATTTTCAGTTCTGTGAAAAGAACATTTTTAGTTATCTAGGGAGAAAACCCTTGATATTGAAAACAGCTGCTTCCTATCCATTTTTAGCTAGCACGGCTGTTGTGTAATTCAGGAATCAAGTTCCCACTTTTGCTGGTTTAAAAAAAGCTTTATTGTAAGCTCTCCCCCACATTCTACATCAGAGAACTGGGAGCAAGAGCATCTGAGCTTTTGCACTGCTGAGGCAAACAGGCTGATGCCACTCACTGAAAAACAGAGATGTTCTCTGCGGAGCATTCAAAATTGTGGACTATACTATTCCCTCCAGATATCACAGCATGGCTTATTCCAGCTGTCCTATCATATGCTGAACAACCAGAAATTCCCCATACCTCTGTGTTTGTTTCTTTCTAAGGAGTGTATACCCATCGCAAATCACTTCTTCATGCACTTCAGGGGTGACTTTTTTTCTGAATTATGTGGGTAACTTAGTTACGACGTTAAGAGACACCGATGCTGGCAGATGTAAATGACTGTCAGTCACACAAGAGCAACACTCCTAGGTCTGATGTCTTACAGCAAGGACAAGAAAAAAGGATGCCTATTTAAAAGGCACGTTACAATACACAGTAGAAAGCCAAACAGAACAAATTGGATGGATTTACAGAATTGCTCCAGGCTTTGACTCACGTTCATTGTGATGATTTAAAATGTAATGACCTGTTCTCCCAACTGTTTGTTCCTGCCTCCTGCTAGGGGTTACTACCTCCAAGGAGAGTCAGTAAAATTAAACTTGTGAGGGCTGCTTCAATGCAAAGCTCAGTAACTTTGCTAACACCACACTCAGAGGTGCATTGAGCTACAGCCAGGGAACACGCACCAATTCCACAAATTCCATCTCAAATCAAAACTCAGTAGCAAGCAGCTAGGGATGGGGCACAGGTAAATCTTAACAAATCCACCTCCAGTATTGCCTGTGTAAATACACACCTAAGGCATAAGGCGGCCCTTGTGTCTAAGCCTGTGAGTCTATGCAAAGGGGCCAGAAATTTAAAGTTTACCTGAAGAATATCCACTCTGAGGGATTTCAGCAACTCATGTAAAGATGTTTTTATCTGAGGGAATAATTCATCATTCACAAATTAGTTGATTATCTCTTAATCAGCATTTTTTTTGAAACATCAAATATTATTAGCTTAATTTTAATTCATTAGAATGGCAAGTAAACAGGGAAAAACTGATTTTCTTAGTTCACAGCAGAACTCAATAACCAGCAGGTGGAGATTAGGATCTCCTACAAGGAGGATATAAATTCAGGCTTCACTTCTGCTAAAACAGGGTGAAGTAGCAAACACTGTTGGCACATGTGAGCTGTCTGTCACCTCAGCCACCAGCTCTCGGGCTTCACACGTGTGCTCAGTCTGAGCCTACAACTGCCAGGTGCCATTTTCAGTTCTCAGTGCTGGGCTAAAAGATTTGTATCTTTTCTCTCACTTTAAAATCAGTTCAACTGTTCTCACTGCCACTGAAGCTGTGAAACTGCAGCTGTGAAACTGCACCTGCTATGGCCATTTAAATACAGGTAAGGTAAAAGGTCTTTGCCTCATCTTCAAGCTGCTCAGAGTGTCCCCTGGCAAAAGTGAAATCAAGCAGCAGCATTGTGCAAAAATGTAGAGAAACTGGTCACGGAGCAGAGCTGCAGCAAGGTGCAGAATAGACAGTACTTGTATCTATATCAGAGACTGGCTCTGAAGGTAGCAAATATATTAGCAATTAACTTCAGTTGCAGGAGAAATTCAGAAACCCCAATGGGCAACACCATTTATATTGTCGCTAGAGTCACAGGGCTGCTCCTCCGTTTTATCGGTCCAATGCTGTAACTGCTACATGTACAACACTCAAAAATATTAGCCTAAAATAGGAGGCACTCCTCTTTCCGCAAGACTGCGAAGTCCTACCTAAAAAGAGAGACCACTTTCCTAGAGTCTATCTCCTTAGTCATAGCATTAAGCTATTAGAAGAACGTATACTGCGGCTTAAAACTTTTGTGGGAGTCTGCACGTGCATTACAGTACACTAAAAAAGGGATAACATAGCCATTTTTTATATAGGATAGACTACTTCTGCCACGTGTATTATGGGCTGGCTGATTCCTAGAAAAATGAATGTTAGTGTTCCGGTAGGCAAAAGCAGACTGCTCTTTTATGGGTAGTCATCAAAATGTCATGTTTCAAAATATTAGACAGCCTTCCTTGCTATACACAATAAAAATATCCAATTACACTTTCTAAAGGAATCACAAGAATTCAAAGGCATAGGCACCAGAGAATATACAGAAATTAGGAGTGACAGCCTTTTGAAAACACTGAGACTGCTATTAACATTAATCATGGCTAGAAGGGCGCTTCCAGTTATTTTGTAGTTCATCACTGAATAAAAACAATGTGAAATTACAATTTCAGCTAATGAACAGTAGCTTCTGGTTCTTAATCACGTTTGGTTTCCTACAAAACAAATGCAAAGTCTGCTTTTAATTACGTAATTGCATATTCAGAGTAACTGATTTGAGACATAAAATGCTACTATGAGAATAAAAGGCTACTAAGAGCCTGATTCAGTTATTCTGCTTGCTGACCTTTAATGATGGGAATTAGGCAATGTTTTTGATGGAGCTTTCTATTCAGAATGCTTAGATGGAAATCATCTCACAATAAGAGCTGGAGGAGAAAAGTACCAAAACATTTCCATATGTTCTAAACAAAATAGTCAGGTCTTCCTTCAAATTGTATTTCAGATTTCGTTTTTCTCAAATAACTTTTAGTGCTTCAAAACAAAATCAATAACTTAAGTCTGATCCCTCAAAAATGTTTTGTACAACTCAAAATAATTATTTCACTTTCTTTGGACCTTCCAGCTAACAAAACAATGAGCTATTTCCACAGCTCTAAGATTCGACTATCAGAAGTAAATCTTGATAGATATGTATATATATATATATACACACACACATCTATGTACATATATAAGAGAGGGAAAGAGAGTTGGGTATATTTTACCATTTCCTCGAACAGTACGTGCAGCTTGTTTCAGTCTCTTTGCAGTAACGTTCATTAGCAAACAGATAACAAGAGCCATGTCACGTCTCCTGCACAACAGTAACAAATCAAAATTTGTTATATGGAATAACTCTCTAAATTGAAAGCTGCTGCTAGTTATCAGAGATGCTTCTTAAAGTGCGATCCAGCAGCTGCAAACATTGCTCACCAGGTAAGGCAGCTTGTCCTCCACAGACTGGAGAGGACTGGTTTTGGAGGAGGGCTAAGACACGTTTCAATCTGAGCAGGTCCTTTTAACTACCCCCATGGCCAGCTCAGAGCAGTAAGCACCTTCAGAGGGCAGTTCATCTTCACGAGGCCCTCCTCTCCCTCTCCATTAACTGCAGGAGCCTGAGGAAACCCTGGATTTTGTGATACCCACAGTCAGGTGAGATGATCTGCAGCACAGTGGGATCTGAAGCTGTACAGCTGTCCCAAGTAACAACTGCACTTACAATAGTAAGCTCTGTATTTTGTCACAAGGAAATGTGAGGTTATTAAGTTTCATCCAAACCAGCACTTCATTTGTCCACATTACTCCAGTCCTACTCCTTTTAATACATTTGGTCAAAACCACAAATACTTCTGGAGTGTTATTTTCTGTACTGAAAATTTTCCCAAGGGCTAGGGTAAAACACCATTTGAAAAATATTCAGAAATTATTGGCCTGTGTCTTTAAGAACTAAAGATTTGTTTGTTACAGAATTCTGTCATAATTTGTATTTGTTCATGTTTCATTGTGGACATCTGGAAAGCAAATACAAAAGTGTAAATAATTAAAATGGTAAAGGAACTGAGGAATCTGCCTCTGATTAATTAAGGCTTACAGTATGAAATGGTCATATGAATTGCTAATTTAAATAATGAGCCTTAGTTCTGTGCTACCTTCGTTACAAATGCAAAGCATAGTAAAAATCACAAGTACCTCACATCTAATATATACATAAAAATAACCTAGATCTGGCTGTCCAGAAGTGTTGCATACACCTCAATTTCGAAGAAAGCAAAAGCACCTCCCAGCATTAACACTCAGTCATTTGCAAGAAAACCTATTGTTTCTAGGGGCTCTGCCCTATTCACACACGAGGGGTATCATTAAGTCCTGTTGGAGAAGCACAAAGGCCCAAACATAAGCTTTGGCAGCTGAGAGAGTGAGCAATTGCAAAAACTGTAACTGCTCAGATGGTGAGAATTAGTGTAGCTCCGTTGGCTTCACTAGAATTATATGGATATAATGCACCAGCTGAGGATGTTAGCCATTATCTGTAACTCCAGCTGTGCCTGCATTGCTAAACCAGCCAGATCTGCGAGTCGAGACTTACATGGCATGAAGCAGACTGCTTAATATAATTTAAATACAAAGAAGAGACTCATAGATAATTTCTGCCTCAACTCAGGATGACTCAGAGCTAAGTGAATACGGCAGAGCAAATAAACCAACACCACAGTTTCTGAGAGGGCTACTAAACAGTCCAGAGTGGTCCATGCATGCACAATAAAGCTAGAGAAAATTATTTATTTGTTGAAATGACTCGTGTTGTGCAATTCACGAGCAGTTTGTTATGAGCCTTGAACACATCGTATTCCAGTTGTTCTCACTCAGCATGAAGTCCAAAGCTGCTGCAAGACGGGAGATAGCCAAAGGTTTACTACCTTATAAACAGTTTGCTCTTAAATTTCTTTATTTAACCACCCTTTTTCTTTCTCCCCTTGATATCCCACAGAATTCACGGCAAATTTACAGATTCAGCAAACATTTTAAGAAGAAATGTACTTATCCGGTGTGAGCAAACGTAGAAAGGGAAGAAAAAACTAGGTCTGAAAACAAAATCTCAGCAAGTTAAAGGACATGCACAGAAAAATGGTGACAACATATGCCCAGCTCTGTTAGCGAGCCACCATCCTGAAAGCAGACAGTTCATCACGTACTAGGACATCCTCTTTCTCCAGGCTGCTGTCAGAGCTGCCTGAACAGCTTGCACTTCATGACTGCAGTCTATGCACGCAACCGCTCAGTCACTTTGCACGACTCAAAACTTCTGGCAAACTGTGCGAAAGGAAGTTGCAAAGAACCTTCCGAGCAATTCACAGAGGAGTCCTTGCCAGGCTGAAGGACGTCCATGACTAGTGAGGATGCAATACAGAGGGAACACATTCCTTGTTAGGGGCACACATTGCCCTTACAGCCGTCAGATAGACTGGCATTGCCAACACTGCCACAGTTTTGCTTCCAACCACACGGAGTTGGCGTTACACGCTTACTGTGTTATGTCTTCAGCGAGGAAAGGGGAAAATGTTAAGACAAGAAAGATGAGGATCAGATCTAGGGTTCAGACCTTTGTATCTACCTACCACCCACACAGCACACTCTTCCTCCACCTTGTCTGTACCGTGCAGTAGCTGTCAGTCCCTCCATGCCTCCCTGGCTTCAGCAGCAGCAGCGATTCTCACTCTGTCAGGCTGGGAGGGGGCCCTGAAGGACTGTTCACTGCTTGGCCAGCCATTCCCCAACGCCTCTACAGAAAGGGACACAGACTGGACAGAAGCTTTCTGGGCTAGATTCAACCCCCACGCATACCCCCAGCTAGACAACACTGCTTTAAATATAAAGCCAGATTAAAGAGTAGAATAAAGTACAAAATAGAAAATGGGAATGAAATTACCTAATATCGCAGCTCAACTCACTTTAAAGCTTCATCCTGCTACAAAGGCAAAAGCAGCATCACCCCAGTTTTAAGCAGAGGATGTTGAGTCGTAACCAAGGTCACCAGGATCCCCACAAACATCCACTCTAAAAATCAACCCTTTCTTTGCCGGTGAGTATCATTATAGCCTATTTTTCAAGTGAGTGAAGCTAAAGTTATCTTTCCTGACATCAGAAAGCTAGCACACAACAGCAGTCGTGCTTCCCTTCTCCTGCCCTCACCACTACCATGTCCCTGCAGCTGCGAACAGTAGGTGACCTTCAGGGAACGGGAACCCTTTCTGAACAGTGCAAAACAAGCAACACTTGTACTGAAAACTCTGGGTCAGGGCTTCAGCTGCCATACCTCCATTGGCTTAACACAGCTAGCAGATCCTTAGTAGAGACATCTGAAGACAACAAAACACTATTTAAAGGTTGTCATGCATGCATGCCTTTCTCCATGTGAAGGCGGAATCAGTCCCTTACAAGTCAGTTCGCTCTATAGGACAGAATTATCCTTTGCAACTAGTAAGCACACAAAGGAGAAAAAAAAACATTCACCACCACCACTGATGAATTTATTATTTTTTCCTTGGGTTTCCAGGACTGTTGTTAATGGTGGTTATTTAAGGCTTCACTTCACAGAGACACATTTTCAGGCAAGGTTGCAAAGGGCAAAATGAGAGGAACAATAAATAGTACTCCAGGACAGAGCTGACCCAGCAACATCCAGAAACACTAAGAGAAATAACAGTAGGGTGTTGAACGCTTTTCCTGTGCTGCAGCTGCTCAGTGGTTGTGGAAAACTATTGGAAAGGGACACATCCCTGAACAAGGGCTGGACAACATCTGCTCTGTAGGAAAGTAGGATGCTCAGGGTCCTGCCAGTCCACGTCAGAGGAGAATTTCTTTGACAGTGTTTGCCACTTGAACACCTCTGTACCCAAGGAAGAAGCATCAGAGATAAGAACCAAACCCTGCAATATTCTGACAGCGTGTGAACTCTGTAGACAGAGACAGGTCCTCTGGCATGTCCCATTAATCTCTTTATGCAGATTTAATGCTCATGGAAGAGATGGTGTGAGCGGCCAAGAACGTACGTCTGCTCTTCATCCCTGGTACTCAGCAAACACCTAGGACTGGAGACTTGGCAACGAGCCAGGAGCACGCTGCTGTGGACCTCATGCCGACTCAGCGGTGGTCTGCGATGGCTCCCTCGCATTTCTGTTACCCTATCCAAAAATGAGGGATGACTTTTCACCTGCCTTGCTAAATGCTTCATCTTCACAACAGCCTGTAAACAGCAGCTTGACTTAAACTTATTCCATTTATAAAAAAAGCCACCTTCTGAAGTGGGATGGAGATAAAATCTTTCATATCACACCCCACAGAGAAGCCTTTTGGTTGTCTCTCTCCATTACAGTTCACGATCAACTGCCAGAAACCCTTCCTAAAGGCCAACTGTAAACCTTGCAGCTGGCTGTCACACATGCTCTAGTACCACCCACACTCGGCAGCTTTTCTGAAGGCTCCTTCCTGCCCGACACAGAAGGGTGAGAACAGCTTCAGCCGTCATTCACTGGGAGACTGGGACAAGGCACGAGTGGACTCCCGCCAACAGACAACCCGTGAAGGAACTGCAGCTCTGAACTGCCTCCCGTTTTACTTGTTAGCGGTATTCCAGACAGCTTCATGCCAAGCAGCTTGCATTTAGTGATCCGAGCCGGTTCGGCACTTACGTTAATTTCTACTGGCCTAGATGAGAGCACAGTGAAAATCAGCACGACCCAGTGACATACAGCTGGACAGAGCACGGGGCATGACCTGAGGACAGAGCATGACTAGGACCCCTGGGATGTCCATCCGTGTGGCACATCCCTGCTGAAGCCCCAGCCGGGTCACTCCAGAGTAAACTGAACTTACTTGACCCTTTTAAGGCTGATGGGAAGAGCATGAGCAGATGATGAGCTGCCCATCTCCTGTAATGAACTGTTTAGTGTAACGAGCTTTCCTGGCTCCCACAGCTTTGCTTTATATCCATGAAAAGGCCTGAAAGTACGTGCAGCATGATCATTTTCTGACCAGTAAACAAGCTCAGTGTTACTCCGCCTTAGCCCCTAACCTGATTCAGATTTACAAGGCTTTTCCCTTGGCTATTCATCCTCCCTGTCCTCCACAAATAACAGGAGCCTACCACAAACCTGGTGCTGATGCAAGGTCTTCGCTGTATTGTAACTGGCAACCTCTGATCTACACCTGACTAAATCTCCACCTTCTGTTTTAAGGCCCAGGTCTCACAAAACTGAACACTGCAGCTGCTATTAACCAACAGTATGTCTGGTTGTGCTGTTTCTTCTTTTGTTTTACACCTCATTTACTTTCTTAAAAAATGAGGCTTAACTCTTACTGTTTTCTTGCCCTGACTACTGCTCAAGCAGTCTGCTGTCAGGACACAAATCTGGCTACTTCTTGGAGTGTTGTTTTCCCCAGAGATTAGTCTGGGATAAACACAATGGACAGTAGGACATAAATTGGTCAGAAATATCTGAAAAGCAACCCTTCACAGAAATACCTGAAAGGCAACCGTATCAAGGTCAAGCCAAATAGTTTAATCAGTCTAATGAATCTAAGCAACACCTCCTTTTACCTTGTATAGTGTAAGTAGATCTTCCAGTTTCTGAACTGACCTTTATAAAAAGAAAAAAATAACTAAGACACATTTCATCCTTGTATCCTGCTTATTAGGCTTTCTCTTTCACTCCTTTTGGCCGATTTTCTTTCTATTGGTGTTGATTTACCTCCCAGTTAGGACACAGCAGAGAAGTGCCACTCAAGTCGCTGCTCCACAAGCCAGCTAGCTCAGCTCAGTCTTTAATATTGACATCGGGAGTGAGTGGAAGAAGTGCTATGAGTATTTCTACATGCATTAAACTAGATTTCAATTTTTAAAGAGTACATGACCTAAGGTATCAGTGACAAGGAAAATGCCACATTAATATGTGTTAGCATGCAAAGTGGAAGAGCAAGTACAAAGAACAAGCTACTAGCTATGAACAGAGAGAAAGAAAAAAAAAGGAGATAAAAATGGCATTATACAGAAGATGTGGGTATACCACGGAGCTTCAGCTCAAGCTCTAGCACCTACTGATAGCATTCTCAGCTATGTATGTCTAAGCAGACCTATCAAACCAGACACCTCAAGTGACACAGGCATATGGCGTGCAAAACCAGGAAATTCTGTTTAAACACAGGGAAAAGCTTTTTTCCTGTCAGGGTGGTCAAACACTAGAACCGGTGGCCTGGAGAGGTGGTGGCACCTCCATTCCTGGAGATAATCAAAACCCAACTGGGCATGGTCCAGCTGACCTCCAGGGGTCCCTTGCAACCTCAATCATTCTATGATTCTGTGAATCCTGATTAAGCTTAGCTGTGAAAAAGATTTCAACTAACCCTGCCAAGATGGTGGGGGTTTTGATTGTATGTTTGCAGCATCACAAAGACTGGGGCAAGTAACCTTAGCTATGAAAATCTGCATCCATTCAGTCTCTCCAGAGAGTAAGTAGAATTCTACAAATCACATGCTTAGACGTGGGTATGTAAAAATCTACCCACAGGATGTAGCCAAATCTCTGCCTGAAATGGAGTTGGAAAAGGTAATATTAGATTGGTGTCTCTTTTAGCTGGATAGTAAATAAAGCCATCTGGTATAAGTCTACATTACTGTGTTACAGTACTACAGTACTTCATTATGAGACAGCGCAAGATAGCAGAGACTGAAACTGGTAAGAGTTTGACCAGAATCAGGAAGGGAATTTTGATTTAAGTTACAAATGTTTTAAGCTGCAGAAACTTTTGCCACAGAAACCAGTGATGAACTCAGCTCTCTCTTCTACACTGTGCTTCATACCAGCATTACTCACAGATGCCAACCTGCTGCATAAAACAAGCATGACACTGAAAAATTAAGCCAAGACTATTTCTGAGAACAGTCTATATTCATTATTGCTATTGATTTGAAACGTTGCTCTAGGCATAAACCCAGGCAGAAACAGTCTTATTTGCAGGTAAACCCTGCCAACAATAGCAGAAGCAATAATTAATCATACAAGAATCAACATTCTCCCAGCATGTAATGAAATAAATGAATTCAAAATTCAAGAATACATGTACTTTGCACATTATTTGTTATCCTTCTGGATAAAGCAAAAACGGTAGAAAAGTCACAGTGGAACATTTATCCTGAAAAATGCATTTCCTTTCCCTTTTAAAGCACAAAGAATCCACACCCCTATAGATAAGCCAATTAGAAGGGCTGGCACAAATGAATTTGAAAAGAATTACAATATTTCTTGTAGAAAAAGTTCCTAAAGTGGTTAAAATTTCTTATTCTAAGTCACTTGAGAAATCTTTTGTGTATCGTTTCAAAACCCATATGAAATGACCACTTTAGTGTGCAATTTGACTCAGAGTCAGAATGTTAATGGTCTGATTTTAGCAGCCTGCCTGCTTCAGTGAGAAGTACACAAGTTATTCAAACGCATAAACAGCATGCCAAAATCAGCAATGCCAGATCTTACAATTGTATATTCACATACTCAAGGGAGAGTGTTAAAATTACTCTACTGGAGTTCTTTTATACTCACAGTTTACAGCTCCATCTTTTATTAGCTGTTAATAGTACAGTTCAACATTACAAGCTGTCTACACACTCTGATCTAGCTTTCTATTCTAAATGATCAAATTTAAGTCCATGAGGGCTTGAGCTTACTTTATAATTGTTTCCCAGGTATTCAAGCCCTAATTTTTTACTGCAATGTCATAGGCTTGACTTTAGATCTCTCAGTGTACATGAGTAACAGTGAAACTGTTTGCTATTTAAATGCAATCTCAAACAAGAAAAAGTGAATGTTGTGTACAGGCCAGCCAGATTGCAAGAAACCATGGTGGAAGTTGCTCTGAAGCACTCAAGATAAGGCTTCCATTAATGTAAGATTTTTGCTTCAGAAATGGCATCAAATTCAGAGAGGTCCTCTTATTTCTTGCCTTATGTCTGAAGACGAGCAGGTTTTGTTCATAAGAATAGCATAGTGGAAGGTAAGAAACTGAATCCAGCCTATGCATTGGCCAAGTGACTTTATGAAAAAAAAAAAGAGCATTCAGGCAACGCAGAGGCTGCTACTAGTCATGCCAAACCATGTGGCTTTGTCGAACGTGTCCGTGTCTCCGCATTGTTGTGCTTTGTCCTTCACTTCCACCACAAGCTCTTTGGAGCTGTCCTGCTCCATATTTTGGGTTTTGTTCAGACAACATTTAGCGCTGTGGGGCAGGGATCCCCAAGTCATGCAAGTAAACGCACCGAAAACTTTCAGTCTCACAGGGGTGACAAAACCGATAGGAGATAGAGCTCAAATTGCCACACTGTCCCTTGGTGTGTCCTATGGGCTGACGGAAATCGGGGGAAGTCTTTGTGGTTTAGTTCAAGCACACGGGTACGTTCCCTAGCTCAGCTCACCACCACATGGGGACTGGACAAGAAGGCAAATGAAGTACATCAGGGGAATCCCTGCCCAGTCAGATGGCTGGTGCCACGTTCAGAGCATTTCCCAGTTTACACTGCAGCCTTTGGTCCTAATCCTTCTTGCTCTCCTCTAGCCCCATCTTTCCTAGTAGTCCAAAATAAATGCAACTCCCATCCACCTTGAGGCCAAGCAGAGAAGCAGTAGACATGTTATCCTTGCAAGGTATTGGATAAACCAGTTTTCTAGGTTTACACAGTCCTCTTGCCGAGGACTTGATGCTGCTAAGCTCTCTGGTGGAAGACGCAGATGAACTGATGCCACTGTAGGCCACACGTTACACTTTCTTTGAGTCGCTCTGCACCACAGAAACTCTCCCCCAAGGCCCAGGGAAACCCTTCAAGGAACTCTGCAACCATGAGTCACTGTCTCCTGTTGGCTACTCCAGGACCATCTTCAAAACTAGGCTTGCCTTTCCTCTATGGTATAAATCTGTGAGTCCAACTTCAGGTGCCACTGAAATGTGTCCTCTGGACCAAATCAAGCTTGCACTACGAAAAGCACTTAGGAAGGAAAAGCCCTAGGCTGGCAGAAGAACAGAGACAACACCCCGACTTCCATCTGCTTGGGAAGCAGCTCCTTCACTGCAGTGCGGGCATGGCTGCATTGACTGCTCTGGCTCTGAGGTCAACGCCTGGGAGGATCACTGGTGCTACGCTGCCTGGGTATGGATGGAGCAGCGAACGGAAAGAAGCCCTATGCCTTTACCTCCCCAGCAGATAAACAAGGCAAGATTATATGGGAGAGGTAGTGTCTTAGATCAGCTAATTAACTGTAAAAAAACAAAAATAATTCTCAGAACGGTTGGTGTTCAGTTTGGTACTTTTTGCTGTTTATGCTTTGTGGAAAGGGTTCTGCATGCTTCAATGCTTGACTATATTGTTATCAGATACTCTCTCTCCCTACAGACCTTACATTTTGTATCCCTAAACTAATATAGCTACAAACAAACTACCGTTGCTTTTTAGAACATACTGGTCATGCTCCTGGACCAACAAAGCACGTAAAACTCTTTCTAGGCATGATGAATAAAGAGGTAGCTACCTGCTGTGTACCCTTGTTGTCCATATTGCTCCTCCAGGATGGTGTCCGAAGGGCTTTCCCAGAATAGACCATGACTTGGTCACACATTAACTGAATCCATCAGTTTTAAGTTTATGTTTATTCACAGATTTAACTAACTCATAGGAGAAATACAAAGGCAGGGCCATTCTGGTAAAAAAAACTCATCTGTCTTTTTATTGCTATGTCATTTTGAAATGCTGGCTTCCATAAATATTCTACCCATTTTCCATATACATAGTTATCCAATTGTTCATTCTGTCAGCCTGCATACAAATGAAACACAGACGTCTCTAGAATAAAATCAGAACATTTCTTCCAAAGACCTCTTAATGAACAGTAATGAGTCTGTGGGCAGAGCTGCTGGATGCTTTCTTCTTCCTCTCCCTCCGTCTCCAAGTTTAGAAACACATTCCAGAATTGTCAGAATTAAGCTATTTACAATTTTCAAGACTTCTTATAGAACATAAATCAATCAGTATCAGAAGCAGCTCACAACTTTCTGAGGCAGACTTGAAAAATAAGACTTTCATACCTTGGCTTTGAAAACAGGTTTTAATTCCCGATGATACTTTTTCCTCAGTCATGATGACATTTAACTTCTTTGTTACCTCCTCTGAAAGGCCTTCTGAACATCTAGATTACTTCCTTCAGTGTTTAACTATTTCCATTCTCCATGTACTAAATGTCAGAATAACTAATTCCTTCTGTCCTTCACTTTTTCCCCACACTTAGAATACACGTACTGCTCTTCCCTTTTTACCATTCGCTGAGCACATGTGGAAAATGAGTCCCAAGCATCCTTCCGTAGCGGTTGTGACACTGCTCTGGTTATATACTTAAAAACACTTGAAAAAAAATTTCTCCAGATCCTTCTAACGTCTGGTTTACCTGAAAGTCCCTTAACCTCTTTATTCTCCATTCTCACTTCTGTTCTGAACCCTTTCTTAACACAACTGCTTATCTTTTCCGTACTGACTCCTTCACTATCACGCACCAGGCTTGCTCTAGCCTGCATCCTCCTCTTTCTTTCAGCGTATTAGTCTCTCAGATGTTATTATGCTCAATGATACCAGAGTATTGCCTTACAGGTGTTATTCTTTTCATCAGCTCAGGTTTTGCTTATAAAAAACATTTCGTGAGTCACGACCTTACACTCCTAGATTTTTAAACTGTGCATCCACCTTTAGCGGGAGCATAATAGTTTGAAAAACAGCACATGTCAAAACTCTTTATAAAATTTCCCAGGGATGTAACAGGATTTCCCTTAGGTGTGACTGTTTAGTAGCGTAGGGGTTTCTGTGAGACTATCTTCATGACCCGTGAAGTGCACTTTGGCCACTTGCTAAGTCTACCCACCAAATGTCAGCAAGATGATGGTGCCAAGATACCTACACATGCTGGCACCAAGCCAGTTATGAGAAATACCTGTTAGGGTTTAAAAAGGTGTTCTAATTTTGACACTGGCTATCACTTAGGGTGCTAGCTGGCTAGAACAGAACTAGCACTGGTACCTACCTAGAGCTGAAAACTCCCCAGTTGAAAACTACACCAAATGGCTTAGCTATGAAGCATCAGCGTCTGGCCTTGCTTCTACAAGCAGCCTTAGTATTGGTGCTTTCCAGCAAATCAAGCTGCCTACAGGCTACGCTTCCAGCACTGAGGGCTGGCAGAGAAGGCTGCCTGGACTCCAGAGCGGACTGGGAAGAAGATGTTGTCTCATCCATGTGCTCTGGGAGTTTTTGGTTTGGAAAGCAAGTCCAGCCAAAGGCTATGTGAGCGCAAGAGCCAACACTCCCCAATGACAAAAAGAAACACAAGTCAGGTTTGTGGTGGATATAAAGTGCTGCAGCGAGAGCTTCAGTGATTTACACCAGGAGAGAATCTGTTCTCCTAAAGGACTCCACACTGGTGATTCTCTCTCCATTCAACCTTTCCTTCAATGTCTACTCTAAGGCCTACTGATTTAGTCTTTTCACTGAAATTCACATTGAAATAACGTCCTAAAACTTTTATTGAGAAAAAAACATTGCTTTCAGTAACAAACAAGTAAATCTTTCCAGACATTATATGAATGGAAATATTGTCTACAAAAACCATGACAGCAGAAAAACATCCTGAATACTTTAGCATTCATTTTAACAAATTCTGTCTGAGAGTGATTGGCCAGATCTTGTCTTCCCCAGTTGACAGTGCAAAAAGTAGAAACAGGGAGGAGGCTTCTAAGGCACAAGCTCTTGCTGACCAACCTAGCAACTGGTTTTCTAACTTACCTTGCTGTCCCCACTGAAGATTGCTGAATAACCTACCGCACAGCCCGTCGGCCTCTGCCCAAGACAGGCAGCATTGGGATCTCACAAGTCTGCGCAAATCAGCAGAGATTAGCAGAGGAATAAAGCCTACCAGTCTTCTCAGATAGAAGCAATCTCCTTCACTGTTTAATGAGAAAAAAGATACTAATTAACCTCTCTGCCTCTTTGACATCTATGCTTAACCTGAAGCTTTTGGCCTGTGGCTAAGCCCATAAGGATAATTCTTACACACTCCTGCGACCATGTCCTGAATTTGAAGGCTTCCTTTGAAGTTTATGGAATCACATGTCTGCAGATGCTGCTAACAGTGGAAGTTACTTTTCAGAGACAACAAAAGAAAAAGTGGGAATGTCACAATCTGACAGACTGCAGATAATTTTCTGTGTTCTCATTATTTGCAGCCTTTCAGATTGCAGGATGCCTTGTATTGTCATTTAAAAAATATAAAATATGTATTTGCTTTCCAATCAATATCTGAAAAAATCCAAGAGATGGGATAGTGGAAGAAAAATCTGGGTTAAAGCCAAAGACTGCAAAGAAAGGTTAGTTACCTGAACATGGATTATGCATTTAAAAGTATTTGTGGATGTTACCTTGAAAAAACTTGAGTTGCCCATACAAGACACTAAATTGCCTGATCTAGCAAAGCACGTGTAAGTTATTCCATTGACTTTGAAGATACTGCTCACATACTTAAACGTGAGGTACTTGGGCATGCTATTCCACATACTGGCAGTACGATTTAGAAGCTCTCATATCAAGTCCTACTGCATCACTATAAGGATGAAAAACTGTCACCCTAATTAAAAGCATTATTTCCTCAAGGACATATATAGCTCTCCCATTTCAAAAACCTAATAATGGAAAGTCAGACAGCTGGTTGTCTTTCTGCTCAGTACTGCTGGCAGACTCTTCAATACAGTGTTCTTAAGAAGACACCGGGGGGGAAGAACCCAAAAAGCAAACAATCTTTCTGCAGTGGCTTGCCAAGAAAATGAAAATGTGTGAGACAATGTGTTAATGAATATCAGCACATATGGGCAAGCACTGGTGATTTTGGTAAGGCAAAGATTTGCAATTAAAATGCCATTCACAATAGAGATAACTATGATTATCATCAAAATCCCAGTTTAAGGTAGGAGACAAAAGAATGCGCATGTAAGATAACGAAACCTTTCCCTCTCCAATTCAACAGTAAACACAATTATAACTGAAATTTGAGGACACATCAATCAGAAATCCAAATGGATCATTTTAATCTAATCATTTAATTTAATCTTCTAGCTCTGCTTTATGATAAACGCTAATAAAACATTTATTTTTATTTAAGAGAAAGCATCAAACTACGTTTTCACAACATTTCAATTATAAGTTTCCATTTCATCCTCTTAAATTGCTGTAACACAGTGACTTTTATAGAAGTTCTCTGGAAAGTCCTTCCTAATATCTAGAAATTACTTTTGCTGAGGAGGTATCATCCTCGCCTCCACACCTTAGCTAACTGTACCCTCAGGAAACTGTTACAGCTCTCCTTGGTGTTTCCTTCTCCCTTCTCTCAGTTCTCATTTTCCTAACCCAAAATTTCAGCCCATTTTTTCTCATCTCACCAACAGCAACTGGCATTTCTCTTTGAAGCCACTGGTACATTTTGAGACACCTCTAGATCCAGCAGTCCTTTCCTTGGGGCTTAAGCTTCACAGATGTCTGTCTTCCTGCTCTTTGCAGTTAACATTCCGTTTTTGGAATCTGGGACATTTTTGAATACATGGTGGCAAAACTGAGTAGAGTACCCCAGCTGAGGCCATAGCTGAGCTTAAATATATCTCTTCACGCATTACACTTACTTAGATAACCCAACACAGCATCTGCTGTTATCTTAATAGTAGGACATTGCCTATTCGTGCTCAGTCACTGACCTAACACCACATGCTTCTTTTCAGCAGAAATGCCACCAAAGAGCCAATAAAATCCCCCAGTTTTTTTCATATTCCTCCCCACATGGAGGACTCTAAATTTGCTCTTTCTGGGTAGCATTCCATTTAGTTAAATGTTCATCATATCTTTGAATTCTAGCACTAATGTGCTTGCAGTGCCTCTCTAGCTGGTATTGGCTCTCCATCTGTAGTGGGAAGACAGATATGCTTTTTAGTGTGACTGATCTACTGCTATGATTTCAAAAGCTGACTTTAAAATTGGAGCTGTGCATATGGTATTTAATTCAAATGAATTAAATTATTTGGGAATGTTCGATTTGACTGCAGAAGACTCTTCCACATAAGTCTCCCTACATGGGTTAGGAATTCTAGATCACTGAGAAGTATGACTTTGAAGCTAGACTCTGCAACTTTTCAAGGGAAAAATCACCTAAAATTCATCTGTAAAAAGGAAAGGAAAATATATTAAATATGTTTTAATATTTTATATACTTTTCTGACTTTAAAATAGATTGTAATCCTGTCTACACCGGAAATTAAGAGAGGGGGCAGGTAAGAGGGTAACAAACATTGATTTAAAAGGGGTCAAAGCATGGCTATAATATCAACAAGCTGTCCTAATCACAGCGTGGCTTCATTACAGCTTTACATATTTCTGCTCATCAGCTAATAAATCACAAAAGCCAATCAGAAATTCTGGATTTGTTTTCCTGGCTCTGTCTTTGGCCTGGTGGTAACACTGGGAAGTCCTCTCCATCACTGCACTTTCGCTTCCTTTTCTGTTCAAATGAGGACAAAAATAGGTGTTCCTCGCAGAGAGAAACTAAGGCTTCAGTTGTCAATAAATTTAAAGCTTTTAAAGGAACTTTGTTTTAGAGGAGAGAAAAAGAACGATTACCAACAAATGAGACACCCAAGCAACCTCCATATACAGAAGGGTTTATTGTAGTCTTACCTCTAAAGAAGTGCTTCCCAGAAAATTTATCCCCTTGCTGTTCGTATAGATGTTCACAGACTCTTGCAGAAGAACACAAAAGGGCAGTTTTGCAGTGTGAACGAAAACAATGAGTCTTATAATTTTGGAGTACTTCTCAATTTAATAATCTAAGACATATTCCGAGACCAGGAATGACAGAAGAACCTCAATGTGAAATATTTAAAATCTGGTGATTAAAAGACTTTACAGGGAAAGATCTTCCCATCACCTGACTCCAAAAGAAAGGACAAGAACAACAAGCGGGATTTTCCTTCAATAACTTATTTTATGTGTAGGGGGGGGTTGGGTCGGTTTTTTTTTTTTCTTTTTCTGATCTTTTACAATTACCAAATTAAAATGTAACTACCTAGGAACAGAACACAGAATATACAGTTTTTACATGGAGACAGAATCAAGAGGAATTCTCATGTACTGTTTTCATGAGTGTCAGCAACAGGGTTTATATTGCACGTTTGTTTAATCAAAGATCAAGGAAGCTTTTATCAAATTAAATAATCGCCTCAGTTCCATGTTTTTATTCTTAACGGCTTAAGTCAATTGGATTCAAAGATGTTTTCAGGACTGAATCCAGGAAAGATTATTAGCTGGCTCTAAGATGCAGGGCGAACTGGAAAGCAAATGTAATCCCACTCAAATTTTGTGGGAACCTAATAAACAACAGCGATATTTAACTGACATTTCAAAGCTCAGAGGCAGAATCATTGTGTTTGTTAGCCTTTAGTCTCATTCCTTCGTTTTGCTTAAGTGCAGGAAACTGGATGCAGCAAAATCTTGTCAAACATCACAGAGATCAAGTAAGTGAATTAATTTACTGGGGAAAAAAAAAAAAAAAAGTGTTCACATTCAGTGATGGAAGTTCATACTGAGCTGCAAAGTGCAATGGTTGATCCTAAATAGGGTTATCCAAGTTTCAGTCAGACTGTTTCCATTGGCAATGTTATACAACTGCTGAGACGCTCCACTATGAAGGCTTTAAAACATCCACGCTTCAAAGAATGAAGACTGATACCACCTCAACTAACCCTTCACCCACTGCCGCGTTCAAAGCAACATGTCATGCTTGAGTAGTTCCTGCAGCAGCAGAAACACAAATCACCTACCCTCTCACCCTGCCTCTGTCAGCACAGGTATTTCACAGAAAATTTCATAATAAATCAAATTATGGTAACCTCCAACGCCCTAAACACATACAGGAATGACCCGGTCCGCATCCAAGAGGACTTAGGTGGAGACAGGAGAAGATACCAAGCAGGGCAGCCCAGCTCTACAGCCTCTGCACGCACAGAGCTCCCACTCCCAGGGACTTGCATGGTGCTGAAGCAGGCACAGAGGAGAGTCGGAGATGGGGAAGGGCACCTTGGCTCTTTGCTTCAGCAGAAGGGCTCTCCTCTCCTGCCAGACCAGTAGCACCAGTCCCCGCTCTGCCCCGGCTGACATGCTTTGCAGCATGGAGGGCTCAGGTAGAAGAGGAGTCTGAGCTCTCCCTTCCGAGGCGAGGAGGAGGCAGGGAGGGGTTTCTCCAAGGCAAGGAGCAGATCTAATCCCTCACCATACAGCAGGGGTTGTGACCCCGAGTCCCCCTTTGCCATCTGCTCCTCAAGCCACACGGCTGCCTGCTCCCCCCAGGGAGCATCACGCCTTCCTTCCAGCACCGTCAGTGCTGGGAAAATACAGCACCCTGCAAGGACGGGGAGGGGGGGGGGGGAAAGCATCGTACAATTCAACCAGTTATTGCATTACATCTCAAAGACAGTGTTGGAAGGTGCGTGTTCTATACCTCCGCAGCTTCTGTCGGTTACACGAACACTGAATTATGGCGTATAAAGAATGCTGCCATAGCTGTCGTGCCATATTCTGAGAGGATTTCTACACAAGTCAGAAACACTCACACAGCTTGTGGAAAAAATACCCACCAAGAAACATCAGTCAATGTGAAACTTACTGAATCCCTGGAAACCATCTATTTCGACTATTATATCCACAATAATGGTGATATATGTGTGCATGGGTTAAACAAGAGTAAGCAGACACGGTGGCTAGAAAGGAGGATTGCTGTAAACAGCGTTTGTTTGCATAATTAATTAAAAGTTTAGGCAGAAGGGTAGTATTATATAGCATTTGCAATATTTGTTGAAGATGGTAAGAAATTGCTAGAATTTGCTTCTCTTAAACAGCCCAGAGCCAGTGACTTCAGAAACACAATAATCATATCCCAATCAGTAACTCTTTGCCTTTCTTCATCAAAAATCTTACTTATCAAAAATGGAAATCATCACTACCTATTTATCTATTTTTATGTTCACACATGATCCACCGACTAGTCCCTCTCCACAGCTGCAGACAAGTGTTCAGAATATAGAAACAATCAGTGTAAATTACGTAACCTTGTTGATTTTTCCCAGTCTAATAATGGCTGTGGGCACATCACAGGTCTCCTGCACTGCTGCTTTTCCAGCAGGGATTTGTAGAAGCTTCTCATGGAAAGGAAACAAAAACCAGGACAAACATAGAATAATCTTCTGTCTACAAAGTGGTTCCCTACAGATAAGGCCAAGCTGACTAGGGTGGTAGGGGAATGAACTGGAAACATCAAAGACACCAACCTTTTTGCAGTTCCTCAACAGTACTGAGGGGCAGAGGGTGGGAGAGGTCACAGTGGCCCCAGAAGTAGCAACATTTCAATCCCAATTGCAACCTCAAACCAGGGCTTGACAGAGAAGTATGTTTTGAATACAAAGTGGAAATAGGAGTTTTACACAGGCTCAAAGGACTATGAGTTCCAATATTAAGTGAAGGAGGAGGCCCATGAAATATTTTGGACACAAAAAAAAAAAAAAGAAACTGGGGCAGTCATTCTGTGTCCCCTCAGCCAGCCAGGACAATGTCTATCATAATATTTCTATTGTCAGTACTCCTGTATCATATGAAGCAAAGTTAGGGTAGGAAATTTCTCATCATTTTTCAAATCCAAATGAGAACTGAGCATGATATTTTACAAGTGAAAACTGTGCTACCTGCACAGTCACATCTCTTGCTGAGAACAGAGCAGAAACTTGATCACTAAGTTTTGCAAAAGGCAATGTTTAGAAGGTATCTCTAAGGTCAGTGCACTCCCAAATTAAAATCTGGACTCTCCAATCCTAAGGCTGTAGTCATAAAATGGTTTGGGTTGGCAGTGACCTTAAAGATCACCTAGTTCCAACCCCCTGCCATGGGCAGGGACA
>JAVJGJ010000057.1:18385717-18395830 GCA_035590215.1 Microhierax caerulescens
ATCTCATCCAGCCTGGCCTTGAACACTTCCAGGGATGGGGCAGCCACAGCTGCTCTGGGCAACCTGTTCCAGTGCCTCACCACCCTCACAGTAAAGACTTTTTTTCCTAATACCTAATCTAAATCCACCTTCTTTCAGTTTAAATCCCTCCCCCCATGTCCTATTATGACATGCTCTCGTAAAAAGTCCCTCTGCAGCTTTCTTGTAGGCCACCTTCACGTACTGGAAGGCCACTATAAGGTCTCCCCAGAGCCTTCTTGTCTCCAGGCTGAACAACCCCAACTCCCTCAGCCTGTCTGTGGTAGCTCAGATATTACTCTGCAATAATTGGTGCCAACAATTTAGTTTTCTAAAGACAATAACTCTGGTTTTACAATAACACAGAAAATTGCCTCCAGTGTCCCTGGTATGAAAACTTTGCCCTATCTAACATGCCTCATCATAAATTATCTGATAAGGATAAATCTTTTAGAAGCAATGAATGGTGTTGCAGGACCAATTCACTAGATCTGCCATAAAATACTTGAGAGATAATTGAGATGTCAAGCCTCATCAACATCAACCTACTTAAAGTAAGGACAAGAGGACAGGGGAAGAATGATAATGAATAATATCATTATATGAAGCTGGTTAACTTATATCTTAGAAAGAGATACATATCAGTCACCAACCTGAATGTCCTTGAATTTCATGAAAGTCTGGACTTACAAGCAGCCTTAATTCCTTAAAAATCTTATTTCCATATAATCAATATCTATGTTGACAGAGTAGCAGTCTTTTTTTCTATTTTAACTTTAAAGATTTAACCTTTTTTCCAACTCTAACTTAACACACAGGAGGTAAAATTATGAGTTTGGACAGCATACAGGAAACACCAGTAAAACGTTCTTTGAAAAAAATAAAAAAATCTCTTCCTGAGCAGGCAAAGGAAGCAATGCATCAGACCTCTCAAAACCTCCAAGCCTCAGAGGAGGTTCCTGCCAATTTTCAGTGCTATGAACTTGTTCTCTGTGTCATTCTCAGTTACTGGTTGTATATCTCCACCTAATCAATACACATGCATATGTATCCCACAGTACTTTCTCATCAAAGGTCTTGCATCCCAGTTTTTTATCCACTCACTTTGAAAACTGACACTGAACACAATCCTGTTTCCTGTTCCCCATCTATTCCTTCCTCCCTTTCTCTTTTTCCATATCCCTCTCCCTCCACTCCTCCTTGTGATATCCAGCTCTCACAAAGTAGCATCTCAGTCTCTCCATCTGCTTCTTCAACCATCTGCTCGCTTCTTCCCTTCCCTCTTGCTAGATAACTCCGCAGCCTCTCTAGTGTAGCTCCACAGTCTCCCTATAGCATCACTAAAACTCTTTTTCCTTTTCCTTTTCTGTTCAAAACTACTAAGTGCAGTGAGCTTTCCACTCTAGGCCTTAATGGAGGGCAGGGTGCAAAATAAATATCCATCAGTTTAACAATCCTCTGCCTTGATAACTGTAAAATCCTTTGTAAGCTTCCTGTTTCAAAAATGCCATGGCCAAACGGACCTTCTTCCCCTGATGGGATGCTCTGGCCATTTCATCCCACTTCTTAAATCAATCTCATTGGCTATCTACATCCCACAGGATTTCCAGAATCCCCATATTCAGGTCCACTGCCCTGAGCAGTCCCCTCTTCTCACCAGGCACCTGGTGCCACCCTCTGCCAATTCTGCTGGGTTTGCTTTGATCTCATCCCACAAGCACTTTTGTGCCTTCTACTATTCAGACGCTCTGCCTGGAATCAGCTCTTGAAGCTGATTACTACTCCATTTCCCTCTTGCTCACCCTCTCTTTTCTACTCTGTCAAAGACTGTCATCTTTTCCACACACAAAACTAGAGAACCCTTCAATTACTGATAGAGAGGAAAAATATTACATTTAATACCACCAAACACACATTTCCAAGTCTGTTCCTTTCTTCTTCCTAAAACACCTGGCTTTCTATTATTAATTTTATTTCTAATTTTCTATTATTAATTTTATTTCCTCGTTTCGCTTCCTTTTGCAGTCCTTCACCTCCCAGTACCTGCATTATACATTTCTTTATGCCTAACCATTTTCTGTTCATCACCTTGGTTTATGCCTTCTCTCCTGTGTTTTCCAGTGAACATGGCAGGTTTCTACCAGACCTTGTTCTGCCTGAGAACAGCCTACCTCATTCCAGGCAATAAACAAATAACACAGCACTTAAAATTCAGCAAGGCAGAATCAGAGAGATGGCTTTGACTTTTTTTTCTCCTTCCCTCTCCCCCTCTCTCATCAGCTACTGACATTTGTAAAATTCCAACCGACTCTAATAAACAACAAAAAGTTGTCCCAGTTTCCTCAGAAAGTGAGGCTTGTATGACCACAACCTGCCAATCAGTTCCATCCTGACCACATTCGTACCCATAAGTCAATATCAAACAACTAATATGACAGTAAGAACCCAGAGGTTATCAGTGGTGAAGCAAAGAGAAACTCAAATTAGCATCTTCATTAAGTGTGGGATGCAGCAGCCAGCTGGCCTGACCAGCAGAGTGGCGGGGCCACCCATCGTTACGTGCCCGGCTTGGGAGCAGCCAAAGCACCTCTGGCCTGTGCCCAGTGCCCAGTCAAGGGAGGGAGCTGGAGCACTGAGGAGGGTCTGGTAGACAAAATAACTCTGTGATAGCCAGCCTCCCTTAGTTTCCCTGCTTACAGTCAGGGAATCATTAGTCTTTAGTCTTTCAAAATTTAGTCTTGAATCATTTCACCCAACACCAAAACATTGCCTCTATCATCTTTTCCAGATCCTTTTCCAGGATCAGAGAGCTGTTAAGAATGTAACACCAACGCACCAACATTTACAACACAGAAGAAGCATTTTTCTTTTTGTTTCCCCCGACCAGAGAAGGAACAATAAGCTCTCTACCTTTTCTGAATGATACTGGGATTCGCAGTCACCAGCTGGGTTTTTGATCCAACATCCTTGCTGTATTCACTGGACAGAGGAGGAAGGTTGCACCTGTGAGTAGGAAGACAATCAAGATTTTAAATGACATTCAGGACTGACAGGCTTCAACCTCAGTTTTTTCTAATTTGCAAGTTTTCAGATGAGCTGTTGGTTGGATTTAAAAAAAAAAAAAAATAAAGCTGTCCAAAAATGAAAAGTGCTGTATAAATACTAGACCAAGCTACAGAAGTTCCCCTGTACTGCACCTATAATCGCATTTTTGCTCAGCACATGCTCTCACTGGTAGCAGGAAGAGGATTTTTTTTTTTTTTTACCACATTGTGGGGAAATGTAGAAATAAAACCTTTTGCAGGGATAACCTTATCTAACTCCTAAGCAAAACCAGACACAGGACAAGCTATTCCAACAGGCCGAGAGGCTGGTTTTATCCTATAGCAAAGTCATCTTTTTCCAAACTCTTTTAAAGTTCTGGTTTTCACTCTGTTCTGTCTTGTGTACAGCATCAGGCTCCAGAGTGTTACCACTCTGGTATTACAAGCATTCCACATCTTGCAAACACTGGGCAACTGGTGTTTTTCATAATACATTGCAGGGTATCTTCAGCATACAGATCATACCAAGAAAACACAGAGAAAAATTTTAAGTGGCTATTTAAATATGTGCATCTCAGTTCTGCTCACAGACTTGTTCTGGTGGGCCAGATGATAATGTAATAAAGAGAAAGTGACTGAGAACATTTTCTTTGGAAAGCCAAGACTCCAAAAAATGGAAGTAGAAAGAAACTTCCAGACAACTAACAGCCCTAAATGCTCCATAGTGAATACCTAGGAGAAGAAGGAAGGTGCTGTAAATAAAGATGAAAATACATTAAAATAGTATCCAAGCCTATGCACTGCTCCAAAAATCGCAGTCAGGAGAAATCTACTCAATACATAGAGATTACACCAAAAACGGGTTTCAAAAGATTCTTCATTTCAAATTTGTCCAACATTTAAGATCAAAGATCTTTTTAATGCTTAAAAGGCAGAAATGATACCACGATTCTCAGAGAGAAGTAGAATTTGGATTTTTTTTCAGAAAAAGGCTTTTATTTTTTTTATGGTTTGGGGTTTTGTTGGGCTTTTTTTTAAAAAAAAAAAAAAGAAAAATAAAAAGGTTTGGGCTCTATCATAACCAAATTTGCCCTCCAATTTTTCAGTTCAACCATGGAATGAGGACATCCCCATTTGCACATGCTGGTTTCAGTGGTTTTCGGCAGCCTGCTGGAAAAGTACCACATGGAGACAGAGCACATGAGGTAAGGAAAGACGAGGGGCACGCTGGAGTGGCAGCTCCTGCTCCCACTGAGAGCATGTGCTGAGCGAACACCGACCCTCAAGAAGGGGTCCAGCAGCCCCTGCTTGCCTTAAGCTCTGCAGACATCCACCTCCAGAGAGGATGAGGCCCCAGCACTGGAAGAGGGCAGGCAGAGGCACAGAGAGTTTTTTATGTTCATGACTTCTCGTCTCATTACCAGGGAGACACGGCTTCCTTTGCTGTGCGTCTTACACCTGTGAAGGGCTACGTCATTTTTCTCACCATCTTCTGTATTAAACTCTCTGTAGCACTCCACTTCTGCACGCATCCTCCAGGCAGATGACATCAGTCAAGAAGCCCTTGAGGCCAACAACGAGTTGCTTATCTGATTTTTTTTATCTTAATAATTCAGAGACCCATTTCCTGCACTAGCGAGAGGCAGGAGCTGGGGAAGCGAGCCATGGTTCAGTTTTGATGGCAGTTTCCAGGAGCTACTGCAGAAACTGTCAGGCAGCTCTTGCATTACACGTTGCCATACGCTTCCGCCACGCTGGGAAAACCAGCCTTGTCACAAGGGATGTCCGTGCTTGCACAGCAGCCACTGCCTCTGTTGGCATTTTCATTGACCTCTGCAGCGTTGGAGAAGGGTTCCAGGCACCTGTGTCAGCGCAGTGCAGCCAGCAAGGCTGTGCAAATTCCCAGCTGCACCCCCACGTGTTACAGTTCTGTGCAATGTTAGTGCCCAGCGAGGGCACTTGTGTGCACATGGTATACTCTTAATGCAAAACATCCCAGATTCCCTAGGAAAAAAAAACACAGTAATGCTGTATCTGCATGCATTTGCATGCAAATACCAGCTCTCAAAACCATATTCTTAAATTCATGCCATCAGGAAATGCTAAGGAGAAAGACAGTGAAGTCCCACCTATAGGGAACACAGATGAATTCAATCACTTTCACTGAGAAAAATAAAATTTCTAGGGACGTTTTCTCCTTTTCATGACTATACTTGTTAAGATATGCACAATGTATTGAGATGTCAGTTAGGAAACAGTTTTTAGCTCGGTCTACCACAATTTAAGAGAAGCTAGACAACTTAAAAAGAAGCCAGAAAAGAAGAATCAAAATAAGAGGTTTCAGAAAACACAAATCATTGAGAAGAAAAACAAAGCCAAAAACTACAAACACAGAGGAAGTTTAATTCCCAGACATAAAGAATGATAAAACTAAAAAAAACTGAGAAAGGTTTACATGAAACAACATTAAATAAATAAATAGACAGATAAATGAATAAAGACAGCAACAGGTTGCTTCCTGAACCTGCACTCGGTAGGATGCAAATTAATGAGACTAATACTATTTGAAGAGGTTGTAGAAATCCTTTCAGTAGCAGTTTTCAATGGCAGGTCAAACAAATATTTGTGAAGCAAGACATATAGGTGATTTGCCTCAGGCTTAGGTGACCTCTGGCAGATGACAGTTTAACACTCTCAGATTTGAATAAACACAAACTCATGGGGCAAGCTTTTAAGAAGCCACTATGGGATGAAGTTTAGTTAAAGGCACTATGAAAGACCAAGATGTCTCCCTAGTTTTTATCATCTTAACATCTCAACAATGAAATTTCTTTCACACATCCCAGATGCAATGTTTAAACACATCTAATTCTTTTCAACAGTAAGTCTCATTCCTACCTTGTTCTGCATGAAATACTAAAAAATGGTCTGAGCATCCAGAAGAAACTCTGCAAGAAATAAGTTGGTTGACAGAAACTTCTTGGCCTTTCAGATCATTTTCTTGAACAGATCAGCAGAGTGGCGAGTGTTGTGCAGATGAGGAACACACCAAGAAACAAAAGACTCATCCTAAGAGACATCTTTCTAGTTATCTTACTCTTGCTCCTGGTACTAAGGAGTAAGTACGTGAGTGTGCAGGAAAGGAGGAAGTACCAGGACAGCGTTTCAGGCCAGTATTCTTTACATGTGCCTCACTGGAAAAATAGAACATATTGGTCTTATATATAGAACACCAATATGACTTAGACCCAGCCTGTAGTTAGGGGAAAAAAAAAAAAAATGTCAACAGGCACAGTGGTCTGTGTGCACCTTTACGACATCTGGGACCTCACAGTTCAATAGGTAGGAAGGGCTGCAAGGGTAAAACGAGAGGGAACCCCCAAGCCTCGCCAGGCAGAAATGGCTCTTCGGGGTTTGGCTCAGCCAGCAGTCCGTGGCCCACAGGTGGAAAGAATCCAGGCAACTTGCCTGACGCACGTGCACTTGGTAGATGCTCTACGACCATCTAGCTATTTTAGAATGGTATATAAGCACAGACACTAAGCCCTAGGGAGTAATACGAATTTAATATGCAATTGCAAACATTCAATTTTATTCCTTTGTGGCACCTTGGCCAACATCAAGACAATAATTGTATAACGCAGCTGAAAGGCGCGTTTCTCTGGACTTGTCCACAAACCCCGAAGTGCCACCACATTTAACCCCCTCAGCTCCACCTGGGCTGGTATGGCTAGATGGCACGGCACAGTGTGATTACAGGATAACAGCTTGGCCTCCCTAAACCAGGACAGCCACTAGTCAACTCGAAATAGGTATGAGTTGCTTCTCGTTTTGGAATAAAGTCACCAGCAATCTGCTGAGAGAAGTCCTCACAACCCCCTGCTAATTTACAGAGAGAAACCCCCTCTCTGGGAGACACACAAACCACAGCAAAGCCATGGAAAGCGGTTGGAGGAATGGGAGAATCATGAGATGTAGAAATATGTCTTCAAAAACTAATGCCAAGAAAATGTGTCTCTTCTGTCAAATTCTGTCAGACAAAAACATTGCTTAGGGTTTAGTGCCTGACACTTGTCTCTTGAAATAAATGTTAGCAGGAAGGGAGGGGGAAATTATTTTTTTTTTCCCCTCAGAAATAAGGATTGCAACTTTGAAAACCAGCCAGGTATCAGAAAAGCCCATTCCAACCACAGTACCTAAATACGTAGCCCATATGCCACACACCTTTTTCATTGCAGATGCCTCAGGGGCTGAGAACTGCTGCTCTTTTAATCTCTGTGTTGGAATAATTGTGTTTGTAGAAGATGCTCAGCAATAAGAGGAGTTTAAACTCATTAATTAACCTTAGTGATTACAAGATATCAGAGAAGATGACTGCAATCATATGATAAGAGATTATGGAAATACATGTAAATAAAATTTTAAAAATATATATGAATGGAAGAAAAGAACAAGGGCAAAACCTGGGATGACGTTTCACACTGTGGATATACTTGAAAGATATTACAGAAATTACTTTAAAAATATGAAAGATGTTATGCAAGTCACTATTGTGTTCTTTCTCTCTCAGCTCTCAGATTATAGAAATCAGATTTAGAAAAGATCAACTAAATCCTGTCTTCTGCCTTCTATAAAAATATTTTCTCCCAGTGGTGTATTAGTTTCTAACCCAAAAGAACGGAAACATTTTTCATGAATATGACTGCACATCACTAATACAATACAGCCTGCAGGCAGCTGCTGGGATTTTTGCAGGATTCTCACTATCACTTATTTCCAATTCAAAATAAGTTCTGTACAGATAATGGTTGTGTTACCCTCCCTGGAGAGAAAAGGATTTTTCTGATCAAGCTACAACTGCTGCTGTTTTTTTTTTAAAAAAAAAAAAAAAGTTTCTATTGTTTTTGTAACTGATTGGTCCTGCAGCATTTCAATTTCCCATTGCATCTAGATAATATTACCATGGTATATACCCACAGTTTCATATATTTAGTCTGTGGAACACCTAAGGAGTTTTGCAGTAATGGCAATCAGCACGCTGCCTCTCTCCCCCTGTGCCTTACATCTTCTCTTTTGTGAATGCTCTAAGTATATGTTTCCTTTTGCCTTTAGTTTGTTGTATTTCTTTGCTTTAATGTTGAAGGCATTTTTGGTCTTTGAGGTGCAAAACCAGGAATTACAGTAATATTGTTTGGTTTGCAGTGAATTTGTATGGCTTCATAATAAGCCATCAGGATCTAATAAAGAGACTTGTTAAAGTGGGTGCTCATTATGCATCCATCTCAAAACCCAAAGAAACTCCTTTCTCATCTCCTGGGAGCATTCCTCCAGTTTCTCCCCCATAACGTTTTTCTTCTTCATGCTTAACAGGGAGGAACTAATTTCTGCCTTTCTTCCTTAAAGAATGCAGATCTAGAAAGTGCCAAATTCAATCACAAAAGCAGTAGCTGGTTCAACATCCCTCTTGACAGGTTCTTACAACTTCAGAAAGGCTGGACGGAAAGGAAATGCGAGGAACCCCAAATCAAGGAAAGAGGTTCAGCCTTTCCTCAGACAGTCAACCAGAAATCAACCTTCAGGGAAGACAAACACAGGAACATTTTAGCTTGTTCCAACTTATTTCTTAAGCCTTGCCCCATAAATCAGTACCTACTCATCTTGAATTCAATGGGTTGCATATGACAGCATTTGGACTCCCAGAGGACAGAACGATGAGGATGAGACCCTGCCTAACACTGCATAACTAAAGAGAAAAGCAGCTCTTCAGTACCTCTCTGTGACACAGCACAACCACCTGCAGGCTGTCCCCACACTACACACCCATTTGCAGAAGCCAGTCAGAACTCTCTTTTTTGCCTGTCCTCACACTTTCACCCAAATCGCTTCTGTAAAGCACCCTGCAAAGGGCAGGAGGGGAACAACAAATTAGAGTTGATTAATCACAACTGAATAGCTTTGAAAAGTCCACGACTTGGCAGGGGGAAGGGGAGACAATGTGTCATTGAGGTTTCTGTCTTACCGCATGACAAAATCTGCTTGATCTATTTGTTTGCCGCAGCCGCTCCTTTTCAGGATCCCACCGTTTCCCACCACGGAGCATTTCTTCAGTGGCAGCTGGAAGGGAGTAGCCTAGCAACACAAAACAAGGACTGGTTTTACAGAGAACACACACATCTTTGTAGCAGCCGATCCTTGAGAACCCAGGGAGCTGGCAGGGCTCAAAGTGATGAAAGAAAAGGGAGAACTAGGAGCTAGGGGGAAAAAAAAAAAAAAAAAAGTACAGAAATACAGAAATTAGCTGGTAAGTAGATGTGGAATAGGTCTTATCTCTACCCCCCCAAACCAGGATGCGACAAATGTGATAAAGAAGATAATAATATTTCTGCAAAACCAAAACCGCCGAGTCCTGACGCAGATACTGACCAAGCCAGGCAGTCAGTGAGCCTTCTAGCCAAGCTGGATGGACACAGGGGAAGTAAGACAACCAGGAAAAAAAAAAGAAAAAAAAAAAACAAAACCAAAACTAACATGAAATTGACCTTCCTTAACTGACATACAAAAGACAGCTCTGGGGAAGACAGGAAGGAAGGAACATGAACAGGGTGATGACAGAAGGGCACTGGGAATCAGGAGTCACCCTGGCTCCCTCCATGGTTTTGCTGCTGGGACGGGTCACTCTGACGCCTCAGGCAAAGTTATGAGGAGCTTGACAGCAGTTGCTAAAGAACTCAGCTGCCCAAACACAGCGTAAATTAAAATTAGAAAGGAACCATTTTAACTAAGGAGCTCTTGTAGTGCTTAGCAGGGTATAAAAGTGCAAGGTCAAATTGTTATGCTATCCTATGCATCAAGCACTGTATTAAATCAGATCTGTATGGTCATCTTCACGCCAGAGGATCTCAAAACTATGGGTGGGACATCTTCCTGTCAGCCCTAAGTCATTCACCTTTAGTGAGGCTGGGACAATCACTTAAACAGGACACAGCACATCAGTGCAGCCCAGCATAGTAAAAAAAAAAAAAAAAAAAAAAAAAAAAGTGGGGGAAAGCAA
>JAVJGJ010000057.1:18395930-18450079 GCA_035590215.1 Microhierax caerulescens
CCCAGAATATTAAAAAAAAAAAAAAAAAAAAAAAAAGTGGTGAAAAGACATGTGAATTTAAAGCAGTGTAATTTAGTTATGAAATGTAATTTCTCTACATTACAAGACTTAATATTCTCCTCATGCAAAAAAAAAAAAAAACCAATGTGTGGGGATTTTTCATTTATCAAACCTGTCAAAACCTGACTTTGCAGTAGAGACAGAAGTCACTGCACAGGCCCCCGAGAACGCAGATGCCGGGGTGACTGGATGCAGCATTGCAAAGCAGTTCTCCTCTCCGGGAGGACAAGGTAGAAAGGCAGCAGCATTTGTCCTCACTTACATGTACAAAGAAATGTCTAACATTGCATCGTGTGTTCACGGTCCAGAAAGCAGACCCAGCATTACAGCACAAACCCTGTATTTCTTTTCTTTCTTAGATTTATTCCCTTTATCTTCTTTTCTCAGCAAACTAGATTCCATTCAACTAATATAAACCCACAACCTGCTTTCTAATCAAAAACATTACAGCATTTGATTATCCTAACTCTGGATTAAGATATGCTAATGCAGAAAAATAAATTTTAGCTTCCTAAGGCCCAGCTACCATTAGGACACCAGTGATAGCACAGAGGAGCTAAGCATGTAGCTGCATTCTTGTCCTGCATCTTCCTTCTCAAGAACATTTAATTTACACAGTTATTAAACTAGGAGTATATCTTGAAATTTAAAGGACGTCTCATCTCTGAGGTGACCCTGACCAAATGAGAGCTCACATAGCCAGTAAAAGGCCAGGGTGGGTGGGGGGGTGGGGGGATAGAAATCAGAGGAAACGTAGGAGAGATATGTTTTATAAATAAATAAACCTTTTTTATTCAAGATATATCAAAGCCCCTTGCAAGACAGCTAGTTACATAAAGGCAAGGTTGTCACAAATCACAGACAAAGGCAGCAGCCATTAACATTAGCTGTAGTGTTTAAGAGGTGTGGACAGTCCAACATAAATTCTGTGGCTTTAGTGCATGTTGAGTTCCTTTAGACCCCCAAAATAAACATTTAGGAGTCCCTAAATGCTTTGAAATTCTGTGAATTACAGACAGCCTTTTTTTTTTGAGATCCTCAAGCCTATTGCTTGAGAGCACTTGCTGTCCTTCAAGGGAGCCTTATGTCCTGTTATGCTCAAACAGGATAATATTAGTTGTCACTTGCATATATACTTTTGTTTCCAAAAGCACAAGAATCTTTGAAACTCTTGTCCTTCAGAGAGTCCATGAAAAAAACAAACGAGATCAGAGTTGTCACGGTGATTTGAGGGAGCCAAAGGAAAGCAGAAGGGGCAGATAATATCACCACGGCGGTTATCCCTCTGCGAAGAAATCCACTCACTCTGTGGACATAGGAGGAAAACCAGGCTGAGTTCTCTGAACAGCCACCATGCCCTCAAAAGCCCACAGAAGCTCTTGCCTCACCCAGCAAAGTAATGAAAATTCATGTGGCACGGTCAATGGACAGAGTCTACATGCCACAGTGTAGCTTAGAACGTTCGGCAGACGCATTTCACAGAGGATCTTACTTACAAACTCTCTACAGCCATTACACAAAAGACCTGGTTCCAGTACCCTAACAGGGGGGGTGTGTGTGTGTGTGTGTTATAAAGGCCTAAGGTTTAAGCGCTCCTGCTGCTTGGTAGGTGTTCAGCTGCTTTGAGCTTAACGAAGAGCAATTGCTTAGAATGACCTGAGAGAAACCTGCATTTGTTATCTCCCACGTGTACTTCAGACATTTAAACCACGGATCTGTGTTACTGCTGAGACCACAGCGGCATTTCAGGAACTGCCCTGAGCCTCTTTGTCCAAACAAACTGCCCAGCCACAGGCAAATCACACAAGTCTTAAACGCAAGTGTTGCCCATAAGCAACTATGACACATGGCTCCTTTTTCTCTCTACAAAAGGCATTTCTCCTTTTCCTTTATCAGAGGAACAAGGCTGCTGGGCTTTGAAATTGTTGGGAAATCACCACCCTGGAAGCTAGCAGCAGCACACCCGACCCAGTGCAGGACACTAGTGCGATGGCACACTTCCCTCCCACACCCCAAGGGTGCTCACCCAACAGACAGCGCAGATAGAGGCGCCCAGAGGCTCTCCAAAGCCAAAATGCCGAGGGCTTCACTCTGTGACTACCCATAAGCACCCCGCTCATCGCTTCCTTTGAGCTGCCCAAAGTAAGAGGTGCAAACGGCTTAAGCAAAATTGCAACACAGTTAACCAAAAGGTAGCTGCAGCCCTAAGAGCAGCAGAATTACTCAGCTTGTTACTAGCTTTCCACAGCATTACTGGACCTTCAAGATGTTTCCCTGCATTCTCTAGCTATTCCTACTGATGGCTTGTCAGGGTACGCACCATGGATTTAAGGTTGAATTTAGTATTTAATTAATTATCAAACCCTGAAGTTCTTTTCCTCTAAGGGTAAAAAAAAACATCGAAAAGGAACTCCAGTAACTTTTGTTTCTCCATGCCAAGTGATTTTGTTGTATTTTCATGGTGTGGGTAATGTGCCTTCAGATTTTTTGAATGTTGTTGGGGTTGAAGGGTTGGAAGAATGCTACAACTTGCCCCAGAATTAAACTGGCTTTACTTTTTTGTAAAATAGACTTAGACATTACTTGTAATTTCAAGTAAGAGGCAATTTTCAATCAAGAGTGTTATATTTTTAAGGTGATGGTGCTATTTGGAGATAATACTATACAGTATTGTCAAGTTTGCTACTAGGTTTCTATAACAAGCAAAATATGTTTCACAGGACATAGAAAAACCTTCTCATGCTTTTCTTCTTTACCACCCACAGCATGACTCTTTGCTAGGCAAATTCTCGATTCATAGTTAACAACATGTAAGTTCTTACATCGTGGGGACCCAACTGTCATTTGTACTAAATGCTCACAAAGAGCTCAGTTGTTTTTCTCTTTAAAATTGTAAGCTGGCCTAACAAATGCTCGCTTTGGACTGTAAAGCTGTAACAAAAGAATTTACATTAATATCAGCTTGATGAAGCTCTGTTATTCTCATTGTCAACATATTTGTTGCTTTCTTCATTCATAAAATTTTAATGAACAGCTGGAGTCTTGTGGGTGGGCTAGAAAAAAACAGCACAGTGTCAGTTCATCTAGTGTACGAGATAAAATGAAAAAGCGACCAACTCATCCCGGTTTTTAAGGAATCATTACCACAGAATCTGTGAATACTGTTAACTAAAACCACTCTGCATGCTGGAAATAGGCAGGATGATTTCCCTTTAAAAGTTACATTTCAAATAATTTTAAAAAGGATTGCAAAAGGTGGTTTTTAAAAGGCATCTCCAAACAAAACCAAAGACAGAAAGGCCCCGTTGTCTCATTTTCCCTGGTTTAAAACAATGACACTCTACTAATAATCAATGAAGATGTTCTAGTTGATATTCATGCAAAGGAAAGAAGAACTTGCACATCCCCCTCGAATTCAATGACAAATAAGCACAGAAAGCAATAGACTAAAGACTCCCTGTTGAATATAGGACTAATTTAACAAAGCATCTACCCAGCAATTCACTGATTAGTTTCATCATTCATCTAAGTAGAAATAAATCATTGTCATCAGTTAAAAGAACATTACACAGTACTAACAAAATATAATTTATTTTAGCTAATGCTACCCTAATTCACTTTGATTTCATTGTTAGGTTGTTAATGCACTAATTTCTGCCCACTCCCTGCCAAAGACTTTAATCAGCAACCACGTTCTCACTGGGAAAACAGGAAAAATTACCGTATTCAGCCTCTGATTTAGTGCTGAAGATGTCAGAAACATTGAAAATACCGAGAACTTAAATTAGGATAAAATGTTTTTTTAAATAAGCATTTCGAATTTGCAAGAGGTGCTGTGATTTTACTGTCCCTTTTGAGAAAGCAGCACCCCAATGAGAGGGGTGGTGTTCTACTGATTTTCCTAAGGAGCCAGCAAAACCCCCAGAGTCAACGAAAAGGCAAATTCAGCTCTTAATAAAACATTTTCTTACACCTCTGCATTAAGATGCAGCTGACACTTTAAAGGATAGCTCTCTGTGTGCCAGCCACAGGTAACACGGCCTTGGTTTTTTTACACTGTCAGACATGGCGGGGTGGCAAACGCTCCTTCTTCATTGTTTACAAATCATCTTCGGTCTGATGGGCCTTTTGTTCCTCCCACAGAACTGTCAAGACATGACAGCTCGATGGCAACCGGCTCCAAAAAGCATATTCTCCGTGGAGGAATGTGGAGGGTGGCTGTGGTTCCTTGCCTTTCACTCACTTCTCTCTGCCCAGCTGCTCCCATCCTGCCCTGACCTGGGTACAGGGGCCCAGGGAGTAACGGCAATGTAACGAACATCCCAGAGGGCAGCAGGAGCTGCTGCTCCCCAGACAGAGAGGACCTCTCAGCCCACCTCCTACACTAACTATATTTCCTACATACTACATTTCACCGAGACAATGCTTAGGGTTAGAGTTTGGGGTTTTTTTAAGTGAAAACTGAAAATTCTGGAAAATAAAAGATGGACTTCTTTTTGAGGAAGACTTCCTTTCAAATCAGACGCACTGTTATCTCAAAGGTCTTGCATGTAGTAATTCAGAACTTCAGACATTTTACAACATAAACCTGTTTTCAGCCTGGCCTTTATGTTCGTAATTACTGATTGAAATAACCCTACGAAGTCTGAAATGCATCTAAAATTTTAACAATAATTTAGAACCCACTTTTGTATAGAGAAACAGAGGAGACATGGATTAGAATGAAAGTGTCTGAGAGCTGGAAAGGGAGAAAATCATTTCTATATCACAAATCTTAAGAGAATGTTGTGGGCTGGAAGATGTATGCACTTTAACGTATGAAGAAACCACAGTGATACTTCACTGACAGAGCTACTGGATGCCATGTAACTCCTAAATTGTTTTGTGTTCATGCAAAGCTGTATTACAGAAGTGCATTAGTGAAACTGTTGAAAGCTGTATTTCACACGTGCAAAATCAGTCAGAATCACAACGTTATGTTCCATTGAGACTTGCTAAATGTGTTACCTGTAACTCGTACAAAATTTTCTATATTCCACTAATATGTGAAATAATGTGTCAAGCAAGAAGCAAGCCAAAACCCTGGCCTCTGTGGCAATGCTGTCACGAAACAGAGGGACTTAAGAGTCATTTTGTGGATCAGAATGAATCAGACTAATCCCAGGCATGCAGCACACTGCCCTTTTTGTGTATTCTGATTACGAATGTTAATAAATAAACTAAGCACGCTTTTTCCAATTCTGGATTCAGATACTACACTCAATATATTTGACTAAAAAATTAGTGCAATGAGAAACTGTGATAGTGACCATGAAAATCCCTCTAGGAAACAAGAAAGACACCCTACAGTGGACATCCAGCTACATTCTTTAGTTTAGGGTTTTTACTAGTTTCCTTGCTCCACAGAGGCATTGCCAACTAACACATTTTGAAACCTGAAGCTCATTTCTGGTACAAAAGAGAAGTGGTCTAGGTGGGGCAAGCTTCTCTGTAACACCATGCAAGCATGTCTCACAACAGCAGTGTCTTTATCAAGGACTGAAGTAGAATTAAACATTCAAGCTCACATCAGCTTTGTGCTCTTCACAAGTATGTAATTCAGGCGCTGTTGTTTTTCATGAGATTAATATCTCGTGACATATTTATACAGGGACACAGAACTGCAAAAGACCACTTAGGAGAGCGAACACATTGATTGCCCTGATGCTGCAGGAAACCCTCTTGTATCCAAATGGATACATGGGATATTAACTGCAGAGCAACCACACACAAAAGAGAGTACACTGCAACATACCTGCACATTCACAAAAACACGGGGTACCAGTAACTAGCTGGCAGGCACTTTTATTTCAAGCTGTACTTTAAGTAGGAACTTCAAAATGGTGTGCTTTCTAATAGCTTTCCACCCAGCACGAAGTCACTGCCAGTGAGTACTTTCCGTGAATTAAAAGAACATTTCAAATTGCTCCTGTGGCATTTCATTCAACAGAATCAGCCTTCATCCAGCCAGGATAGCGATAGCACAGTGTGGGAATTAGGCAGCGGGCGGAGGGTGGTGCAGGGGGAAGCAGGAGATCACATTTGGAGGTTGTAACCGTTTATTTTAGAAAACAGATTACTGATTGTCACAGCATTCTCAAAACTATCAAGCTGCAACAAGGTCTTTTACCATCTCATACTGGCACACTCTTCATCCCAGTCCCTCTGCTGCCTTCTCCTTGTCTCACCTCCTCACTCAGGGCATGCTCTCTCTCCTCTTGCTTCTTCCTCTCTCCTTCCTCAGCTGCTCTCTCCACTGGCTCTCAACCTCTTCCCAGAACCAGCCACAGCTGCACCTTATCCACATCAGCCAGCCCACAGCTGTATGTTATCAATGCTAATTAACCCAGCTTCATTCCTCTGCAACTGATGGTATATCATAACACTATTTTAAACAACAAACACTGTGGGAATGTGAAGGGAATTGTCCCTTATAAGAAGGAGAAACACTAATGGGTGGGAAATTCCAAAGTTCTATAAGATTACTGGATCCAAACCTTATGACCTGCAACACACTAGGACCCCAAACTCTGGATTGAAAATAATAAAAAGGAAATATTGTTTCATCATTAATCAAAAAAAGGAACTGAGAGTACTGCGGGTGGGGAGGGTGTCTCTTATTCTGGAAGGTGTTATAGCTTCCAATATTTCCATAATTTGGAGGCCTTAAGAAGGACACGAGCTGACTTTGAAACAGCTGCATTTAGATGTTCATGGAGCAGCCCAATCCCAAGTAAACTGTACAAAGTGGAAAAATACTGTACAAATCTCTTGAGAAACAGCTCGATCAGAATTTGTAAATAACTGCTGCTGTTGGTTTCTCTAATCATTTTCCCATACACTTGAATAACTCCCTTGATTTTTTCTTTTTTAATCCTGTCCAATAAGGATAAACTGATTCATAGGTCAAATCACCAAACTCTGCCAACAACCATAGAAACGTTTAGCAAATCCACCCTTTTACCTGACATTGCCAGTTGTCACGATGAGCTTAGAGGAAAACATCTTCCACTGCGTGGGATTCTCAGCCCTGCTCTGCTTTGTGAGCACCTTTGGAGGCAGGGACACCACACCCTCCCACTTAGATTTCAACTAACTCAGACTTAAATGCTGGATTGTACAGCATTTTCACACCAGTTTGCAATTCACCTCCCAGTGAACTGGCACACGATGGCAGAAAGACATGCAGACGCACCAGGTATCGCAGTGGTTATTTAATACTGCGATGAATGCTTAGCAGCAGCCCCTTCTCTTTTTGGCTTAGAGATCTAACTTTCAGATGCTGCTTTTGAATGGTTTGCCCATCCTCCACTTCTTCACTGTTCCCTTCTTAATCTGCTCCAAGTCTGACCAGAAAGGAAAAGCTAAGTATATGAAACCATATAAACCAGGGCTGCACTGATAAAATGCTCTAAGCTTAAGTCAAAAAAAGCACATTGAAACATTTTTGAGTTCTGACCGCATGCTTCATGGAAACAAGGGTAAGCACAAATCATCACTTCAGGGGGGGGAAACTAATGTCATCCACGTCTATTAAACAACAAGAACAGTTACTATTTTATGAGTTTATTGGGTTATTCTCCAGGCCTGGGAAAATGCAGTATGAACTTTTTACTTCATCACCTACACTGCAGCGTGCAATTTCCTAGCTGAGCAAGTTACTGTATATAGGCACACATTTTAATTTTTATGCACAAAAGTTTTTGTTAAATAACTATTATATTCCAGTTAGAGAAATGTAGACAGAAAATAAATAATATGATTGCCCAGTGAAAAAGTCCTCCAGCTCTGACTGTATTTTCTCCCTCAGCTATTTCAGAATGGAAGAACAGTACCAAGCTGAAACCAAAACAGAAAAGCAAAAATTGCAGGGTATCTGCTTACTTATGCCTGCTGTAGGAAAAAGCAGACAATGTACTCTCAAGTTGAATTATTCTCTTGTGAGATCATTGGACAACACACAGTCAGTGAAGATAGGAAAATATTTGGAAATCTTGCAAGACCAACTATTGTTCAGTAAGGAGCACTACTCGCTTATTTTCCCAGCTTTACCAAGGATTTCTCCACACCATTTCACATATGTGCAAGGTTATTGCCAGGAACAGTCACAAACACACAGCTCCTAAGCATTTTCAGAGCAATCTTAACCCTGCAGAACTGATGCAGGATGAATGTTTCTACAATCACATGAGCAGAATACAAATAATTGTGAAAAGCAACAACAGTTAGCATCGAACATGGGTGGGGGTAGGAAAGACAGACGAAGGAGGACTCTGAAGGTGTCAGGGGACCCATCTGAATGTATGTGGTTGATTTACTAAAAAGTTTATTCAGCCATACAAACACAAAGTTCTCAAAAATCTTATTAGTAGGACACAGTATAAGCAATAAATAAGGTTTGTTTCAGCTCATAAAAATATAAAGGGCTTGCAGTTCTACTTATATAAAGGACAATAACAATTAAACAAAAGGAATGGCTCTCTGAATTCCTGACAGGCCTCTGATCCCACTGATATGAATGAGAAACAGCAGCAAAGGAAATCAATCAACTTATACAGGCACCAAAATATGAATGTTAATAATATATAATAAATAATTAATTATAATAATAAATAAATAAATGATTTGATAATTTTAGTTATCAGGTGAAAGATACCAAAGTTTAAAGCTTTGGCTTTTATTTTTTAGTCTGTCTTAAAAGCAACAAGCTTCCATTTAGCTAGTATATCAAAAAATGAGCTGCTACAAAGAAAAGATCCACTAAGCAAAAAACATTTGTCTTTGCGTTACCCCTAAATAGTTCAAACGAACTGATGACATCTATTGAGATTCACTAGTTAAAAAGACATCAAAGGCACCTAGCAAGGATTGATGTCTCTGGGAAATTTGGAATTAGAGTTTGAGTGGAGTTTAAACACTGAGATTGGTTTCTGGCAGCATGGAAGCTCGGTTTACTTTCTTTAATACTTACAGATTTTATTTTTTTTTCTTCTCTGTTAATGAGAAAAATTAAGCCTCTTAAAGCTTCACTTATAGAGAAAAAGGAAATATCTAATTATTTTAAGACAAATTTTAGACTTTGAAAATTTCAAATTTTACAATATAGATGCAAATCTATTTGCCAATCTTTCTTGGTAAAAATCAAACCATTCTCTCTGATTCCAATTATGTAAATGTAGATAAACAGCAAAAGGAGCCACCACAGAAAAAGGTTAGCCTGGAAACATCTATGGCATCTGGCATTTCAAGGTGTTTATTATAATTGGGCAGTGATTGGATGAAAAGGCCTTATGATATCGGGCTGCCCGGAACCATTAAAAACAAAATCCAACATGTAATGTCATCTTGCAGATAGAGTGGGTTCATTTCAATGCATTACTGAATTGGATGAAACAATGGTATGAATGCAGAGAAGTGAGCCATCACATTTTTCCCCTCTCATACCACACATTAAAACCAAATACATAAAATACACTAAGAAATAAGAAACATTTTGAGGAATCATTAAATGTACCCAGCTCCAAAGAGCCATTATATCTGGGCCAGGTCAGGATCCTGCATCTATCCGTATCTTACGGCTTTGCCTTATCCTTCATCCGCAAACCTAGATGGCATGCAGGTTGGCTCCTCTAACTAACAACACAAGAAAAGTTGACCCAGAAGAGCTGAAAAGTAAGTAATAGGCTGCAAAGAAAGCAACACAAAGAATTTTAAGGACTGCAGGTAAAGCAAGGGTCTTCATTTAGAGTACTATCTTTAGGACAATCTTTCTGCAGAAATGTAGAGACACATTTAAAAGACCTTGCTGAAACATACAAAAGGTGGTCAGCAGTATAATAGGCTGTATGTATAGCAAGTAACTGCCACATTTTTTAAAAGGAATGTTTACAGAACAAGGAAGCCATTACGAGGAAAATGCCATGCCACGTAATGACACATCTAAAGGTCATGAAATCAGAAGTTTAGGATTCCAGGAAGGCAGAGAGGAAAAGCTGTTATGATTACAGAATCAATGAAGTTTCCATAAGCTATTTATTTTTTCCAGTAATGAAAACAAAACTCCTTAAAATTTTGACATAGAGGCACGAAAGTAATTCATGAACTTATTTCAATAACTCGTCATAAACTGATTTGAACAAACCATGATCATTTCTATATCAATAATAAAACAGTAACCTAACATTAAAATGTGGAAAAGTGTCATTGCATAGGACAGGGGTTGTCAAACTACGGCCCGCGGGCCGGATACGCCCCCCCCCAGGGTCCTCAACCCGCCTCCCCGGTATTTACAGAACCCCCTCACCGGGGGTTGGGGGGGGGAAACCAAGCAACCGCAGATGACTGCCTGCCACTTCATCCGCGCGCCGGCCCCCTGCTTAAAAAGTTTGAGGACCCCGGCACAGGATATAGGTTCCCCCAAAAGCCACCAGAAAGCGTTATTTGTGCAAGCCTACACAAAAGCTGGTGTGGGGCTAGGGGACGCCAGGCTCCGGGGACCAAACCCGGCCTAAGAGCGAAGCCCCGCAGCGCGGCTCCCCCGGCCGCAGCTGTGCCGGAGCGCACCGGCGCGCAGCGGGCGGCCCGCGGTCAGCACCGCGGTCAGCACCCTGGTCAGCGCCCCGCTCGGCGGCCGCGACCCGCCGCACCCGCCCTCACTGCCCGAGCGCGGCCCCTTCGCCTCACAGCAAGTGCCAGCCCTCGGCTCCGGTGTTCGCTGGAAGAATGACAGAAGGAACTGTGCCTCTGTGAGACAGCGCACACCACTTTTTCGTACCTCGATTACCCTGTTGCTCTAAGCAAACACAACCCCTCTATTCCTGATGCCCCTTTTTCAGCACATCTTGTTCATGGCATTCATCTTCTACTTTCCATTCTGTTTGGTCAGAAAAAAAAAAAAACCACCAAAAAAAAAAAAAACCCCAACAAAATCTCTTAGAGCTATAATTACATTCACTGAGTCAAGAGGTTAAGAAAAAAAAATAAATGTGTGTGGTCCTCTGTTAGAGGTTGCAATTTGGAGAAGATAATGCCAAAAGTTTTTAATTAACTGCAACACTTGCCCGCTGAATAAAAGACCATGGAGATCAGAGAAGCCACTAAGACATCTTTTGGGGTTTTTTTGTTTCTTTTCTAAGATATAGCCAGACCTGACAAATAGATTTTCAGCTTTCTATTAAACTAAACCAAACCTTATTTTTCACTAAAAGCTATTCCCAAACCAAAAGCTAATCCAGGGCAAACTGATGAACATCAAGATGACTCGGTGGGAAGCTATTAACAAGAATGCACTGGATTGATTCCTCACTGAATGCTAAACACTACAGACCAGCAAGCTACCTGAAGTCTAGAAGTTTTTGGGGGGCTGCTTCAGCCCTTTTCAAGCCCTAGGCTGGAGAGAGAAGTTTAACAACAGTAAGCATTTGAGCCTTGTGACTTGGAAGAGGACAGCAGTAAAAGAGCAAATTACTTGGAGTTTGTCAGTGGAGAACATCTGGGATCCTAGTAGGATGATAGGTCAATACTTAGCCCCGTGCTGAACTCATTCTCTGTACTTGCTGGCATGTAACACCAACATCCAAACATGACAGATGACTACAGCTTGTATATAGCATCTTTAAACATGTATCCTTGCCAGACTTGTTTCTCTGCCTAAGAAAACCACCCCACTCTGCTTCTTATGCTCATTGTACTGTTTTAGTTTTCATCCTTTTACAAAGACAGAAGTCATACAAGAACTGCCAGGATCTTCCACTCTGAAAACTCACTTGTCTGATTTTGATACTTCCCAAACTTAATCTTCTACTTTTTCCTTTAGCTTTCTCTACTCGCATGAGGAATCTCATGGAAAAAGACAGCACAGGCTGGTTGTTGGCTTTTGTCAGGACATGTAACTGTGTCCTCTAGTTTCATCTTCCCACCGTTTATTTTTAGTGCTCTCTCAGACAATTAGAGAGAGATTCAAGTGGTGTTGCTCTCCACTCATGTCTGTATAGCCTTTAAAGGGCAAACTTTGAAAAAAATAATTGTAAAATGACATTGTGAACTTTGTACATTATATTCCTTCTCAATCGTATCCAGCTAAAAAATGTCATACTTTCAAATGATGCTTTTTCCCCTAGGTACATAATCTCTCAAAATATGACCTGTGATTAGAAAATTAGATTAGATTCTTTTCCCTTTTTTTTATTTTTACTGTCACTAGTAAAAATTCTGCACAAGTGGACCACTTAGATCTTCCATTTTTGTGCTGGTCTCCTGACACTGCCATTCATGATACCTGGAGACAAAAGATTATTAGAACATTCCACTGTAACAAAGAAGTTAACAACAATACTGTGCTATTCTCCAGTAGGTAAGAAAGTAATGACTTCAGTGACTTCAGAATATGCAGAGAACAAGTAGATTAAATAGATTATTTTTAATAGCATCCCTTTTCTACTCCTAATTACATTCTCATGCCACTCAACCTCAATCCATGCTCTGTCTGCCAAGAAAAAAAAAGTGTCTTGGATTGCCATAGCTGCCTTTTTCCTCATCTTTTTTACTCAGCTTCTCCTTTGCTTTAGGAAAGCATGGCCCGTTTGGGTATTTACCTTCATTGTTTCTACCACCAACACAGACAAGTTGGCCTAGTATATGGAAAACAACCGTAATAAAGCTGGTTTTTCTGGTCTGGTACACCTGCTAGGTGTACAGTTGAAATCTATGGCTGGATTAACTGTACCACAAGTCCTTTACATGCCACCTGCATAAGGAAGCTATTTGCCAGAACATAACAGACCAACGCAGAAGAGCACCTGGGCATTAGGGGCTATGGCATACGCAGTGGCACTAGCACCCTGTGACCACATATGGAATAACCATAAACCAGAGGTGGAAGTCACATTTCTGACCCATCTCATGCTGTCACAGTGAGACAAGCACTTTCCGAGAAGCAGCTTTACCAAAGACAGATTGCACTTGTTTTGAGGGCAAGAAGCTAAGAGCAAGCAAAGGAGGAGGTGACAAGAAGGGCTTTTGCACTATGTCCTGTCAAAAACATTGCTGATACCACTATGCTTTACCTCTGTTATCTACTATGATTGTCCCCCAGATTAACACCACTTGTTTGATGTGAAATAAGACTAGTTGGGCTGTCATCTTAGTTAAAGGCTATCTTAGAGGTAGTCTGGATGACCATAAGAAGTTTATTAAATCAGAGACCTCTTGTGGGGAGGATGGTAAAAACCTAGGAAAGGTGATGGTCCTTATTGAGCTGGAGTGAAAGACCTGCAGGCTTTGATGACAGAAAACCCAACCTGGAAATAAAGATAAGGGTCCAGCACAACACTGCTACTCCCTCAGCCCCTTGGATGTCTAACAGAGTAACAGCACTACACAAAACTGCCTGAGGAGTCTGATAATAGGGAACACTCTTACTGTATAGAAGTTCACACATGTACTATCTTCTTTTCTTTCCCTTCAAGATCACACAGATTCACTTCCGAGTTAAATACCAAAGTGAAACCTTACCAGAACTACAGAGTTTCATTGAGGTTTTGTATGGCAATCTTGGAAGCCTGTGAAATTCATAATCTTTCATATATTGATTCAGCTGAAAAAAATATGGATATTAATTAACAACCTACATTTTTTGTTCACAACAAAGTCCAGTTGCAAAACTTCCATTTGAGCAGTGAAAGTTTTCACCAAGGTTTCATTAAGCCTTAAGAGGCTACTTGCAGACACAACTGACTGGCAGATACTGCACGCCAAATATTGCAGTGAAGAGGAGGCTGTTATACACCACCACGCTAAAGATAAATTAGCAGTGATTCTACATTAGAATTCAAAATGGGCAAGTCTTTCACATTGAGTTTGGCAAAGTAGTGGGTCACAGGCTACAGTATTTTGTTTAAAACACTTCTCCCACTCTTAGTTAAAATTCAGACATCCAAATTCACTACATCACAGAAATGATACAGCTCCATTGAACTTGCAGTAACTGAGGCGTAACGGGACTCTACACAGAGCTACAAGCTCGCTGCACATCCAGAGACCTCATCCCCCAACAGAACAAGAACAAAAGCCACCTGCTCCAGGGTAGGAGCCATACTCTCTCAGGACATCGAGGGGCTGAGGTGAAACACTTCCTCAGACTTCTCAAGCCTCAGATATTATGAGCAAGACTCATCCCCAGCATCACATTCCCCCACTACAGCACCACCAATATACAAGTTGGTCATTCTCTACTGCTTTAGGACTACTTATCCCAAGTGCACTTGCCTGATAGGCACACAGGCTGCTAGCGAAAGAAGCTGCAGTGTGACTCCCACCACAGTCTCACGCCCAGAGAAAAATGATGAAATGCCATTCCACCCAGGGCTGCAGCCTCGCCTCCCAGAAACCTGTCACAAATATTGCATGCAGTCACATCCACGATCTCATGGCAGCTAACTTCCCCGCAAGCACCTCTGTGTATCTTCCCACTGGGTGGCCCAGGGGATAGCTCCATGGAGATTTATATATTGGGTCAGTAAAAGGTGAAGAGATACCTCTTCCAGGAGCACCACAGAGCAGGACACAAGGTTTCAGGCGGCCAGCACTCAGCATTTCTCCCTTTCTCTCTGCTGCCATGCACAAGAAAGTATTCCAAAATGAAGACACACAGGCAGACAGAAAAAAAGATTTTGTCTGCGCCCTGTAGATCTGGTTGATATGAAGGACAGACCTCTAATGCAAAAGCTCATGCTTTAGTCAGATAAAAAAAATCTCTAATGCCTAACCAGAAACATGTGTACCTATGGAAAAATATCAAGCTGTAATATGGAGGGGTTTCAACAGATTTCATTGGTAGATAATCAGTTGTACCTTGTCAGTTACTTCCAAAGTGCTGAATTATGTAATTTTATATTCATATACACACACATCTCCCTTTAAAGTGAGAGTTTAGCATCAAAAATGCAATTATAGACTGTAATGGCTGGGAATAAGCATTAAATAGGGAAAATGACAATTAATCAAGTTAAAACAAGCTCCATAAATTAATGAAAAAAATATTGCAATGATTTTGCAATAAACATTAGAGAAGAGCAAGTTCTCATTGTTGACCCAGCAGATGAGGTAATACCCTACACAGCTGATTGGGCACCCAAGAGATCCCGACTTTCATTGTCTCTAAACACTGACGTAATTTACATCCATTTCCACAGCCGGAGTGATGCTTTAAAGAATGAAAAGCACAAAAGTACAGCTCAATCATTAACAGCCCGAGCAGCCATAGGGATAGAAATTAAAATATTTTCTCCACAAAAATCTGTATTTCTACAGTGAATTTTAAATTTAGGAAAAGAGCTAGCATTTCTCGGTATTCTGACTGCAATCAGGAAGTGTGTCATATTTAATTTCTGTTTGGATTGTTCATGCACTGCAATTATTTGGTAGGGTAATACTTTTTATGTCGTCTGCATCGTAGACCTAGGCAGCAAATTTTCTGAAAATCGAAGTTTTAAGCTGTAGTGATGTATTTTGGTATTGCACACAGTTTGATGGGCAAAGTCAGCAGTTCTAAACCCAAATTTGTACTTCTGGGAATGGTGGAAACAAGATATACTTTGGATGCAACAATGAGTTACTGGAACTCATTACTGGGGTATGGTAAATGCTCCACCATAAGGAGTCCTTTGTATCCACAAGCAGTAACTGCACTGCAGCCTGGTAACTGCAGCCTTGTAGCACTCACACTGCAGCTGAAGCACCACTACTGCACTAGACTGAAATCACTAGATGCAACCCTACAGTTTGAGTTAGGAGGTCGGGTCAGGTCATATGGGTTCCTGCTGCCTTTGAGCCTACTGCACTGGAGAAAACAGCACACAGCACTTTGTACCTGCAGTGTCAAAATACATGAAGAAAGATGTCAAGGAAGTGTGGCCGATAGAATAAGAATCATCAGACCATACATATGCTTGGGATCTGATCTGCAAGCAGCCCTTCCACGGCACTCCAAGCACAGGTAATGGGGATTCCAAACCCCAGACAACCTACAGGCTGCAATACAGCCTCTACCATAACTGATTTATTTTCTGTTCCTTCCCCCTTTCCCATTCAAATGAAACTATCGTAAATGACTCCCGTCAAGTCCCAAAGGAGAGAAAATATCAACGCACAATGTAAATTGCTCTGTAAAAAACACAAAGTAAAAAAATCATCTTTACTTAGGTAATCATTTTTGCAGAGACAGCTTTTTTCTCCCTCAAATAAGTAGCTAGACAACTGTTGAAGGCAAAACATAAAGATAAGGCAACCAAAAGACAAATTTTGTACAAAGTACAAAACTGCATTTTTAATTTACTCCTCCTGACAGAAACTTGGAGTGCACTGCCAGTAAACGGTAGTTCGGCATACGTTAGTGAAATGAAAAAGTCCCTGAAAGTGTAATTTCAGAGAAAATGCTTTTTGAAAGAGAACTTCCATGAATTCTGGCAGAAAGGCTACTCATCAAAGCCATGCATATACATGCCACATTTTTGCAAGTTACACTGTATTTAGCTTCCTTGAAAGCACAATTGTAAATGGGACGTTGACCTCTTTACCAGAAGATGGAAGAAACTGCTTTTCCAAGAGCTGTTAAGTGACTGATTTGGATTGCTGTTAAGTTAGGAATGCCGCACATCTTATATTGTCTGCATCTACTCCAGTTTTAAGGGGATTTAAAAAATGAGCCATACTTGGCCCACTGGTGAGATGTTTACCAAAATAATTTTATATGGTTTCTAAAAATCTGATCTGTAGAGCATTAAAATAACATCAAATTCACTTTAAAATGTCATAGACAAATGTCATAACAACATGTTAATTGAGAATGGAATCAGTGTGGTTTTGTGATCTAAAGGGATCAAAAAACCCACATAGAAACAAATGGAGAGAGCAAAAGAAATAAATTCCTAATATGCCTATACTTTTAAATAATGGTTTGGGGAGAGGGCTTACCAGAAGGGATACTGCATGTTCAGACATGCAAGAAAAACATCATTACAAAAATAGTGTAATGCTGAAATGGAGAACTTTCCGCTGCAGGAAAATTCAGAAAATAAGTATGAACAACAGGATTCTAATTATGGAGGATTAAAGAAAAGAAAAGCATCACTCAGCTGCAGTTAGGTAAACCCCAACTAATACAAACTCCTGACCGCACGTGTAGTCCTTCTGCAGAATCACTGTTTCACCTTATATTGCCTGTGACCAGTAAGTACCCTGCCTGGTTTGACTTCATGTTGCTTGATGAAACTTAGCAACTAGACAGTTAAATTTCAGAAGTTAGTGCATCAAGTATAGGATATGAACTTAAAGCCCACCAATCTGAAATGGAAAAAAAAAAAAAACAAACCCAAAAAAAAAACAAACCACCTTTTCAGGCCAGGGAGCCTTCTGAACCCCTCTTTCACCACTGAGTTTCACTGAACAAGACTGGAAGCTCTGTGGCTCAGATCAGACAAATACAGAATGAACCAAAACCTCATGCAAGCACTTAAAACCTCGAAGAATTGTGCACCATTTCCTTCAGACATGGCAACAAAACAAATAACCTATATATCGCATATATTCACGAAACTGGAGTCTGCTCTAGGTTCTGTTAATCACCTCAGGTAACTGCTTGTATCCCCATCCATAAAACAGAGAATGACAGCACAAGCCGTATGGTGGGAACGGCAGAGGAAGAGTGCCCTACAAGAACCAAGCTTATCCTGCTTTAATAAAAAAATACTCTTCCTCCTTATGGAGTTTGTTTATCAGTGTTCTTATACCTTCAAACCCATAACAAACCTATCAAAATAACCGAACATTATTACCCAGTATTACTAGGGGGGGGAAAGACATCTAGACATCAAAGAAATAGGCAACAGCAAAGCAACTGCAACTTCAACCCGACACCAGTCATGAGCAATCATTTTAGAGTTGAAAAAATGACTGTGAAAACCTGTATTTCACTTCTAGAACACTTTGAATTTCACTCCAGGTGTGCAAATTACCCCAGTATCGGACTATTGGAGTAGCACTTACATGGAGAAGAGTTGTCTCGTCTTTATGCAGGATTCAAATCCCCACAGCAGGATAGAGTAGAGAAGCCAGAAGAGTTACAGTGCTGCGACACAGGTGCACAATGGCATTCATGCTCCTCGTCTTTATCGCTGCAATGACTCTCTGCCTCTAAGGTCTACAATGAGCTGCACAAACTCCACACAGCAGCCCAGAAAGCATTGACGGGGGAGTCAACTGACCCCCTAACTGTGATTAAAAGGCCAACTAGGAAGTGACACTACTAAAGACTGAAGAGTAGCAGCAGCAGGTGGGGAGGGCTGGAGACTATCTAGGGGAGATCTGAGAGCCAAAGCCAACAACACAGTGAGGAAAGCAGGATAAAGAACTGCAGCAGCAGACCAGGGAGCTCTCAGTAATGGTGCAGCACAGGGTGCTTGGGCTGGAACCCAGGAGAAACACACGCTGAATTACTCAGACATTAAGGAGTCATTAAATAGGCTCCCTCTGAACAGAGTCACACCTAAGGCTCAGCTTCTCGTGCCTGGAAGTAACTTTGTGCCGTGTAGCAGGAAAGACAACAAAGGTCTCTATTGGAGAAGCAGACATTGATCCAAAGGGATGCTGATTCTCTTCAGCAAGAGACAACACAGAAGTACGCCGGAAAGAGTGAGTTTTGAAAAATATTGATTTACTCCCACCCTCTTACTGTGACAGGTTTAACCACAAACACGTCTATAGTATAGTGTACATACCAGTTCATCTTCTATATTATCAAAATCAGAGTGCTTGGAAAAATCAAAAGAACGGCTGAAAGCTTATATTTAAAAGAATAAAACCAGGTATTATCTCACGTATGCATAGTTACTGAGAATGAGGAGTTCCACAGCTATGCTCCTTGCAGGATACAAATGCTATCAACGAAGCTAGTAGGAAGTATCTACTTTACAGTGAAATAGAACCCTGAACACTTTCTAACTTTGCCTCTTTGTTTTTCTTCTCTGAGGAAAGACCACCCTTTAAATCACAAAAAGCAGGTTTCTGATCTTCATTGGAAAAGTTATTTTGTAGGCTTTACGTGGCAGCAGGCTTCAGGGAAGTGTTCAGAAGTATAAGAGCCCAGTGGGACCAGATATCAAACCTTAAAGAGAAACCACCATTGCTAGTTATCACTGCATCGGTTTTCTCTACAACTTTTTTTTTTTTTTCCCAATTTGAAAATCCCAAAACACAGGAACTATCCAGGCATCCTGATGGCAACCTGGGGTAAATTCATACCTGAAGAAGATAGTATCTGATCCTCTCTCAAGAAAAAAGCTGCAGAAAATAACATTCTCACTACTGCATCAGGAAGCCAGGACACCAGTGATTTCACTTCTTTCATCGGGTCACACGCCAAGGATCTCTGTACCATTTAAAAACTAAATGAAAAATAAAAATCAATGAAATTGTGGATGACCTCACTTTAATACGGTGATGTTGAGCATTGTGGCATGCCATCCTCATACACAGAATTGGACCAGCATACAAAAAAGTCTAACTTTGCCCTGCAAAAGTAACAGTCTTAGAGTGAGATCAGTTCACTGAAAGAGACAGAGAAGTAGGAAAGCGTGCAAGGATTCTGCAAGACTTACACACAGCCTGCTTGCACGGACTCCAAGAAGCATCAAGTGAGAGATGATTCCCCGCTTATTGCCATGAGCAACAGAAAGGATGCTGTCAGCTGGGATGAGGACAACAAAGACAGGACAAAAACCTCCATTTTATCTCATCTGAGTGGCTGTTTCAAATTTGCTTTGCCTTTTCACTCAGGGTCTGTCTTAAGGGTTATAAACAAGTATTCTGCAGTCAGGCTAGATGAAAAAGATAAATAACTCATTCACTACATGAAAACAAAGGTTAACAAAGGCTGAAAAATGAGAGAAACAAAAAAAGTCATTCTTTGTTACCCAGGAAGAAGCCACAAAAACAAATTTATGAGTCACTAGCAGACCTGTACTCAGAAAGCAGGTACTGTTGGCTAAATCCCGGCCATGCTGAAGTCAACTGGAACATTGCTATTGACTTTGGTGTAACGCAGCTTCACTTGACCTATTTTGCAGCATGCTTGTTACTCATTTCCCCATCATGGTTCTTGTGGTGCTTAGTAATCCAGCACCTGCATTTCCCTGTTTAGTGGCCACCTTGAAAAGACAAATGCAACCACTGTGCTGGCCACAGCCACCACCCATGCTAGGACGAGGAGGTGCCAGCACTGGGTACCACTTGGAGGAGAGACCCTGAACTGGGGAACTGGAACTGCAAAAAAGTCTGCCAAGACCAGAGCCAGGAAAGCAGTGCTGGTGAGCTTAAATGAGTTAGTCTCACTTTTCAAAGGCCTTGCCTAATGCCATCGGGAAGAGAAGAGCTCCTGTCTGCTGTGCTCAAATACTGCCCAGAATATCACAGAAGGTCTCTAAGTCTCTTTCAATGCTTAGTCTGTGAAGCAAAAGGAATAGTGGTTTAGCATCTCTATCTGTTTAATGTACAGGAAAAGGGCTTTGCAGTATTTCTTCCCCACATACTCCCTACGCAGAAACCCTCATTTTAATTGTCTCCAGTCTAGGCATAGATTTAGCTGTGCAGTAACACCACACATTGGATTTGAATGACTGTAAAGTGCTTGAGGGAATTGTTATAAAGAGCAGCATACTCATACCAAGAATTATTTATCTTTGGCTTTCTCATTTCTTCTTCTGGCACAACAGCGGATCGCAGAATAGATCTGTGTAGCCTTTGCATTTATTGCCTCCTTTCACCTAAACTGTCTCCTGTTGAGCCTAGTCCCATCACTTAAATCTGCAGCATTGCTCCTGCGTAAGAAGCTACACTGTGCATACACCAAGCACTGCTGCAGGGGAAGGGAAGCGAGGCAAGCAGTGGGGTTTAGATCGAGGAAAAGGCTGGAGACCATCTGGCTGGAGGAATGTCTATTAATGAATTAGCCTACAAATAGGCTAGCCAGCCTAAAAACCAGAATATACTATTCTATTCTACATTCCTGACACATTCACAACCTCATGAAAAATATAACCAATGGAGAGACAGTGTTGTTTGGTATTATTTCATGCCCTATAGGCAGGTCTAATTTAGCTTGGCTCTATACACTGAGAAATAAAGACATACAATAGCAATGCCATGCAATCTTCACCATGCTCCCTGGAGAGGGGGCTCACCACTGGCAACTGTCCATCTATCTGTCTCCAGCTACATAAAGTACTTTCAGTCCACTGAGGTGGAGAGATGGGTGAGATTAGCTGAAGCAGACTGTCAGAGTTGTGATCACAGCACAGGGATCTTACTCTGGAAAGGAAAAGAGCCCCATTTGCTGTTCAGTCCTCGGTGCACATTACCAGGGAGAAAAGATGAGCATGTGTGTTGGGACACTAGCTTTGCCTCATTAGTAGCAACACCCAGTACGTCCTGGCTACAGGAATAATCAGCAACACTAAATACAAGCTTGTTCAAGCAGAAAGGTGCCATTGAGCTCAGCCTTTCAGAGGATATGGCATTGTTGTTTTGTACCATTCCCAAAGCAAAAGTCTGAGGATACATTTCTGAGAGCACCACATGGTTAATTGTCATGTATCTTCCTTACAGACTATCAGAAAAAAAAAAAAAAGCATTCAAAAAATGATCAGATTAAGAGTTGCAGTTGTTTAGCCTAGAGAAAAAGACTGTGGGGAGACTTGATAGCAGTCATGTGTGGAAAAGATAAGAAAAAAATAATTCTTAAATTATAGCCAAGGGGGAATTTTAAGTTAAACATCAGGAAATACATCCTACACAAGGACAGCAAAGTACTAGAATGGACTGCCTAGTGGGCTATGGAATTTCCATTATTGGAAGCTGTAAAAATTATTAGATAAATATGTCAGGTACAGCCCAGGTAGAGCTGTGCACCATGGGGCAGATGCAAGCAGGGCTGTGACCTCCGAGCATCCCATCCAGACAATGGCTTTGCACGGGCTTCAGTATGAACCATCAGAAAGAACTGATGGTGCCCCTGTAGTTTGGTGTAGCACTGCCTAGTGAATCCCCACATGAAGGCGCAAGGCTCCAAAAGCGTGGCTTTGTAAAAGTGAAATCACAAATAGTGTTGTCCCTTTGGATAATGTGGTGTGATTGGATGCATTTCTATTGTGCTGCCTTCTGAGTGCGAAGGGAACTGTGTGAGAACAGGTGTTGACTGTGGTTTGGCTCAATTGCGGGAATGCAGCTGAAGCCCTTGTTCTCTTCTAGCTGGTGCTTCTTGCCCACGTACAGCAGGCGGAGGACGGCACTACAAGCGTACTCCCAACCACCACGTGTGGCTGCCAGGCATCCCCGGCAGACATTTGCGGGGGGCTATGACATGTCCTTAACTAGATACAAAAAAAATAATCAGTGAGATGATACAGTAAAGGTGAGCGAGGAGGGATCTCTGAGGGAGCCACCTGCCCATGCATGCCACCAAAGGTTGCAGTAATGTTAGTATCACCACTATCACCTTCACCGCACCGACTTCTTTCCTTTGGTCAATGTAGGAAAGCTTCATCACCATGGGACTTAATAGGTTGCAAAACTTTGGTCACACGCCATAAAACCAAAAGGAAGGAGATGTTATACACATGAGAAATTGGTCTATTGACATTACAGAGTACATTTATCCCTATCTGACTGAACAGCTCGCTATATAGCCCCATCAGCATGAGACAGCAACGCACTTGCATTTCAGTGTAATATACCTGTGCTCAAATTGTTCTATGAATCTAGACCTTGTCTTAAAACAAAACCCCTAAGCCCACACTTTCAAAGCACAGGATGTGGGGAATTATGGCCCTCATTCGTTCACACTTGACCACACAGCTCTTGTGCTAGGAAGACCAGTAGCAGCTAGTCTAGGTGGACAAGGATGCTACACTATTATTAAGACTGTTGACCTCCAAGAGCTCTTTCACGTCAGGCTATTCAGATCACAGCCTTTGCTCCTTCACACTAAGATAGACAATCCACTCATAAAGAAAACTTCTCTGTCCTCTTTCCAATAAAGGCATATTCTCTGGGCAAAAGGAGAAACCAGGCCCCCTCCATTGTGTAATTTTTGTTCTTCGCCTATCAAGTAATTCCCATGCCAGAGCACGAAGGTACCCAAACACTTCTGCATGACTTGGGAGTTCCTAATATTTCAGGTCTTTCAGAGGTAATATTTGGGATATAATTCAGGTAAATCCCTCCTGACCAAGTGATCATCTGAAGCCCAGTGTCTTTCAGCTGAACCTTCTGAAATTGAGACCATTAGTCCAGTATATCTTACACTGAGAAAAATACAGAGCTTCCTTGAGGTAATATTAGGGTAGCTCTACTGCAACCACCATGCTGGCATGCAGGAACCTCAAACCTCCACCCTAACCCTGCTCACAGGGTTTTACAACTGGCTTTTAGCTTATAGATGACGGGCTCGCCTAGGAAAGCATGCAGAATTGTGCTGGCAATAATGAACCCTACATGAAAATATCCTGCAAACACCTGCAGCAATCTTCCTGGGACTGATGGACTGGACTAAAGCCAGTGAGCCTAAGACATGGTCTTGGAGATAAGTATTCCTTCCTCAAATCACCTGCAAAGCCAGGTACACATATATGCAAGCTGCTAGTATCTGCAACATACCTAGACTAGCACTGCCAACTGTCACCAGCCCCAAATGCCCATGGTTCGCAGAACTGTCCAAGATGGCCTTTAAAAAATGTATTAAGAAAGAAGACAAAAACACGATCTCCACAGTGGAAAGAACTATTTCTTTCTGCATTTGGGATTCACAGTTATATTACAAAAGTTCAAATTAACAAGGCTGCTAAATGTCACATTCTGACTCATTTCAGCTGGAAAGACACCAGCGCTTTCAGTTATCTTGCTCCTGCCTGCCACTACAGACTACCCCTCTAACCACCACACACACACCAGTCACCTCGGATTGGTATTTATTGGCCAGCAGACAATCTGCAGCACAGATTTAATTGCCAAATTTCTCATTAAAGACTCTGAAAAAGCATAAGCTGTAGATCAAGAAGGAAAAAACCAGCCTGGATCCTTGATCTGAGCAACAGCAAGTTAAACAGTACTTCACCTGCACATCCACTATGACAGGATTTATCCAGTACATCCTGATGCGAGAAAACCACGACTGTGTTATTTTCCCAATGTCCAAAAGTCATCTGGAAGCCAATGCCTGCTTCATGGGAGCCATTCAGATGACAAAAGTCGTTCCAGAAGAGAACCACAGCCCTTCCCCTCCACACCATACCAGGTTATAAGGACCTTAAATCAACCATGCCTGGCTATGTAAGTCCTTTCCTGAACTGTAATGCAGCAGATTTCTCATTAAATGTGAAGCTGGGCTTACACTCCCATCTAAGTAAAAAGACATAAAGGATCTCTTGAAAATCACTATATAATTGTCCTACAAGATTTGTAACCATGCTACCCCTTCTTAATAGCTTCTGTAGTAACCTTCCCCAACTTTCTTCAAGCTTAGAGGTTCTGCTAAGCCACATCTTTGCCCCAGATGAAATATTTTCTGAAATTAACCTGGTATCCTGCCACATCCAGTACAATTTACATGACCTGTATCAAGAAACCAAACTGTATGCAAAATAGAAGTATGTAATATTTCATCAATTCCCACTCATTCTTCTGGAGGTGGTAACTGCCAGGCATGAGACAGAACCAAACCTAAGCCTCAAATTAGCCAGTACTGGTATTAAACCTGGTTTAGAAGTAACTCACAAAAAAAGTTAACGACCAAATACAGCAAATTTATGTAATGCAATCTGACTACTGAATAATTTAAATATATAGTCACATATACAGTAAGAAGTCCATAAACTGAACAAGATGACTTTTAACAACAAAATTCATAAATAATAAGAAATGGTAACAGGTGACCAGGATATAAAGGATGAAGTTTACTCAAGATTTAGACACTGACTTCCAAAGCAAAGGTCTCCTTGCACCTGAAGGTGGAAGTCTTGATATATAAATGAGTTCACTGCCAGAAAAACCCCTGCGTGGAGAGAGAACCTCCTTTTAGCATCTTATCAGTTATATAAAGCGACAATAAGACCAGCAAAACAAATCTAACTCTATTGCCTTTGGGCAGCTTAGAACCCACCCCGATTTCTATTTTTACACCATCAGCCAAGTAGCTCATGTGCTCTGTAGTTACTTGTAGTCATCAGGAGTTTGCTGTTCCTACAGCTTCTCATCCGTGACCACTTCCTTTAATTATTCTTCTGCTTACATTTCTTGCTTCTAAAGCAGCAAGTTCATGTCCCCACAAAGGAGCTTGAAGACTGGCTAAAAAGCCCCTAAAATTCCCAGGGCTGTAGTCCAGCCTCTCTGGCAGGCTTTGCCTGTGTTGCCCAGTTCCTCTTTTGGTCCAGCCATTGTGTCCTGTAGTTTACAGTCCCACAGCACAACATCTGTAGTTGTGACTTCTAGGTACTCTCAAAAACATTGAGGTAGAAAATTTCAGTTGTGCAGCTCATGAGTAGAAACATGCACAAGCGACCGGTGTCGAGGTCCTCCCTGCCTCTGCCAGCAGATGCCCTTCCACAGCGTCCCCTCCCTCCCTGGGACAGCACCACCGCCACAGCACGCAGCCTTGCCAGTGTTGCCAGCCCCACCGTGGCCTCTTCACACAGCAGCTGCTCTATGCACAGGCTTACATTTTACCTGTCAGTAACTGTACAGCTCCGGGTACCAATAGAAATGAATAAAATATGCTCTTTGAAGCATTTTCCAAACATAAAATCACTCCAAGTTGCAACAGCCTCACGGCTGAATTATTCTCTTGCAAATACCCTATGCTCCTTCTGTCTTAGAGTGGCTCCACAACAATCCCATGGGGGTTTACACTTCTTTCAGTACTGCTCAGTATCCATAACGATGCAGAACCTGGATCACATCTGCTTTTTTGCATCCTCCTAGCCCCAAAACCCCAGACAGAGTTGGCATTGACCTGTGGGGTTTTTCTGAATGTCCAGGGCATAAGGGTCTATCTAGCAAAGGCACGGGTTTGTGCTTGGATCAGCTCTTGTGTTACCTAGGAAAGAGAGTGATTGACACTCAGTCACTTTAGATTTGAAATAGAAAGGTTGGGTTAGGGCAGCCATTACTTTTTTCTCTGCCTGTGGGCCAAACTGACACTTTGCAGCCAGATCTAGTCCTTCCCTTCCTCTCTGTTACATTTGGAAAGGTCAGCATCTATTTATGTATTTGCACTGACTGCGATAAAGCCAATTTGGCATGTGCAACATCACAGACAAACTAGAGAAAACCAGGTTCACCAAAGCCAGCCTGGCTGAGCAGCTTGGCTGAAGACATTTCAGCAAGCCCAGAGAGACCAAAGCACACATCTGATGATCAACAGGGACAGAAAGCCACTCCTTGGTCTGTTTTAACTCACTTCAACAAGAGCATGTTGCCCATCTGCTAGTTAATTACTTCAGACTACACACATTGCGTGTCAGTCTTTTTAGCATAAATTTGATTTTCACCATCAGGTATGTTTGCATCTTGTCTATAGGGAGTAGTTTCAGATGGACTATAGCTTTTGCTTAACTGACCAGATAGAACAGATGATGCCTATTCCAGCTTTGCTAACAGGTGTCACAAAATGGTCCAGTTACACAGCTCTTACTCAGTACAGAATCAAAGTGAGGGTAGGGTTCCATTTGCCTAAATATTAAGCCAGATTTTTTTTATCTCAATCACCTGATGCCAATGGCTAGAGATTATCCAGGACCGAAGGGAAGACTAGTGCTCCAAAAGAGCACAATTTGTCAGGTCACTAGAGACAGTATTTCATATCTCAGCTTATGAAAGGCACCATATGATACAATTGCTTGAATAATTCAGAAGATCTCTTTTTAATTGCATTCCTAATATGCAGATGTCACTTCACAAGAGGTAACTACCTCTTCACCTTTTAGTATACAATGTTTTCCATGTTTGCAATAATTAGTGATTATTACATTTTCATTTTGAAGAAACATAAGTAGCCCAAATCAAGAACATAGTTGGCATTACAGTATGCTTGAGATGGAAGGAAAAAAAAAAAAAGAAGAGAAAAAAAAAAAAGAAGAAAAGGGATAGCACCAAGAAAGTTCCCCAAATCCTAATTAAATGCAACTCAAAAGAAGTCAGGGAGATATTATTTAGACAGTAGAATTAGTGGAAGTAAATATAAGAGCTGCTCAATAAATATTAGGTCTGGAGGCACTTCATGCTCCTACCCAAGACATCAAGAAAAAAAAAAAATCATGACACGTATGACAGCAAATATTTCAATGTATTTCTCCAAGCAGCTGTTAATTACAGAGCTTTACTGAGAACAGACTACCTCAGTAAGTTAGATTGGAAGCAAGAATTAACAGTGCTTCCAAAGTCAACACCAAAGGCAATAACTCATACCTCCTGGCAACACTACAGTCCATCAAACCCTGCCCCCCTTCACTTCAGGTCACTTCCCATTTCTTACAGACTTTTTGGACCATAAGGGTCTAAAATTAGTCCAAACAACACACAGCGTTTGCTCTAAGCAAGTTACCGTTGTCCTCTTAACAGTTCACGTTCCTCATAGAGCTGCACCTTCACATTCCAGCCTGCATCGGCACAGCAGCCGCACTCCCACCCAACCCTTCCCAGGACCTCACCTCCCGCCTGAATCAAACTGCCATTCTCTGCCTCAGGACGAGTATGTTTTTCCTATAATCTTTGTCACGCAAAAAGGAGAAAAGCCTTTTTTTAGACTCTACACCAAGCTCCCTTTCCAAATCTGAATTGTTTCCCTGAAATAATTACAAATTATTCCGCTAGCTGCAGGCTGAAACTGTAAGACCAGGGAATCTGCTTTGACACAGCACAAGTACCAGCATCAGAGGACACAATAAAATCTCTGTCCAACTGAGTAATGTTGTGAGCAACCACAAAAAATTAAACAAACTCCCAGAATCGAACAGGTACCCTGAATAAAAACCACAAATCACACAGCACAATCATAAAATCATTCGCTGTTACCCAATACAGCACCCACCGCAGTAACACAGAGCACGTCAGAGAATATCTCCACCTTACACCTACAAGTAGAGCAATTAACTTTTTTCCTGCCTTAATATTAAGGACAAGAATTTAAATCCTAATTAATAATTTGAAAAATATTGCCTTTCTCCTGATCACGAGGTATCCAGAAACAGCTGCCAGCTTTCCCAAATTTATTTGTGGCTCGAAGCTATTTCCTTTGGATTTCTCAGACACCATTTGTGATGACTATTCATGAGCAGCCCGTTGCAAGTGGCCATTCTTCTAGCTGACAGCACTTTGCAGGTGAAACTTTAGAAGGGATTTGAGCAGCTGGGGAATCATATTTTAGTAATTTGAAATAATTTACTGGTACCAAATGTGTCTAACAGCTTCAGGTGAAATACAATAAAATCAGAAAAATTTTCAATTAGTTCTGTTCTGTCAAATTAAAAAGTTGAAGCTTAACATTTGAAATTTCTTATTAAATGTACACACTCCTCTATCCTCCAAAATAATATTTTATTTTCCAAGTGAATGTCCAATTGAAATGTCCACAATGTCCAAGTGAAAAGTTTCATTTGATTTAATTATTTCTTTAACCTTCTGGGGTAAGGGGAAAGGAAATCTCAGAAATTCACCTCCATTCTTCCTTGCTATAAGCTTTTACCAAAAAAACAACACAAATCAATTATATGCATAAATAGCTAAATCCTGGTGTAAGGGGTTTTTTTCCTCTAATGGTAAAGACAGTCTGAAATTTGCTTTTGAAACTCTGAGGACAAAAAAGACAGGAATGAGTGACGAACTATTTCAGAAACAGTTTAAAACTGGCTTGTTTTATTCTCTAACTCAAAAGCCGATTAATGTTATTTCACATTTCTCTCACATGGTTCCGAGTTACACCCCAGCTGTTCCTGTGGTTACATCACATTTACTCACAGCACCTAAAAATTACTGCAGGAATATGTGGAAGCCTGTTTTCTCCCATCCTAGTCAGACAGGAAGGGGTGGAAAATGCTAGCAATTCCGTCGTGCCTCAGTACACCACCACAGCAGGACCAGAGGCGCGTGGCTAACCTTCCAGACTGAAGAGCAGGGTGAGTGAGTGTAGGTCTGTCCTGCCAGGGACAGGACTCCTGAACGCTCACCAATACCCAGTTCCACTTTCTGCGGAACAGTTGGACCACAACGGAGAGGAAATACATTTACAAGTTAACCTGAGAGATGGCAGCCCGGCTATGCAGTTTTACCCAACCCTGCCACTGATCTCAGCTGTAGTAGGGTCACCAGCATCTCTGGACTCTCACTGCCACCAGATACCCATCAAAATTATGGGCTAACATTGAAACTTCAAGGCTACACAAAAACCTTTACAGAAGCCGTAGGAAGAACCTCTCATTTGTATTAAACTACACCTACAGTTACATGCAGACTCTACACTTTTTGCCTCCTAAGGGTGGGAAATAATGCTGTAGATCGCAGCAAGTTACACAACAAAGCTGCTGTCAAGAAACATCTGTTTTTAACTGAAATGACACTTCATCATCCAACAACTCCAGGCAACACCACCATAGTACGTGCTCGGAAATGAGACGCGGGTGGGATGCCCACCCTCGCTGCACGTTAGGCCACCTTCTGTAATGAGCCACGTCCTGCCTGCATCTTCTCCTGACCATTAGACACTAGCAAAAAACTGACAATGAGCCACAAGCAGTTTCTCTCCAGGATGGGAAAGGCGGTGCACTCTGTGTAATATTTCATTTCTGTTTAAAAAAAAAAATAATTCTAGAAATCAGGGGGGAAATGGGAGGGGAAGAGTAAGAGGAGTCACTTCCAGCAGCTGGAATTGCTGGTTCATGCAAAACACTGCAACTTCAAATTTTGTTCTTATAGACTGAAGCAAAACACTAAATTACTATTGCCACATAAAAGCTTTTTTCTTTTGCAAGTTTCTCCCTCAGCCAATCAAAAACTTGGAAAAAAATAGAAGGAGGAGGAATATAATCAAGCAAAGTCTGAGGAAAAAAAAAGCTGGCAATGGAGCTGATTAAAACAAAACAGCTGAAATATTACATTCAAAAAATGGTAAAATGAAATTTTATAACACCACCAAAGCCTTTTAACTTCAAAGAAAAATTGAAAAATCAATGAACAGATACTAAATTTATATTTTGATGAAACAGCATTTTTAAAAAGCACCTCATCAGAAAACGCTGAACCAGCTTTAAGAACTTTATCTACAGAGTATTCAGATGAAAAAATATTCTATTTTGTATTGTTCACATTCAAAAATAACTGACATTTTATATACTAAGTTCTGACATACTTACAGTATTTCTGTATGTTTCCATTGATGCATAGCCAGCTTATTCTATGCCATAAAATACAGCAAGTTTCCTATTTAGTTTTGAGTTACATTATCCTTTAGGTTAATAACTGGTTCAGGACTGAGAAATGTTCTGCAAACACAAAATAGCTTAAGCCCAGCAGATTGATGGGGATAGAGCCTTTTTTATTTATTCTGGAGGAAATATTTTTTCAATTCTATCAACATAGCTGTGGCCCTTTACATTCCTGTTACAACCCCTGAGAATTCTGGAGTATAACCCATATTTTAGGAGCGGTTTTAAGCTTCTGGATACATTTGAAAGGAATATTCGTCTTCACAAAAATTGCTTGCTGGTTGCTAGCATGCTAATAGACACCATTCTTCAAAGTAGAAGCCTGAAAAATTTAGTTGAGTATTTTTCTTGAAACAGAGAGAGGTAGAAAAATACTTCGTTTAAGAATTTACTGCAAATAAGTCTTCCCAAGCTTTTAAGCCTAATAGGATTTCATGTGATAAAAGTCTACAAAATTCCTCTGGGCAAAATACATAGGAGTAACACATCAAGTCAGAGGCAATGGTACTTGTGAGAAAAGAGGGAGCATTAGTGAGTAGCACTTGTCAGAAATGAACTGCCCATCAATTGATTAAAGGAACAGCATTTCTGGCACCCGTCCTAGAGCTGCTTTCTAGCATTGTTCTAGGGTTGGATCATCATAAAAATTAACCCGTTCCACCACCACCCCTACAACAGTGTCCAGCCATCCTCTTCACAGCCTGTTTGGCAAGCCTAAGGGACCCTGAAGTCCCAACTCCTTAGCTTATGTTGTCCCTCAGCAGTTCGTCTCTCCAGGGCTTCCTAGATCCTCACTCTCAACCTGGCCAGCTGATAAACTTTGAAGATAAGGCTTGGGAGCCTGGGAATCACTGCAGTTCCTAACACAGATTCCTCTCTAACCGGCGTGTACCTCTCTGAAGGAGCCCTGCCAGTACTCTACTCTTTTCTGTGAGAGGAGGTAGGACACCACTGTGGCTGGCAGAGTGCTAGTTTTTAATCCCAAGAAAACCAAATCTGAAATCCCAAATTCATCATAAAATAAGTGACCTCCCTGTGCCAGCCCAGGTGGGGCTTTCCTGAAACACTGGACAGGACGTACACATTTTGAGCAGTTGCTGCCAATATCTTTGTGTGGTATGAAGTCCACAGCTCTGCCAAGGATTTCAGTTTTCTCCAATAAACAGTGCAATATTGTAGCGACGAATCACACTAATAATCATAAAAAAGATTTACCGCTGCTGCTCTGCAACACACCATAAACCTCCTACCAGTCTCAAAGGCAGGAAGAGAAATTCACTCCAGCTGGGCAGCCCTGTTCCAGCTGTACTGCAGGAAAAGACTCCCCATGCACGTTTCAGCATCTACTCCCTTGCAGGGACACAGCAGCTGGGGAGCAGCTTGAGGGAAGCAGAGTTCCATTAACCACTTCATTACAACAGGCACAGCCAAGTGACACGGCAGCAGGCTGGCAGCCTAAGCCAGACGCAGCTGTAACACGGCTCCTCCAGATGATGTCTTAACAGGGGAAGCGGCTGTTCCCATCTCCTCTGCCCTGTGCTGCAGTTTTCCCTCACTCTTTCTCCACTGAAAAAAAGCCATAAGTCTGTTGTTGAGATCGGTAAACTAATAACCTTTATGATGTTTTATTTGCAGGATGAGTTCAACAGCTAAGAACTCTGCTACACATTTAAGGGGAACAGCAACAAATGAAAAACCTTGTGCGAATGACTCAACGCTGACTGGGAGGCTTAATAAATACCTATGCCTTTTAATTTGAGAAAAAATTAATACATCCAGATGTCTAGATTTCTTTATATGCATTGCCACATAAAACAACTCTCCTTCCACATACAAAATTAAATATAATCGATTGATTATTTAACATCAGTTCATACATTAGTTAAAAATACAAGAACCCTAGATCAGCATTACAAATTCTCAGCACTCTAAAATCCCACACTTAACACAAAGCACCTTTGCTGAACAACAACAAACCACTTCGGATATTCAAAACACAGCAAGAATCGGCAAGGTCAAGTTGTCAGCTTCTGTTATTGCGCTCACATTGCCTGCCATCAATAAACTTAATTAACTTGGAAGTAACTTGGACACCTTCACACAAAATATTGTCACATCCTAGCTAAGCAGATCTGAACTGAAGCAATCCCAGATGAGGGCTCAAGCTCCTAGTGAGTGCAATCACTGACTGAAATGCAGAAATCACCTTCTTAAAATAGCCAGAACTTAAAACCAAAGATGGGCGGCCCAATCTCATCCCTTATGTACACCTGCACACCTGAAAAGTGGCCACGGAAATATTAACCTGCATACAAACATTATATAACCTTCAGAACACAGAAGTAAAAAAACAGAGGAGACTGGTTTGTATTGAGAAATAAAGATACAATTTCTTGATGAGCATTCAGCCTATTCATATTCATTTGTACCACGTTACCATATGGCATATTAACACTTAAAGCAAAAAGAAGAAAAATGTTACTAACCTGTGGGAAGAGAGAGTAAGTTGCATTGTCAATAGTGACAGAATATAAAAATTCCCCATCAAACCAGAGGTTCTTTCCCATTGGGGAGTTCAGCTTTGTCATCGCAAAGAGCTGCCCGGGGTCACAGCATTCTTCCAGCAGTTTCCTGGTGAAGACAACCAAAAGATAAAGAGCCACATTAATTGGAGCCTTGGCATGCCTTCTCTAACGACCACCCTTCACACCTGAGATCCTGCCGCTCTCAGATGCTCCAAAGCATGCCCTTCATCTTCCCAACCAGTGGATGAACCATGGGTGACCCTTTTTTACTTACAGAAAGGCCAGAAAACTTGATTTTATTTCAGAAAATCTTAGAAATAGACAGTAAAGATGTCAAACCTCCATTCACTTTTGAGTGGCATAGAGGTAGAACCAAGATTCAGAAAAAAACCCTCCGCCCTTTACAACCCATTCAAATGAATAAAAAACCGGTCTCCAACACAAAAAGAAATCAGAGAAGCTCATCTGAAAATTAAATCCAAGGTATATGAAAAAATCAGTACCACACCTTATTCATGAAGGGCAGGCCTCCCAAATCCCCACAGTTACATAAGTACAGAAAAATACGGCATCTCTCTCCAGTTACTAAACACCCTTGGTGCTACATTCACAGCAGCATCACAGCTTGACTTCTAATTGGAGTTCAGTTTGAGTCATCCCAGTATGAGATGCAGACAGACAGACCATGTGGATGTTCTGCTTCTTGTTTCCTCATTGAAACCACATATCCTCTTACACACTTCCCCAAAACACTTATTACTCAGCCTGAGTAGAAATTTGAGAGCTGGTGAGGTGGTTGAAGGTTATATTGAGCACAAATTCTGTATCACAAGCAAACTCAGCAATTTAATTCCCTAAAATACAGAATGATGAAAACCTCTAGACATCTGCAGGGCAGGAATATCCTGCCATTCTGGAGCTGCAAGGGAGTAGCTCTCTATAGGAAGGGTTATGCTCATATTAGTTTTTATAAGAAATAGACATATATAAAATATACATTGTACAGTTATGCCATTACAATACATTAATATATTATTATGTAAATTTCTCATTTCTTTTAAAGGGAATCCTAAAGAGACTGATGCCATTTCAAGTGGCTGCATAAGAGTTGCAAGTGGCAGGCAGAAAAGCATCAGTTATTAGTGGCTACTAAAATGTTCTTCTTTATGAAAGAGGAGATCTTATTCAAAACCATTAAGTCATTCACAGAATTTTATTTTTTTTTAGCATTTTTTAAAGCTTTACAGCTACTTTTCTTCTCTAAAAATTGAATTTTTTAAAAGAAATCATTGTTTTCGCCTATCAGAAATTGAGTTTGCCATCAGTTAATAGTTTTCTGCAACGGTGCCACTATTTTCCATATGTATTTCAACTGAAAACTTGATGAAAACACTAGAGTTGACTTGTAACCTTAGCAGAAGAGGAAACCTGGGGGTGCCAGTGATATTTGCGAACTTTCCCCACTGGGGAAATTCAATGATTTGCTCTGGCTCAGCTCCAGGGCAGCGCTGCCCCCACCACCACCCCAGGCCCCTGGGACACTTCCTCACGCGGAGGAAGGCTCTCAAAGGGCAGCAAGGATGCAAGGATTGAAGGCAGGAGGTCCACTCATCTCCTAAAGCAGGTACCTGAGTGTATCCTTTGCACATGACACACAGGGAGATTAAACTGCTAAAAAGAAGCAAATTACACAAGGAAACTGGGTATCACATTTTGTTGTAAGTCAAGAGTCAGCTTCTATGATGAGCCACAAGATAAGCTCTCCCCCTGTAACAGGCTGAGCAGCCCCTCTGTCCCCACAGGCAATCAAAGAGGTGACGGATTTTTAAGACGACTCAAATCAGAAGAATATGACAGGGTGCTGCATGGCTCAAAATTTCAGTATTTTGTCCATTTGACCCCACAGGGCCACACTGCAGAGCACGAGGCTCCACCACATACCCAGAACCCACGCTGTGAGGGTACAGGGCTCACAAGGGCAGAGCGTGCGGCTGCTCAGGCAGAAGCGCTACGAGCAATAACTTGTGTTCATGTGTTCCCTCCATACACACCTGCGCTCCTCCATCCATCTAGATAAGTATTTCAGAAAAGATGGAAATCGCCATGCTATGATGTGCAAGTCAATCCCAAATTAATGAAGTGTAGGACAAAACTGTGTTCAGTTCTAGACCCCACAACTCAAGACAGACTGGAGGGGGTCCAAAGAAGGGCCACAACAATGATCAAAGGGCTGGAAAACCTGCCCTGTGGGGTAAAACTTAAAAAATTAGGTCTTTTCTCCCTGGAGAAGATGAGACTTAGGGGGACCTCATCAGTTTTCCAGTACTTGAAGGGCAGTTACAAAGAGGATGGAGGCGCTCTCTTCACAAGGAGCCACATGGAGAAGTCAAGGGGCAATGAGTACAAGCTGCACTGGGAGACATTTCATCCTGATATAAGAAAGAAATTTTTTACAGTGAGAACAATCATCCCCTGGAACAACTTCCCCAGGGATGTGGTGGAGACCCCATCGCTGGAGGTTTTCAAGATGCAGTTGGACAAGGTGCTAGATAACTTCATCTAGGCTTCATTTCCCATTGTTCTAGGCACCTTCACACTTCGGTGTTTCTGTGATTCTGGAGCTGTTTTCCTTTAGACTGCCTGTTGTAGAGCTCATCTGTCACCCTTTGAGCAGAACACAGCAATGCGTCAGCCAGAGTGGCAATTTCCATTCCTAGAAACACCGATGGCTCTACCTATACCCACCCCAGAAAGGCTTCACGTCATCCTCCCGCGGATGCCCAAATAAAGCTTTCATCACAGAACGGTGAAAATCAGACTAGAGAAAATTTGAAACCTCTTACCAAATAACCTTTGCAAAGCAGTTTCAGACAGTCACAGAATATTGTTCCAAATGAAAGATTTGAGACTGGAGATTTTTCTGGCTGCCCACAAACTCCAGTATGCAGCCTTTGGAAAATTATTTCACTCTGTCAAGTGGAAAGAAAATAATTTTTGCCTATCTTTCCTCTCCTTTTCTTTGTATTTTCTATTCCCATGGCAACTTTTTCAAGAAAACATAAGGTAACCCAAGACCAGCCGGAGCTCAACTCTACATATAGTTGTTTCTTACAAAACTGTATAACAAAATTAAAATTTCCAAGTGAAATCTTGCAACTCATACCTTCTCTGAAAGTTTGGTCAGAGGAAAAAGCACAAAAATAACAGACATCTCAGTGGAAAAGTATCTAGGGAATGTTTCATATTAATGACCTTTTCTTTAGCCAGAGTAAACTGAAGAGCTAGGGAACTGCTCTTTGTATGATTCCTCCCACCCTCCCTGCCATCTATCAGATTAGATACATATACCTACTCTTTTCCCTCCCCAAAAATGCATTTTTCCAGTTCCCACTAAATCTTTTGTTGATAAACCTATTATGAAAAGTAGCAGGTACCTCCTGGGAAGGTCCACAGATAAGCAGATCACTAGTTCAAGTATGCATCTGTATATATTAGCAAAAAAACCTTGTGCACTCACGTGTGCTTTCTGTCAGAAAAGAGTAATTTTTGAAAAGTCTCACATCATTCAGTCTCTCTTTCTGATCCAAGTCCCAAAGTTCCAAAGTGAGAAAAGCTCCATATGAAAACATGCATTATAAAGCACAATGGATTCAAAGGTGAATTTAAAGCAGGGTACTTTGCAGGATCAGGGAGTAGCTGGATTAAAACAGACAGCTAACATGTTATGAATTTGCAAAACTGCAGTAGCTTTTAGCCAAGGATTTCAGTTCACTGTAAGCATTCCTTCACTCACAGGACATAAATAATATACCTTTGACTGGAAGTTATCTCCAATTCAGAGGAGGCCTATGTATGAGAGGAATTAAGTAACATAAATATTGGTATCGAAAAGGCACTGGGGGCCGTCAGACCTGACAGCACTTAAGGGACAAATCCCCAGCTGTGACAGAAGCAGAAGAAAAGTTACTTTGGGACTCTCACTTCAGGCCTCTAAGATTTCAGCCAGAACTCGGCACCAAGCAGGTCACTGACCACAGGGCACCATTAGCACTGAGGTGGCTCTGCTCGTCAGCTCAAGCACCAGGCGGGAACTGAGCAGCAGTGCTGGGGCGTTAGCTGTATCCCCACTGTGGGACAAGGCCTGAGGAGCAAGTCCCCAAGTACGGTCCAACTAATAAGGTCCAACTAATAAGCTGGGATGTGCTGGAACTTGTCGGCCACAAACCTTGGGATGACAAAGAGGATGAACAGGTAACAGCGGACAGGATGCCGACTGTTGAGTCATCACGAGATAAGATATGGAAATGAGGAACACAGATAAGATATGGAAGTGAGGAACACATGGCGCCAAAGGAGGAGTAATAAGCTGCACAATAACGACTTCGCTGCTGTCTGTCAAAACTTAAAGTGCCCTTTGTTTGTTGACTAACCAATCAGGGATTGCCTAGTACGTAACGCTTAGCCTAAAGAACCGATCTGTTTATAAACTGGTGATTGTGTACAATAAAGTTGACATCTTGCTTGCATCAAGCTGTGTCCTGTCTCTCCGTTCACTGCACCCCACAGTACCCTTCGTTCAGGTTATACCAGCAGACATTGAGAGAAGCAGAGTGAAACAGTTGGCGCCAAGGTTCCTATACCCACACTAACTTCTTTTTGTGGGATTTACTGCAGACTAACTCTGGTCTGATTCCACAAAAAGCCTGTGCATTACTGAAGTGCAGTAACTTGTGACAATCAGGAGATTTGCCTCAAAAGCCCACTTCTGACCAAAGAGCTCATATAGGTGCACCCTCCTCCACCTAAAAGCAGAGAGGAAACCAGACCTCCTTGAGAAGTCTAAACCTAAATTCATACATAAAGTCAGTGAAAGAGCTTGCACAAAAATCTCAAACAGCTTATTTTTTACCTTAATGAACTTTTTTCTGTTTGCAGCCAGTTAATACTTAATCTCACTCTGGTTTGACTTGAGTCCCAGCCAATAATGACTCAACAGCTAGTTCAAACATCCCAAATGGCTTAAAATGGGCTAATATAACATCTAAAAGCAGAAATGGGCAATTCCACAGCATGGGTTCTCAGTCAGGATGTTATAGCCCTTTAGATATCTCTTCTTCATAGGTGGAGCAGGTCCTGCCTCCCCAGCACACCACCACTTCTCCAGCTCTCTGTGCCATGCCTGCCTTGTGATGCTGGGCTACATGGAGCAGCTGCCAGCACTGTGAAAGCCAGGGGGAGCAAAGACCTTCCCCTCAATTTTTTCCTTTTAAGCCCACACAAGGGGGATAAGGAAAAGATCAGGTTGCAGGGAAACCACTTGTCAGGCAGCAGCAACAGGAGGGCAACTTCATGAAGGAGGACTCAAGGTTTAATCCTGATCTTAAATGGACCGATGGGCAGAGAGTGTCTGGCATGGCACGGCATACGGAGTGCAGGGGTAAGGGTCCACGGTGAGGCTGGTCAGGGCCATTAAGACCTACCGGTGCCCTGACACACTGGTAACATGACCAACACCCCTTTTTCTGCCCCAAGGAGGCAGCAGTTTTATAGCACATCACACACCCTTGATGAACCTTGCACTGAGCAGGACCCCGTCCCGGTCTGCAGGGCAGTGCCCCGTGAAGGATGATGCTGCACACGAAGGACAGGGAGAGGACAGGAGGGGTTACAGCTTGATGCTGCTCTGCAGGTCCCAGCAAGTGCCAGCAGTCCCCACATGGAACAAGGGCACTGATTCAACCACTACTCAAAACGTAACACTAAACTTATTATTACTGTTCTATTACAGTTTGGTTTTAATGGCAGCATTAAAATTATGACTTGAGGTTCAGGTTCCAGTTTGAGATAAAAATAATCGGTCAAACTAATTGTTTTCATCAGACTCTGCTCAGCTGCCTGGATTTAGCTGGTCGTCATGCTAGCTTCTGTCCGATGACTACGAAACAGAGCCAGGAGCTGACAGCACAACACTCGGCATTTGGTCTAACACAAACCTCCTTTTCTCTCCATTGCCGCCCATGTTCACCTCAGCTTCCCATGTTTTGCCTTGGGATCACATGAATCTGAACACGCAGAGGAAAAAAAAAAATGAATCTGCCCTTGGAGTTTCAGCTGGTGTCAGGCCAGAACCATCAGGCCATCCCCCGCAACCAGGGATTTGTGGCACTGCTGAAATCCAGAGGATGGCTGGTTGCTTGGGTTCATTAAGGAAGATTTGCACAGCTCCATGTAGGTGCAATTGCTTAATTGCTTCCATCTACATAACCCCCAGCAGAGGCAGGGGGACCTACCCATAGCCTCTGGGACTCCTCAACTAAATCGACACCTATATCCCAGCACATGCATGCTTCAGAGACCCCGGACTAACATCCCTGTCAGAAATACTTCAGTGATTAATATCAACAGTGGTTCTGAAACACAACTGGTCTGACCACTTCCATCATGAGGAGTCCAAAATCTAATCCTGAAAATCTCTAAATTTAGTCTTCAGAGTGTAACGTTTCCCTAAGAACAACGCTTCCACATATTCTTGCAAGAAGTTTTGATGGCAAGGGAGAAACCACAACTGTTGCTTAATGGTCTAAATCTTGCCTTTAACAAATCAGCACTCAGTTTAGAGGTTGAATTTTTGTCCTTTCAGGTTTTGACTGATTTTTTTAAAATTATCTGTTCTCTTCACCGCCTCTCCACCACCCACCACTCAGTTCAGAGATCCCTGGCTTCTCCCATTTCAGCCTGCCCTCTGATGAGTGGAAAAGCTGGAGTTTCCCGAATTTCTCACGTTTGAATAAAGTTATTTACCCTTTCCATCATTCCTGTGGCTATTGTCTCTTTTTCAAAATTCCCCTCTAAATATTCCAAGCCTGGAAATAATATTTCTACGGTAGTCAACCCATGCCAACTACAGGAACAAAATGACCTCTCTGGTATTACCCATGCAGCCCACATCCAAGGCCAAAGCACATCTAACTCATTAAATATTTAGCACTCTTCTCACTGCCAGTGCTTCCCAGGATAGGGACATCTATCTGTAACTGCAACCTACACTCTGGTTTGCTAAATGTGAGATTTCACATATGGCTCTATTGAAAATCAGGAAGCGCAGCAGGAAAGCCAGGCTGATCTCTCTCCTGGGCCTGTCCCCTGTATCAGTTGCCACCTTGTTCCTTTTCTCACCTGGAAAATTTATCAACAATATCATGATGACGTCTTGCAAATCACTGATAAAAGAAATGCAGAGGATCAATAATTAATCTGAGCAAGTTCACACCTGGACTCATCCTGAATTCATCCATCCAATGGCCATCACCATCCAAGAACAGTAAAAACATCTAGCCCAAATCCCATCTCCAACAGCAGGCAGTAGCTGATGCTAGCAGCTGTAAGGCAGCCCTCTCATACAGCCACATAATGACTATACCTGTGGTCATTTTTTTCTCCAAGCTGGCAGCCTGAGAATTTTATGGCTCTACAGATGGCTACAGAAGCCGTTCAGTAACAGTAAAATCACTGATTCAATTAAAGTCAGCATGGTCACACGAGCTTGTAGCTGCAGTTGGCATTTGGCTTCCGAATAGTCTGTGAAAACATGGTTAGTTGGGTTTGGTCACACACACAGTTTCTCTTTCCCAAATTGCTCAATATACTACTTGTAACTGGGGGTTAGATTGAAGAAGTCACTGAGGCTTTGAGGTTTTCATGGTGTTTAAAGTACCTTAGTACTCAAGTTGTTTAAGGCATGATAGCCTGCACCTTAAGCAGGGCAGAAGACAGCAAGTATATGGAAACTGAAAGTGGAATACAATGTTCTTCTCCTACCAGGGCAGATATCGCACACCTCAAACTCTTGCTTCAAACACCTAATTGCCCCTGTACCAAAGCTGTGGGTAGAACACGAGTAACTGCTATGAATTTACTAGGGAGATGGAGGGAAGAGGCTGTCACCTTTCTGCAACCACCAGATGCTAAGGGACACACTGAATGAACACAAAACACAGAGCCACATGGTCTTTCTTGTTCCTGCACATCAAAACAAAAACTGGCTTCAGCCTTGTCAAGTACTATGGCACCGCTCCTCTCTACAGCAGACCACCCCACCTGAGCTGAAATTTAAAACTACCTTTAGCACAACTGTTCGGAAATATGATCTTAAAATGGCCCTCCTAAGAACATCACGGACAAGTACCAGAAAAATAAGAGAACCACCAATGCAAATGCTCTTGATATTCACAAAATCATACCAAACTGTTTTTTTGGGGGGAAAGCAGTACTAGTTTAAGCTCTAAGTAAAATTAAAACCTTTGCCAAAAACAACATTTAAATCAAGAATACGTTGCTCTGCACAGGTTCATTTCTGAAAATCCCCCAATTACCTGAACCTGAAGAATAAGTCTAAATGCAATGAAAAATAAATAAGTGGACATGGCAGAGCAGAACAGCGAGATTATCTGATAACTTCACAGTCAAGCTTTCTGCAATATGATAAGATTTTTATGAACACTAAAGTCATGACAGTTTTTCTCCTCACATTTATTATTATATTGTTTCTTGTTATGAACTTTCAGACAATTTCAATGCCTCATGCAGCAACTTCTGGTGTCTGGATTTTACAAGGATCATGTAATATCTCCCCATCTTCCTCAAGAGAGGAAAGACATCAGGACAATTAAAAGGTCACAGGCAGAAGCAAATCATGTACTGAACTGCCTGGTGCTGCAACCTGCATGAAAGGAAAGAGGTTACAGAGACCATAGACACTTCTCAGAATAAAGATAATTCATGAAAACCACCTCCATGAGCTTAGCAGTAGAGCTGTATGTGACTATTTAAAGCAAGAAAGAAATTTTAACTATAAACTGTTGGAGAATTTGCTACAAATTGCCAAATTAATAGATGGGGGTGGGGGGTGGGAGGGGAATTACGAATCAAGCACTTCCATCTTTTCTGCATCATCAGTATTTTTTCCTTTAGAATTTTCTTTCAGGTCTTTTTGAGGTACCCAAAAGGGAAACAAAGTATTTAATTTAACCTGAAAATATTGTACCTGTTGGGTTTCACTATTCATTTTAAAATCACTGAACAAAAACATTTAGTTCCGTCCACACAGTATAGTTATCAGGTAAGTTTTCCAGGCTGCAAAAGAAATATATAACAGTTTTTAATGTCCTGTGTGTTGGGCTTCCCTCTCCTTGCTACCCTGGCCTAGTACAAACAAACCCCGCTGCCTTGGGCAAAATCTGAGCTGTCAGCCACGGCAGCATATCACCCTCATCTGTGACGGATTTTGTCCAACTCTTTCCCTCCTCACATACACACACCCTCCATTTTTTAGAGGTTTTTTGGGGAAATGTACAAGTGATAACTTTTTTCCAGAAATATTCATAGTATCATGGAAAATGTTTTTTTCCCCCTCTACCCTCCTTCCAAACAAAGACAGACATAGTGAAACTTAAAATTTCAAGGTTCTTAAATCTTTTCTCCATTTTCAGAAGACAGCAGTAGCAACAGTATTATATGATTCACCTTGGAATTCCCCAAACTTGCCTAAATTCTATTCCCTCAAAACTGAACCGTGGCTCAGATCAGCCTCTGAATCTTCAGATGATTTCAGATTATTTAATCTCTGTCAGATTCTCCTTTGAATTTAAAGCAAATCTCAGGTAGTGCAATAAAGATACACAATTACTTTAGTTGACTATGCTTTCTCTCTTTGATCAAAACTCTGCATTTTAAGAAAAGTAATTGAATGGATATACTTTTCTACCTCTGAAAACAGACATGATTCTTTTAATAGCATCACATCAATTTATTCTGTATCTTCATTAATAGTGCAAGTACAAAGGAGGACTGAAATGTGCAACATTTAAATTGTAGAAGTACAGATGAGCCCAAAATTTGCCAGGGATTTTCTTTGTTACTGAACAATGTTCATGAACTAGAAGAAACCAGCATATTTCTCAGTGAATAGAAGTCTGCCTGCACACCAGACAAGCCTTAAGTTCACCTTTCCTCCTGCCAATTCTTTTACCTACAAACTGAGCAGATTTGATCTGGAAACCTATTAAAAACAGAATTGTAGCCTCTTTTCAGAAAGAGTACATTTTGATTCATGCAAACTTGCTTCAAACTGCTACGCACAAAGCCTGCTTATAAGCTTTGAAACACAAATTATAATGTATGAATTATAAAGTATGAATTCTAGTACGCGTTCAGACGAAGTTCTGAGACTCATATCAGATGTATAAAGAGCTATATATAAAGGAAACCACAAGTTGTAACCTGTAATAGCAAAACCAGCACCACAGCGCGGCTCTGTTACTCACAGTAAAATCTACTGGAAAGCAGGATGCCTCTGGGCTGTCTGTGTTGTTCCCAATGAAACTCCAGCCACATCCAGGAGAGACAACAGTGACTCGTCACCTCACCTAAGAACTGCAACAGCCAGCCACGTTCCTTTGAGAAGTGACGAACCTGAGCACGAGCTGATGGTTTCTGGCCAGCGGCTCAAGAGAAACGACCTCACGCAATGCTGGAATTCACTTACCAGACTGCTCCTTTGCTTAGCTAATGACACCACCAGCAGCCCCTAATTATGACAGCTGTGTTTGAGGGCCCATCTCAGGGAAGACACAGGGTTCATCTCACTTCATTTACAGTATTTGAAATGTAAACACCTCTATCCAAGTCACTCGGAGGCTTCTTTATGGCAGAGATAGCTTCTTTTAGGTGTGGTTCATCCCAAACTAAACAGACACCTACTTCCTCTCCATAAAGAGACCAACTACTCTACGTTTGGTAGTTTAATTCCAAGCCACGAAGCCAGACCTGCTGCTCCAGACCCTAGAAAGCCTAGCGAGGCTTCTCCAGCTAATGTGAGCTGGGAGGGAGGGACTGCAGGTCTTCTGCCTGTCTACAGCATGTCACAGAAGGATGTTATTTGCCAGCAGCCCCATCTGATGGTCTTCCAGCTCTGTTCATAGAGCCCTCAGAGTGGGCTGTCAGAAAGGCAAGGCGGCAGAACTGCATGAACTGGAAGTTTTGTCAGAGAGAGCTCAGAGGCAGAGTGGGGCAGGTGGAACAGATTAATTGCTTTATGCACTATTCTTTTTTTAATCTTATAAACCTGGCAGAAGGAGAGCAGCTTTCACAGAGATGAGGTTAAATTAATGAATCACTGTCTTTCAAAATAGCAGAACTATCAACCCAGACAGAAAGTTACAGTACATGGCAATGCAGCTGCAGGGTGGGGAGGAAATGGGTCGTTCTTACCACTTCCCTTACTCCTTTCAGCAAAATTGCTCCTTGCTTTGCACTGCTACAAGCACAAAGAAACATTTGGCTTCAACAAGGGCACAGGATAGCTGTATTCTTCCAGGAGAAGGAGATTTACTAAAAATAAATCAAGCAGCTCTAATCTTACATTTGCACTTGTAATATCTAGAGCGATGATACATACCACCTAGATCTAAGCAGTCAATTATCACACTACAGTGACTTCTCCACCTGCTTCTGCAACCCAGATAAAAGCCCAGAAAGTATTATATAATGCTCCTCACAACAGTGCCCCTGCACTCCAATCCAAGAAAGTCCATAGGGAGCTTTTTACTAATTTGATCAATTAAAGTCATGCCCCTTCATAGAAGGTGAACTGGCCAGAAAGGAAAAAAAAAAATTCCCCATTACACAGATTTAAACATTTTGAAAAGCCTAAAAACTGAGACCACAGAAATAAAGAGGGGAGGAATAATCCTCCACTGATCAGTCTGAATGATTTTTGATGCAAAAAAAACTGTAGGTGACCAGACAGCCATTGCCTACATGTGCAGTAGAGACAAGAATATGTAAAAAGTATCACATGAACAGGCATGCAAGAGGAATATATTTTCAAAGGCACACAAAGCTGCACATTGGGGGGGAAGCTTTAACCCATCAAAAACATATTAATAGATCTACAACTGAAGGAAGCCCTGTTTTGAAGAGAAACTTGTTTCTCCCACTTTTCAGAAACTGCTTCCCACATCTCATAACTATCAGTTCTTTAGGAGACAGAGTGAGTTTTGCCGGTTGGGAAGCATCCGTCTGCTGCCCTGCCAGCTAGCAGGGCAAGCTGATCAGCCAAACCGGAGGACAAACCTCAGTTTTGATCCCTCTCTGCTACGCAGCTGCTGTTTTTCAGGAAACCTGTAGGAACTCACTACCTTGAAGACTTCCATTTCTCTAGTTTAGATGAAATCACCCAGTGAGACAGAAGTGGGGGAATTAGGATTGAGATTGCAGTCATAGATGTCACATTTCCTACTGGTTGGGTGGGTGGAGTGGAATCCAATAAATGACAAATAATGCCTTGCTTTAGCTTTCTAGAAAAGGACATTGACAAAACTATGTTCTTTGTTGCCTGTATACCCAGAATTATATACCAGTTAAGCTGTAATAGTCCAATTTTGAATGAAAGCCATGATTTAATGCGCTGTCAAGCACCGACACTGGACTTCACTTACAGCCCGAGTTGCTGCAGCCATCAACATCGCTTTTGAAAACAGCTGATGTTCAGTTGGCCAAGTATCCAGAGATATTTCTGAACTGAGTTCAGGGATTCTTCTGTGTACTGACAGATGGCTTCTAACAGATGAAAACAAACGGTAAAATTATCACAGATTAAAACAGAGCCGTTTATTTGAAACATACCCTGAACTTGCATTTCCACTGTTTGTGGTTACAAGCCTCATTTCTGAAGCAGTTTTGCTAATGTGTTTTAAATCTTGCCTGAGTACCAGGTGCTGTAAAATCAGGTTCATTGATGCAAATACTTTGCTAAATGCAGTAAGTGGATTAAAATAAAGGAAAGGCACATCCGATTTGGAACATCTTTTCATTAGAAGCTCTAATTCCAAATCTTTTTAAGTCTCTTTTCCTCTGGTGAACCAGCAGAAAAGTTAAATGGCATTATCTTGCACTCATCTTTAACTCCATCATAACTGAATTCTGGATATTGCCTGTTCTACAGACTTACTGAAATCAGAAAAGATCTCACCGGCCCTGAGCTGGAATGAGTCTGTTCTTGCAGGGAAGGTCAGCTGAGATGCTTTCACTAGTCATCTCCAAACACCTGTCCTAGGAACAAGAGGCAATGTACCCTCTCTGTCTTCACAGCTTGCTCTGCTGTAGCCCCGGGGGAAAAAAAAACAAAAAATAATCAAGTTTATTGATAATCATCAGGGTAAACTGCAGAACTGGGATGCTGCTCATTTATTTGACTCTGGTCAAGTAAAAGCAGAAGCAAGTGCTAAGCCTTTTTTTCTTTTTGTAATTCTCCTACTTCTGTTCTTGGTGGCTGAGTGACAGTTGTGTGTTGTATTAATTGATTCATGATGCAGGAGTACTTAGTGGTTGAAGCCCAATTTCGCAGTCTTGTAACAGTCTACTGGTGTGCTTCAAGTCTCAGTTCTTAAAATGCTCATACTACCAAAGCCCAGCCACCACACAGTGAGGCATCTATTTTGTGCTGGTCATCTCGATTTTCCACAAACAGGACACTTGCCCTACCCTAAAACATGTATCTAAGGCAGAAGAGAGCTGTCAGTACACACAAGGACCTCTGCCCGTTCATTATTTATAGCAGGAGGAAACCACGGTAGGAATACTAAGAGAGAAACCTAACTTTTAGATAGTTGAAATAAGCGTGATGAACCTCTACCTGCTACATTATTAAAATCTGTTGCTTATCACCTGGCCTAGACAACAGGAACACAATCACAGGAAAGTGATTTATTTTTTTTTCCTTTCTGAACATATCTCAGTAACAAAACCTGCCATATACATTACTCTCTCTAGCACCTCACTAGAAAGGATAAAATGCTGATGCAGAAGTTCTGCCATTTGCTCTCAACAGTGCTGCCAACTTACTGACAACTCTATGTAACACGTCTCTCGCGAGTACTTAAAATGCGCTCAGACCTCCACTCTCACCAATGCCCGGTACGGCAAAGTAACCTGACTGGTACATAACAGGAGGTAAGGAAGAGTCCAACAGACATTTTCTCACCTTCCACTCACATCATTTCTGAGTCACACCACTCCTCCACTGGCAACCTACTCTGAGCCAAGTCTCCTTGGCTAGAGTCACAGCACCAATGCACTGTTCACCATCACAACTGTACGCTTTGACTCCAGGGTGTACAAAACAAATTTCCTGGGTTAGACCTAAGTAGCCAGGACCTAAGCACTCTGTTTTCCTCTAAACATGTACTCTGCATCTCTGTCAGCTGCTGCCTTCAAAGGACACACAGAGGCTTATCATCTGAACTACTCCAAACTGTAAGAAGGGCTGGCAGGATTCCCCTGAACACTTCCTCCAACCAGCTAGAAAGAATTTGCCAGTGTAATCAGGGAACATAAACTTGGCCTTTCAGGACAAATATTCAAACGGCACTGCAAGAAGAGTTTCCAAAACTCATATTTCCAAAGCTCCCAGAATTTCACAGGCACATCGCTACATCTTGACAGGGCTCTGAAACAGCCCTTAGCATAATCCAAACAGCTTCAGCCATCAAGGTCACCACATATTTACAACTCCAGCTTCTAACTCATTGCACGTTATTTTATCATTACTATTAAATAACAGATACTTGGCAGCACACACTGCAAACACGGAGTTTCACAACACACCACAACGTTAAGTGGTTTGGGTTTGCAGGCTTGCGGGTGGGGAGGTCGCCTAAACAGGCATAGAAGAAGTAGCAGGAGTAGCAACCAGGCAGTTGCTTGGCAGTGGGAAAAGATGAGGCGAGGAAGAGACAGGAACCGTGTTTGAGTCTATCCAAACGAGTTTGCTGTGCTGTGCTCTGTGCTGCTGGGAATGTTGGGAATGCACAAACCCCATTACCTGGAGCAATCAAACAGCTTCCCTGGGGATAAACATGATTTATGTACTGAGCTCTTTTAGGTTTGAAGACCTGGGGAAAAAAAAAGCAACACATCCAACTTTACCCCTCTAAGCTGGTGGCCTTTAACAAGTGAACGCTAAATGCGAGAGAAGAATTCCTAAAAGTCTGTCAAACGCAAAACTGCAGAGATTACTACATGCTATGACTCCTACATAACTCTGCCAAGATGTTTATTTTCCATCTACCTCTCCTGCCATCTGCAGCACCTGCTTCCAGCTACACAATCGCACCTCCTCTGCACAGGCACACATGCTGAGCAGGCGGGTTTGGGAAACCCGAGGGTTCCAGTGCCCCAAAACAGCTTCCCTACAGCTACGGGAAATGCTCCTGTCAGAAGTCTGGGGTTTTGCTTTTCCTCCTCTTTCTGCTCCACTGGTGGAGAGTTTTCCATCCTCCTTAGATTTCTTTACTCCCAAAACCCCAGTTACATGATTCATTAAAGTTAAGGTAGTAAATAGGTGAACTGTTGCTGTTTAGATGGCTGCCTGGCATACTACGGCAATGCAACACGTGCTACCTTGTAATGCCTGCAAGAATTGTATATAGTGCAGCATTATGAAATTCTAAATAAAAGCGAAACCTGAGGTGCTTGACATATACAGCCATGCATATCACAGGAAACTATTTTTGCCTGAAGGACTGCTGAAATCCTACATTTAATTAGCTGCCACACTCTGGTTTTCACAGACTACTCATAAGCCAAAGAAATCTAAATAATAAAAAATACTGGAACCAGGTTCTGGAAAGAGCTGAGAGGGGAATTTATAAACCAGCAGTTACGAACAAGACATAGAGCCATGCAGAGTCTCTCAGGGTAGCATGTCCAAGCAATCCCACTGAACAGGAAAGGGGAAGGGGAGCTGTACCACTACTAAAGAATTACGCAAACTCTACACAGCTGGAGCTCCAACAACCAGGGCCCCTCCCATAGTGAACAGGCAGCAAGCTGAAGTATAGTGCATCTGCTCGGGCCTTCTAGCTTCATCTCACACCAGGTCACCACCATGGGCAACGAACTATTGCAAGACAGCAGAGGCATCCTTTAACCACTGGCCAGCAGCACTCTTCTGCCCAAGGGAGGTACCGTCTTCTCATTTCCCATCCACCTTCTGCCTCTCATACTCTATTGCTTCACCTCCAGCTGCAGGTGGACTTAAGCAACTCCCCATCTCTCCTACAAACAGATCAGTAACCTGAGTTTACTTTTACAGAGACATCCACGTTGTCAGTTCCAGAAGAGTGAGGCACAGTGCTGGTAACTGAAACCTCCTTTAAATAACTCAAGGAAGGCTCTGGATCACAAACTCTTGGTCCACTAGGAGACTTACATCTCCCTGACATCTACAGGAAGGGCAACACAAAGCAATGCAAGCAACCTGGGAGATTTCTGAAGTGTGTCAGGGATAATTTTTGATACAGGTATTGATGGGTCAACTTACAGCTGGATCTACTACTCACTAACATGAGAGCACTAGTGGGGAACGTGATAATCAACAGAAACCTCAGACCATGAAACAGTGGCACTGAAGATCCTGAGGGGAATGAGGGAGAGGAATGGCAGATTCTATAATTTATCAATCGGTCTTGAATGCATCAGTCTGGACTAGAAGTAACTCATAATCTTTTATGAGTATTATGGAAACTACATGTCAAACCCAAGGGTGCCACAGCAGAGACATGGAGCAGAGGCAGTCCCTGGCCCAAAGAGACGGTCACCCAGGATGCTCTCCCTTCCTGACCCCTTCCTCTCCAGCTTGCCAGGGTAGCACTGGACTGATTTCAACAACAGATTCCAACACAGTTGCTGGGTTTGCGGTTTTTCTTCCAGCTACTGAGTGAACATGAGAAACGTGCCCTGTCAGGCAGATAAATGTTAGCCTCGGTGCCCAGCATGAGAACACTTTCACACCCATACCCACAGGAAACGCGCTGCACAGAAGTTAACCCAACATTTGCTTATAGGAAAGCTTTTGACTGAGCCTTTCATTACATTTGGGGCTCCCAGGCCTGAAACTAGCTGGTGAAAAGTCACACAGCATTTGAGAGCATCCAGCAACCGGGCAGTCCAACTGCCAGCTTTCTAGGTCTCAAACACATCTTGAAAATTCACCTTGCAGCTCAAGAATGTGTGACAAGATACAGAGCTGTATTTAATCATGGAAATGTCCTTCAACTGGTCTATGCTACTCATCTCAAGAAATTCAAGCAGTTAATTATTTAGAATGAAGAATTGTATCTCAGATGCAATAACTGAACAATTTTAAAGAGCAGTAATTCAGTTTCCACAGTAACTAAACTGTTTACTACAGGGCTGAAGATGAGCTACTTAAGTTTTCAACAGTGTGATAACATTTTGTTTTCTGGTACAATGTTACAATCCAAAAATAACCAGATAAAAAAGCAAAACAGTACAAAAAGAATATACCAGCCAAAGAGGAAATACGTTCTTTAAAGTGATTAACCACCAATCTGACTGAGACATACATATTTAAGAACTACCTATTCTGAGAACACCTGCATTTCCTAAATTAAGCATAATGAAGGTTAAGAAGGGATTGTTTATGTATGCACCAAGAATATGAAAGTTGTTATAATTAACAACAGTAATTTTGCATGAGGTATTAAACTAAGTTAATGAAGGGTAAGCCTCATAACTCAAAGAATTTGAGACACTGATTTATTTGGGAGATTATACTACATATCCCTATCTATTGCATGACTTCCCCTACAACATTTGATGCCAGCCCTTGACAGAGATCGGATACTAAACTAAATGGACCTGATCTAGCAGTCTGTCCCACTAAAGGTATTTCTGTGTTCTTATGCACTGTAATAAAAGTCTGTTATCAACTGATTTATGCTGCACACTTATCACAAATCTGCCCTGCAGATCCCCAAAGGGCGCATTTTCTCAGCCACTGGAAGGCAAGTACATTTGAGGCAGAAGCTGGATGATGAAAATGTAGCAAAACAACTGAGAGAGAGAGAGAGAGAGAGAGAGAGAAAGAACCCCTGAGACACAGAATTTCACTGCTTTCCACTCTGCCTCCTGCCTGGTGAGATCAGTTTGGAGAAGGCGCTGGCATTTGCCACCCAGAAGCATAGAAGCTCCATGTCTGCCCCCACAAATCCCTCACCTTCCCAGAGCTGTTCCACAGCTTGGAATCAAAGCTAGTCAAGTGCAGGTGGCCAAGGAATTCTGGAGTAGCTGAATATCCTCAGTACAGTGCAGTTTTGAGTCCCTGTTTCTAAATACACATTATCTATGCATTAATTTAATGCCTATCATGTGCCTGACCCTACTAGAACACCAAGTGAGAAGTCATCTCAGCAGAAATGCTTTGGGTGGCATCCAGTCAGAACAAAGAGTGCCTTTGTTGTAAAGTGTAACCCCAAAACTGGAGTAACCAACTCCAGTTTTAGATATGGGAGGTCAAAGAATTGCCCATTGTAATTCATCACTTCCAAGCATGTGCGGCTGGTGTCCCAGGGGACAGTCAAAACCACAGCAAACAAAGTTCACTAGATGCCAAGTCTGTGGATTGTCTAGTTGGCAACATGCAATCACAGAATGAAAAAAAAAACAGAGCAACAAATGTTGTTTTCCTGTCTTATTGCTAACCATATGGACATTTTCCCTACCACAGCTCTTAAGTAGGACAGGTACCAGAGATAGCTGCAGTGAGTGGGCTGTACTCCACACATTTCATCACTCTACTTCCAAATCTCGCCACTTAAACAATCATCTCTAGAGCAAAATGATTCCCATTCCTCCTATCTTGTGGCATGAAAATGCCGTCTACTATTACAATTTCATAGCTTCTCTTATACCTCACGTAGGCCATTGAAACTGAACCCTCATTTACTCATCTGCTTCCATCTGATACCTGATCTTCTTAAACTGAGATTATCATTTAACCCATGTTGTTTTAATTAATTGTTACCTCCTTGGGTTATCTTGCTTAACTGAGCTGTTCTTAAATTGTCTGCTTCCTTGAATGTTCTTAATTGATTGCCCTTCTGATTTATCCACGTATTTGTTCTCAAATTTCCTAACTACAGTCTTTCTTTCTCTGCTATACTGCTTCACATAACAGAACAGTGAAGAAACATTCAAGTATCTTCTCCTTCAGCACTCCTGCTATTACAAACTACTTGCCTCTATTGTGTTAAACCCTACCAGTGTTCCACCTCCCTTCCAGCCTCCCAAGGCCCCTGTCTCACCACCTTACCATCACTCTCTCCCACCCCGCCCTCCAAGCACATATATTTTCTTTCCTTCTAGAGTACCCCACTCCACAACCCCTTTCTCTTATCTAACAAGAGCATTCTGACACATTTCTGAATAGAAAACTCCTTTTTTAAGAAAGAGCAAGAATATACGAGGACATCCCATCCCTGTGAACAGCCAGCAACCAGGACAAGGCTAACACAGGGAGGGCAGAAGGAACATTGTATGCGGTTTGTCACACACAGGAAGGAGCACACTCTTGTCCTTGAGAACACATGAATTTGTCTGCTCCCGGCTTGACGGCTCACAGTGGTTTATGGTTTGGTCCAAGCTGGGCTCCCAGCAGGGAGCTGGGAGGAGGACAGAGGTCTGGCAGCTGCAGGAAGCTGCCTGCCCTTAGTCACAAACGATCTGCTGCTCCCCGCTGAGCAAGGGCTGAGCTGGCCCAGCCCAGAAAGGCTGACAAAGCCAGGGAGCCAGCAAGTTCTGAAGGCACCTGGGAGAAAAGGATGTATTTTAAATAGGCACAGCAAGCAAAGCTTAAGTGAAGGCGCAGGCTGACATACCCACCCTGCCCACCTCACGGACTTCTGAACTTCTGGTTAACTTCAGCAACCTTTGAACAGGGAAGAGGGAACATATCATATATGATTAAGACCCTATAAGTCTGAAAACTTGGGTAGAAGGGAGACCCAAATTTATGAGCCCCATGTCAGCAGAGCTGTGCACCCTGCCCAAGCACAGCCAGCTGCTCAGTCAGCACCCGCTGCCTCTCGCCCCAGTCGTGGCACAGGGGACAACAGGACTCAAGGGAAGTGAGACACAAACAGAACCTAATTAGTACTGCTATTTATAGGAGAACTTACTCTTTAAAGTGGAAAGAGATGCTGCTGACAGCTGAGATCGTTTTGGAGTTGATCCAAAGCATTAAGGTAATCCGCTTCCAAACCACGAGGGCACAAGTTAAGTTACTCTTGCGCAGGAGCGCCTGCAATGTCACCTGCTAGGAAGCTCTCAAGGGACGGTACCCACAGTCGCTCCCTGGCCTCCAGGCAGGGAGGGATGGGAGGGCATGGCAGGGGAAAGGAAGGAAGAAACCCTAAGGGCACCTCCCCACCAGCACACCTGCAACATCTCTTTCCCTTTCTAATACTGGGAGGGTGCAGATATTATGGCATAAGACAGTGTTGGATCTCTCCACCTGCTAAAACAGCAACAGACACTGGCATTCAGAGGAGGCTCTGGCAAGTAGAAAGGGCATCACAGCAATATCGGTTAAAGAGAGTAACTTTTGAGTAGAGTCTTCATTAACTGCTTCAGTTTAAAATAAATGAATGAGTGGACCGGTGCAGGTCTGCTATTGAGAATGTCAAACAAACTTTGACAAACAAGGAAAGAAATGTTAGTACTCTTTTGAGAGGAGGCACACCAGCTTCCTCAGGGGAAGGGCAAGCCCCAACTACCCAAAGTACTTTTCACTGTGAATCAACTTTCTTAAGTTTTACGGTCTTTTACAGCACCAATATTTAAAAGATGCTGCTAAAAAGAGCAAGCAAAAATCCTAAACAAACCTTCAACCAATTAATGCAAGAAATGTGCTAAGTAGGAGATAAAAGTAAAAAATCATTAAATAAATCATTCACCCTAGTCCTTCAACAAGGCATATTAAGATAGGAACACTGCCTGAAAGTTGGTTTAAAAATGCTTTTAGTTTGCAAACAACACCAAGTTGGAGGGGAGTGTTGATCTGCCTGAGGCTGGGAAGGCTTTGTAGAGGTACTGGACAGGCTGGACCGATGGGCCAAGGACAATTGTAGGAGGTTTAACAAGG
>JAVJGJ010000057.1:18465180-18475445 GCA_035590215.1 Microhierax caerulescens
CCATCGGTCCCCGCCCGGCCCCCTGCCGCCCCGCACCGTCCCCACCCGCCGCCCCGCGCCCGGCGGGTGCCCCCGCGGCAGCCCGGGGGCCGGGGCCGCTGCGCCCGCCGTCCTGCAAAGGCGTGTCTGGGGTCATTCAGCCAGCGGCGGGGCACGGACATCCCAGAAGAAGAGCGTGCCCGGCCGGCAGCACCGCGAGCGGCGGCGCCGGGTCCGGGAGGAAGAGGCGCGGGAGCTGCACTTCGGGGGTGCGGGCAGCGCGGGGGCGTCCCAGCCCGGTTGGGGCCGTGGCCGCGGTGCCCAGTGCGTGGGGACGGGGCAGAGAAGCCGCCCCCAGGGCACGGAGCAGCAACTTGAGCCGTGCACTCCTAGTGGGGCTGCCCACCGGGACCCCCCCGCTGGGCGGGGGCGCCACGGGCATGGCCCTCAGGCCGCCTGAACCCGCAGAGAGAGGGGACCCCGTCGCGCACGCTGAGCGGCTCCCGCAGCAGGCGGGCTGAAACCTGGCGGACGTGTTCATCTCCCGGTGAGGACCTCCGAGGCGGTGCCCACGCTCAGAGCCCAGTCTCTGGTCCCCGGCTATGGCAGAAAGGCAAATCCAGCCTGGGCTGGCACCATCACTTCGTGTCCAGCATTCCCAGTCCCACGGCAGAACGCTGCGGACTCGCGGGTAGCCCTAGGAGTTAGTAGCCATCAGCTTCCCAGACTCTCAGGAGCACGTGGAGACTCGGCCGGCTCAGGGGCTCTCTGGGGTGTGTGGTCACCAAGGGATGGCTTTGAACGCTTGGGAGACTCCAGGTGTCAAGGGGCTGCTGAGAGCCGTGCAGGACAGCAGCCAGCCTCTGCCCGGCTCCAGGCGGGCCAGCACAGCGTGTCCTGCAGAGACGGGTTGACCATGGGGGGGGTGGGTGGGAGGAAGAACCACCGAGCTCATCTGCTGAAGCTGCCCGAAGCGCAGTGATGGAAGGCTGCCCTTGGTCACCTAGCAAAGGGCAGCAGAGGAATATCTGTGGGTTCGGATCCTCACCATAGCAGTTCGAGATTTAGTCAAACAACTTCTGAGTTTGAAAACAGACAACGCCAGAATCCACAGCACTTTTGGGAAATGTCCAGAAATCCCCTGGACTAACGATTGAAGGAAGCATTGAAAAAAATTTGGGTGAAGGAAGGAAAGCAAGAAGAAAGTTTGACGTGGTTTGTTTCATATGTCCTGACCATCAGGTAGCAATAAAATAATCCTACTAGCTGGCTGTTTGTACGGCATTTTCAGCTAGAGGTCCCAAACAGACACTACTTAGTTCTCAGTAAGGAACAAGCTCAGAAATCTCCATGTACTTTCTGTGCTTTAGAGGAGAAAAAACATTCTCTCTGTCATAATGTGTTGCTGTGTAGAAATGTACAGACAAATGGAATATCAACATGATGATGCCTAATGAACACAAAATGTTGGGAACTTGTAATTGCTTAAGAAATGGTTTATTTCTTATCTGATATGCTAAAGCTGTCTAGAGCATTAGAGCTCTTTTCTGCTAATAAAAAAGGAAATTTAACCGAGCAAGGCATTTTGGCCAACCTCTGCCCCCCAAAAAAATCATTTTGAGCTAGATAAATATTTTCATTTTGGTGAGGAAGCTATTTACAAACAGCAAAAATAAACCAAAACCTATTCAGTCACCTCTATTAAAACCAAACAGAACCATTCAATCTCTTGAGACTAATTCAAAACATAGTTAGCTAGATTCATAAAAAGAAAAAACCCAACTATTGAAATGTGCAAAACTGTATCCCAAATTAATTTCTGCCTCTTTGCTTACCTTTCGCTGAGAAGAAACAAACCAGAGGTCAAGTGTTGTTTGGGAAACTGTAAGGGAATGAAACTGGGTTAATTAACATTGATAATTTACAGCTGTGGGCTGGCTGCAGGGGCGGTGGGTTGGCTGATGTGGATAAGGTGCAGCTGTAGCTGGTTCTGGGAAGAGGTTGAGCAGCCAAGGAAGAGAGAGGAGAAAGAAGCAGAGAGAAAAAAAGAGAGAGAGAACAAGTGCCCTGGATGAGAAGAGACTAGGAGAAAGCAGCAGAAGGACTGGTATGAAGAGTATGTTGGTATGAGATGGTAAGAGACCTTGTTGCAGCCAGCTAGTTTGGAGAGTGCTGCGACAGGAAACCAGCAAGTGGAGAAGAACAAGAGAGAGTAGGAATGACTGTTATTCTTCCACTGTCCGAGTTGCTTGCAATTAAGTCAAAATAAACCAGATACAATTATTTGTTAATCTTTTCAATAATGTAATCCCTCCCAAAGTAAAATAGAGAGGGTATATCTCTTTAATAAAAGGCTCTTGCACAATGAGGCACAAGCTTTTGGGATATCTTTTTTGTGAGCCTGTGAGATGTTCCAAAGCCTTTCCTTTTTTTTTTCTTTTTTTCTTTTTTTTTTTCCCCTGAATATATTTCAGTATTAAGCCCCCAGGCTGTTCAATGAATTTGTAACAGCCCATGGTCTGTGTAGTGTCATGGTGGTAAGTCCATCCCTGTGTCCTGCCTGCCATCCACAAGGAGCCAGGTGGATCAAGACAGAGATGAGGCAGAGCTTGTTATGTTGATGCTGACTTGTGTCAGCGAACTGAAAATGCCTGGCCTTTCTCTGCTCTCATACAGGTGGAAATCACAGGTACACCAGGACAAACTCAACCTTGGTCTTTCACCCTACAGTCAAATCTGTTTCTGGGCAGCTTTATCAGCCTCTGCCATTTCCTTCTGTCGGTGAGCCCTGAAGAGAAGGGCATCAATGCTTTCTGCTGAGGATAACAGCTTCAGGACGGTAAGAATAAACAACCAAACATGAATCTTGCTTACAAGCAAACAGTTAAGTACTTCAGTGGCAATTTGGAATCATTGAGAAGATATAGAGATGTAGTGATCAACAATCCATGTCTTTAAATAAAAACAGAAAACTGAAATTCAGGCACAGTTCTTCTGAGTGATGAGATTTAACCTCACTTCCATTACTGCAGTCCTATGTAAGATCCTCAGCTAGAAAGGCTACTTATTCTGGACATGGCTCATATGCAGCCCTACTACAGAAAAAAAAACAACAACCAAAAAATGTTATTGAGAAGTGCCTTTAAAAAGCAGCACAGAGAACAGCCATGAGGGAGAACACGGAACAAGATGCATTTTAAACACTGAGAAGAAATAGTGTGTCTGTCCATCGATCAGAAGGAAAACAGCATTGTGGTTTCCCCAGGTTCACTCTAAAGTGCACTGCCAGAATTCTTTTCCGACTTTCTATTGCCTGTTTATTCACCACAGCCACACCAAGAGTTTCCCTTCATAGCGGGTGCATCCCTGTGCCAGCCGCCCACCTGCTCCACCAGCCTTGCACTTCCCATGTGGGAGAAGCCAAGACCCTGCCCGGCTGCCCTGCACCGCTGCTGTGCCTGAGAAAGCCCAGGGCAAAGGCCTTTTCCAAGCGTGATAAAGCAGGACTTCCTCTCTCCTTTACCCCTAGCCCAAAACACACACAAAGATCAAAGCTGCGTCCTTCAAAAATATCCAGGTTTTGCCTGCTTTCACCTGGAGAATCTTCTACTCCTGCACGCGCCCCTTTATACCTTGTGTTTGCTACCTTTCCACCCCTCTCACTTCCAAAATAACAGGGCTCTCCCCTCCACTTCAGCATCCTACTCGCTTGCCACTCTGCAGAAGTGGCAGAGGAGTGAGTGGCACCGGGATCAGCTTTCAGGCTATGGCATCCTTTCAGCCGATGAAAATACCTTTGCACCATTGACCTACAAGGTAGATCTGTTTCCTTCCGAATGCACTCAGTTACCACCTGACTAAAATACTTTGGGTTACGCTGGGCCCTCAGTTCTGCAACTATTTTATGCTCCATTAGTAGAGTCTATGTGAAGGTTGGATTTGTTTTCTAACGCAGAAGGGAACTGAAGAAAAAACACCAAAAAGCAAACCAAGTGATGTTGCGTGTTGAGTGGCAGTCCTTATTGCCCATTGCTATAAATAGTGTTTCTTTGGTATGTGTTTTGATCAAACGTACAACAGCAAAATATTCAGAAATGGTTGCCTGTCTGAGATATTATTGTCGGCCAGCTTTTGCGTGGTTGCCTTTGAACAGGATGATTGCTCTGCATTCCTCCTATTGACACAGTTTGAAAAACCAGCGCCTGAACCTCGCTCTGTAAGAATAACGTAAACAGCATGAACACCTCTATGAACAGGCGCGCTCTTGCCCATACAAAGACCTGTTGGCAAATTCCTGTAATGCTTCTCCCTATCAGGATTTACTCTGCAGCTTTGCTAAAACCACCAACAAATATGTATTCTCACTGATAAAGCGTTTTAAACCCCTGATATGACAGGCAGTTTTATATAATCCTATTGGAGGGGGAGAATTATAACTACAACATCAAATTAATATTCCTGTAAAGGCATGGTGTCCAAAAGCTAATCTGTTTTTACCTGGCTGTACCAGTTAGCCTTCGGAAAAAAAATGACAAATTTTGCCACATTTTTTTTTCCCTCAGCTGTCATGCTCTAATAATATCATTACTGTGACAATATCTGCAGTCATCCTTCCAGCTGCAGAGAGGAGTCAGAATGCACAAGGAAGAAGCATAAAAGAGGAAAAAAGGATCTTACTGATGAAAGACAGATTTCATTCTCTAAAACAGAGAACCGCTTTTATGAGCAGTGTTGAAAGGACTTTCAAAATGTCTTCTTATGCAACCCGTGGTATTAGCTGGTAACAAGGTGGAACAAAAATAAGCAAAAACATGCAGGAGTAGCACAGACATATCAAGCCATTAGCCATAGGCACTTTGCTTTTTGGTTTTGCACAGAAAACCAAAATGTTTTTTCTCATAAAATGTAGGAGCACAGGCAGTTTTTGACAACTTTGCCATCACTACTGTACATCATTACAGTCTCTTTAGGAAAGCCATAAAGACCAGACTTCTGTTCTACAGAACTGGCTTCAGGATACATCTTTAGCATGTTTTAATATATGTAAAAGTGCCTATGAAAGGTATGGATGTGTACGAGCACCAGTAAGGTGAAGAAAGGAAGTACAGTGAAATTCCGGGTGACATAGCTGCCATGTGCACTACAAGAAGCTCCCTTTCAAAATCAGCATCTATCTATCACAGTGTGCATCCAAATCTTCCTCTCATGCCCATGATACAGATATTCAGACAATTGGCATAGTTTTATCCAATAGAAGTAGACATATCCATAAATCATAGTAAGTTTATTACAGTTCTCAAAGGGTTTGATGTTCAGCACAATTGGGTCCTGTGTAACAAAGGTAAAGAAATCTGTTTCTAGCAGTTACTACTGAAAAACATCAGAGCCTAGAAAGAAGCTCTGAATGTAAAGCATACTTCTTTCAAACTGAGAAATCAGTTATGAAGAATAGCTGTAAAGCTGTAGAGAAAAAATTTACAATGCACATATGAGCGTATGTTAATGCAGATAGATGTGTTCAGCAGCCTCTCTGAAGGCTTCCATAGGGAAAACCACCTGTGAACGAGCTGCAGTGAACCCGAACCCCTGTGCAGCTCTGTGAGTTGTCCTTGCTCGTGGGAGCAAGCTGCACTGAAGTTAAGGGGTTTACTCAGAAAGAGAAAGGCTTCCCAGAAGAGTAAAGGACTTGCTGGATTAGTATCAATTATGTATTAGGACTGTCATGCCAAAAATATTGTGGCTGGAGGGGTCCTATTTTATTATGCACCATTTTAAAAGGAAATAAAATGTGTATTAAATTAACAGTGGAACATGCACATGCACACAGACTCCAAGAACGTCTCATAAGCAAGCAGGCGTTTCCCTTGTTACGCGAGTTCCTTTTCCTTGGGGACTCAAACAGATTCTGACCTCATGTCTGACATTTGCTGAAATTTCGATCTGAGCTGTTGCTGTCAGGAAGCCGTCGTTCATAATTTAGCATTGTTTAAGAATGCCTGGTCACAAGAAGGTCATGTCTGATGTAGAGGGGTATATAATAAATTTGGTCCCGCAGGAAGTAATCCCTCTAGACTAACATGAAGTGTACGGAAGGAAAGCAGAGGAGAGGGAAAAAACTTGATGATGATGCATCTTTTCTTCCTATAACAAACGATCCTTAGCTCTTACTAGGGAGAAGCATGAATTTGTATGAGGCATCAGAAGTCCCGTTCTGCTTCTGAGACTAGGTGAGAAATAATAGTAGATCTAGATGATGTGATTTATTCAGTTGTCCACCCTGAAAAAAGTCATGGAGAAATGGGTGAAGCAAAAAAAGGTGATGTGGAAATGTATTTAAAGGGAAGTTTCAGCAAGGATGGCTGCCACTCTCGAAGCCTTGACAGGTAAACACCTACGGAGAAGCCTCACAAACACTCTCGCTCTCCTTGGCCACCGCTGGTAAGCGCTTGCACCCTGAGGATGAGCCATTGCTCTGAAGGGTGCAGTGGTCACAGCAGAAATGGAAACCTGACTTAAAACAGAGCAAAAGGCAAGGCTTCAGTGATGAGAAATCAGGCAGCCTGGCTAGATGAGCTTTCAGGTGCAGAACAAGTGCAGAAATTGCTGAGTTCTGCACAGAGGTCAGGTTGTGTGTCAGGTTTCCATTACAGGTCTTCCATCAGCCCATTTATTTAGGGCAAAATTTTCATGCTGGCTTTAGAAGAGTTTTTCCAAATACATTAATTAAAACATACTTGCGTACAGTAGCAATATGCATACAGTAACATTTATACACAGAAACCAGAACCAGTACCCCTCTAGTGTTTTTAAGTAGGTCCCAGAAGTTTGTTTTTTTCTGAAAGTTATCATTACCTTTGTCCCTATTTAGCAGGGGAAATAGGAATCTGGAAAGATGTGGCAGATGACTGAGCTAGATTTGTAACAGAGGCTTCTTCGATCCTAGTGCAGTGCTGTAGGACACACACTGCAGAGAAATTCAGCTGTAATTCAAATTTTTGGATGCACTGAGGCACTGACAGCTGATATGAGCAAAGTACTTCAAGTTTATTATGGATTTTTTTTTCTTTAAGGCCTCTAAAGTTATGCAGCATCACTTCATTGGGACCCAGGCAGGCAATTTAAACTTTGGTTAATGAGAAAACAATAACGAAAATTTCTTCTATCTCTTCACAAGTATGATGAAGATAAGGGCAAGGCCGGGCACATGTTCGGCACTGCTGAAGGTCAGAGATGAAACTTGAAAAAAACTAAAGTGGCTTGGGATTTTTTGTGTGCTGGGTGACAATACAAAGCACCAGTGAAGGAAGACAGAAGTATCCTGTGACTTAATAAGGTTTCTGAGGGAAGGTGGCCTCACACGGAGGCCTGAAGTATCAACCAAAGAGGATGTCACCAACACGGTTAAAAGCACGAACTGTCAAGGGCTTGGGAACCGCGGCTAGTGCAGCCTGCACACTCCTCTGCTGACTTCAGCTGTGCTTTGCATCCCAGACCGCAGCAGCTCTTTCACAGTTGTCACTTAGTAATATAACCCCCCCAGTGCTACCCAGGTCACACGGACTCTGGACACAGAAGTATCTTTAGTCCTGGAGCTTTGTCGTGCTTATTTTTCACAAGTTACTTGTTCAAATGTGATTCCCTTCCAGAACGGTTGAGGGGCTGCACGTTCACTCTGGCTCGAGGTTAGTTTTGCAAAACATTTGAAAGGCAAGGAAATAAGTTTTCTTTCTTGAGAAGAAACACAGGAGATGGATAACTTTGTCTTACAAAATGTCACACTGTGATGTCTGTCATCTAGAAGGCACGTTTCACAAGTCAATAATTCAGCCAGATGGTGGTGTAGAGTCTAATAGATAACATAAGCTGGCTGGGAACATAAATATCAACAAAGCTTTTTGTTTTTTTCTTTTTCAGACACAACATACTTTTCAACCTACCTGTTTGCTTCCTGGGAAATACAACATCAAACAGTTTAACTTCTATTTTAACATTGTTGCAAAAAAGAATATTTATTTTGGCTCAGAAAGAATAACAACAAATTGCTCCTATAGCAGAAATGAAGCGCAGAACAAAATCTCTACCATGCAATTAAGCAGTCATGTGTTAATGTGTTCCCTTACACCAAGCTGACAAGCGCAGTTATGCCATCATTGACATGATCTCTGCTGAACTGAAAGGGCCAAAACATAGGTTGGCATGTAAAAAATACAGCCTGAATACCAAGAAATTCAGATAACACATTACTGAGTGTCACTCAAAAATCAATTATTAAAATAAATTAAGTCCTCACCTGCATAATATGATGGTTTTTGCAGACTTTAAGATTCAAACAGACCTGATATCCCTGAAAAACATTGGAAAAACATGTATTGTGAAGTGGCACATAAAATGCATTCCACAAATGAAGAGTGGCTCTTTCCCTTGACTGCTATACACAGCCTGTGAGTGAGTTAGTATATGAGTACTCAGAACCGGGTACCCATAAGGTCTGCAGATTAATAACTACCATAAATAGCTTAGAAAAATAAACAAAAAGATAAAATTTACTAACAAATTTAACAGAAATTCCAATTTCCCTCTTCTCCGCCTTCTTCAGTTGCAGCAGGGAAAACACAAATGCTCAACCACCATGGGGAAGTCTAAGCTCATGAGCTTCCCAAGACAGCAGTGTTTGGAAAAGCTTTGAAATGTAGGTCACTTAACCAAACCACATGAAACCACCAAGCTACTTGATGTTAGGACACGAGGAAGCTCTAAACTGCAGTGAAAGCTATTATTTATACTTACTCTAACAGCAAACTAGGGTGGGGGGAAGATCGATCTCTCTTTCTAGAATCACCCCTTTTCAGAGAGGGGAACGGAAATTATAACATTATCTATGAATCCTTGAACAGTAGCTGCCTGTACTCTGAAGAGCATAAAAGTGAAGGGCCCTGTGATTCCAAGTAAACAGAGAGTCAAAACAAAGAAACTTCTGCGGTTTGCAAGATTTCTTGAGGGTGGATTTCTCTAAGCTGATGTTGAATTCTTTGGATACTTGCCTTCAGCTTCTTCTAGGTCTGAACTGGGTTTAGGTTTGACTTCTGTTTCTAGGTCATGGGCGCCAACAGGAGCTGTCACAGCTCCTGCGGTGGTGGTTTGGTGGTGGTTTTGATGGTGCCTGTGCTGGATGTCAGTGCAGATCATGACCTACTCTCTGTTCCCAAACAAGAGAAGAAGGTATGTCAGAGAGGTTTTATGGCGACGTTATCAGTTGATGGGTTGCTCTCCTTGTTCCAGTGGTCATGATTTATAGCAGCTAATGCCAGAAATGGATGAAACCTGCCCTTGGTAATGCCTGAGACAAGCTCGGTGGCTGAGCTGCGAGCCTCCAAAGGGGCCTGAGCGATTCAAGGGGTGTGCAAGCTGCATGCTGCCTTGAGACTTAGAAGGGAATGTTATCTTACAGTCCCAGCTGCTGCAGCTTGGGGACAATAAGCTGAATTTGACATCGCAGTGTCCCACTAATAGCAGAGGAAGCATTTCCAGAGGATGATATTACTAAGTACAAATCTGGATATCAACAACCTCCTTCCCTCGGAAGGGAAGGAAAGTGTGTGGGAAAATCTCCTGGAGGGGGGGGGGGATTGGAGAAAAATTGGGTCCTAATAGAAGCATAGTGTTACAGAAAGCTTTTTAGGGTAAAATACAGCCGTTGCCTTCTGGACGGTTGGCATCCACAGAATCTATACCACCACAGTTCCCTGAGCCACACAACCTGCTACCCCAGTGGAGCAGTGGAGCTGGAGCGGAGCCACGGCGGCCAGGCTGTGCTGTGCTCCCCGCAGGGCTGGGAACGTGGTGATACCAGCCAGCCAATAAGCTTCGTAGCAGCTATCAAATAGATGAGAAGATGTCTGTTGTTGGGCCAACAATTGTGGCGAAGACCAAGCAAGAGGCTCATTATCTGTGGGAGAAGGTCGGGAACTCGGCCCCCTCAGCACTTTAAAGAAGAGAGAAGCTTTCTAGCAAGGGCATGCTAAGTGCTAAAAGAAAACTAACAGCTGAAGAGATAAAGCTCAAGGATGCTAAGGTAAAATAATTGTGGTAGTGGGAGTTCATGACCTCATTCTCAAGTGCCCCCCTCAAAGAGAGTGAATCCCCTGCTCGGGGAGCATGCGCAGCAAATGTACGACGACCTGCATCTTTAAACGAAAGAGAGAACTTTGCACCAACCGTAACAAAGGACTGTATGGCTAGAGTCACTCAAGCTCCACCTGAGAGTAAAGAGAAGGATAAAAAGTGAA